>WBNM01002441.1:33256-204204 GCA_013399055.1 Ramphastos sulfuratus | reverse complement strand
GTTGTTGTTGTGGGTTTTTTTTTCCCTCCCTTCTTTACTTGAGAGAAATGTCCCAATTGTCATATATCAAGTAGGGTGTTTAGAGAAGGTTCAGAACATGACACTAACCCAGGAAGAGCCAGGAAACATAAAGTCGGAGGGAGGGAGGGAGGGAGGACAGGCACTCACTGTTCTTCATGTTAAGAATAAACAGCATTAATCAAAGGTAGCTAAGTTTGAGTGGGTTTGCAATCATTATTAGTTCATACCACATCTGCATCGTTTATTTAACCTTGAATGTCTGTGTCAAATATGTCCTTTTCATAATCACTATTCATAGAAAGATATATAAATATATAGGTATAATAGATACTGCAAAGATAGGTTATTTATTATAGAGCCTCAGAATACATGCAAACAACTATTTTGTTGCTTATACAGTATGTTCTTTCATTTACATGTTATTTACTTAATATTAAGTAAGGACTTATTACAAGCTCTCAAAACAGATATCCCTTATTGGGTAATTAATACTAATCTTGCAAACACATTAACAACAGAGAGACAGAAACAGCTATCTTAGGAGCTGTTACAGTCCGTCTTGTAAATCCTGTCTTAGTGTATGGATTAGTTCATGCTCCTTTGGAGATGTGAGAATCCACAGTGTCAATCCTGACACCACGAACAGGGGCCAAGTCTGGAGGGATCCCTTCCCCTCCAGATTTTGAGGCTTTTGAATGCAGTTCTAACAGTGTATTTGAAGTGAGTGAGGGTGAATGAGAGAGAAATTTGCAACTTTGAACTACTTCAGTGTTTTCTGTTGTATTTGGTTGGCACTAGGAATAAGCAAAATAAGCATTTAAATTTAAATTTTAAAAGTTAATTAAAAAAAAAACAACCCCCAAAAACCCCACCAAAAACCAGAAGCCTCATTTTAAATTTTTATTAACTAAATAAATAATATTATTCCTTGGTATTATTGTGGGGGTTTTGGTTGGGTTTGGGCTGTTTGCTGTGTTCTTTAAAGTCTCAAAAACCTGAAAGCATGATGTTTTCCCACAGATACAAATATGCTTTCAGGTTGTAACATTCAGAAATTACTTCCATACAGGGAGTGCTGGCTGAAATGAGTGTAACCATGATTTTACTGCAGTACCTTGCAGAATAGAGATGGTTCAGTAAATGTGATGGCTTCATATGCATTTACTCATGGCTTTTAAAATTACTTCTGTGGCTAGATAGTAGGACCAACCTGCTTTATCTTCCATATGTGTATTTATATTTGGCCATCCACAAGAACTATATTATCCTGTCTGTGAGTAGGAAGTGGATGGTATCTCCTGCCAGCATTGCCTACACTGGCTGTGCTACACCCTCACAGAGTAACTCTTGTTACCTGCTCGATGTCTGCATTATGCTTTCTAGAAATATAAGAAAAAATGTATGGGTGCAAAGAGTAGTGGTGTGGGTACAGACCATGTTTACAGTTCTATGTGGAATTAATAAAGAAATCAGGCAGGTTATACATACAAGAAGAGAAGATATGGTGGCAGAGTATTGATTGAATTGACTTTTGTTCATGTAACCATATTATCTCAAAAGTAACCCAGGTCTACATTCAAAGGCTTGTAAAAAGCCAAAGTGATTTTGCATCCAGACCCACTTTCTGAGATCTAAAATACCAGGTTAGTTCAAGCACTGCAATAAATATTTTTATTTGTAGACCTCTTTGGTTTGAAACTTAGCTTATCACATTTGCCAGGACAAGAAACACTCTTACACTGAGACTGCACAGAGCATCTTCTGATGTAGTCTCTTAGAAATGAGCATTTCTTAATTTTTCCTTCTCCTTCCTCTGTCTCTGCACTGTCAAATCAGTGTTTGTAATGGTACAAAAAGAGGATATGCTACAGATAGCCCAATTTTCATTAGAGAGGCACCCAGTGATGCAGGGGTGGATTTCAGTTCATCATGGGAGAGTTACTGTAATTGTCTCAGAGATTCATTAACTGTCAGTCCTCTCCTCTGTGTCTGACACGTCAAAACCCAGAGACAAGCTGCTAATTTCTTGTTGAAAGCAACCACAGTCTTTAGAGCTTGAGAAGATATACAGGCTCCTTGCTTTTATGCTAACACACCTGACAAGTGCCAAGTGCTCTTATGTCTCAGTGAAATCTGAAATCAATAGGGTTTGTGGGTGCTCAGAGCTCTAAAGTGGATCTTTTAAACACAGAGACCACGGTACTTTCCCTGGGCTGGGTTTTGGGGAGTTCTTAGAATACTTCTGTGACTCTGCCATGTGTATCTTGTCTGACCTTGAGCAAGTCACTTAAGTCTTCCTCCTCTTCTGCTGCAACATCTCGAAATGAAGCCCATATCTTTTTGTATCTAATGGATCTGTGGTAAAGATTAATTCCTGATTATTGGCAATGTGTTCCAGTTTTATGGAGGTGGCTATTGTACAGCATAATGCCATGAATAGTATTCAGACCCTAAAGGTGTTCATGTGGAGTTATTTGTGCTGGATGTATGCTGGCTCCACACCCTTGTAAGAAATAGGTCCTATCCAGCCCATAGTCTTTTTTCTCTGAGACTCAAGAGCATATGTGGAATCACAACCACGATGTGCAGCATGTGTGGTAGTACCATGGAGAATATCTGCCCTACAACTGTAAGGTGAGATGCTGTGACATACAACACAGTTTGTCTTCTAAAGCTTGACTTTCTCAAGTAAGTTGGAGGCACCTTAGCAGCTTTATTATTCCAAACCTAGTGGATCCAGAGCAGTCCTTGGGGTAGTTCTGTGAAGGCTGTGGGTTCTGCCTACATAGTTGCCTTCAGCAGCAACATGATAAGCAGCAGCTTGTGGCACCATCACACCCTCCCACACTGGGGATGACTAGAATGTGCAGTTGTCTTCCTTGTTTCCTAAACTAGTACATGATTTTATAGCTCTTGGATCCTGCGCCGATCCCAGACAGGCACACGGATCTCACACACTGTTACAAGGGAGGAAACTCAGAAATGCTAAATGTCTACAACTTAAACAGAGTTGCTAGTGAATCTCAGAACTGTACCTTTTCTCCCATTAAAGCATGATGTATGAAGCCATTTTGCAATTGAAGAAGAATTTCTTTTATTTTTATATGGATATCATTGGCCAAAAATACTGTTTAAATACACAGATGTTTATGTAGTCTTTACCATGATTGCCTTCTGCAGTTTTGAAGCTGTTATTTTTAGCTCTTCTTTTCTACAGCAAGACCTTTTGGCATCTTTGTGGAACGGGAGCAGCGTCCTGATTTAGCACAACTCCATGATACTGACATTGTATAAGTGAAGGAAGGAAATAGCTCCCTTGGTATGTACTTTTACTGTAAGCAGCATAGGGATATTTGATGAGATGCACTGAGGAGTAGAAGCTGTAAGGAGTTGTGGAGCATTGTAGATTTCCAGCAGAGGACAAGGGTCTGGAGGCTCCAAGGGAAACAGACAACCTTTCTAATTCTCATAATGCTTTGCCTCCAGAATGAGCAAAGCAGTAAATATCAAGCAAAGGATGTTGATTTGTATGCACAGCAATTGTTGGAATAAAAATCAGTTCAGACCCCAGTGACTTTTGCCAGCCCTTGTTATGGCTGTAGAGATGTGAATGCACAGAAAGTAAATAAAACTTAAAATTCAAGCTACCCATCAGATTCTAACTCCAAATAGATCAGTCTCCTTTTCAGAAATGACTGGAAAGTTTCCATGGGAGGGGAGAGGCATCAGGAAAGCAGGACCTGTGGAACTGTGCTTGTGTGGGGAGCTGTATCACCAGCCCTGAGATGCTGCTGGCATTTTATTTCAGTAACACAAAAATCTATTGTAGAGCAAAACAAAATGAGAACTCTGTATCAGAGTGTAGATGCTAGTCTTGCATTAATAAAACAATAAATGAAGTTAATAATTTATCTGTGGCTGTTTTTACTTTTTTTGGGTGGGTTGTTTTGTTGTTTGGGTATTTTATAAACACTAGTAGAAAGATAATTCCATTCAAACCGAAATGGAGTGAAATTACTTCTGCTATAGATAAAACATATTCAGATGAGCTGCATGCTTTCCCCACAAAGCTAACTGCAATCCCAATTAACACTTCTCAAAACTGAATTTATTTTTTTCCCCCTACTTCCTAATGAGGTTTTTTCCTCCCTGCTGTCTTGATACAAAGCTTTATGCCGTATGAGTGTGTTCATATGGTGCTTGAGTGCGTTATCTGACCTTGATTGGTGTTTTGGGAGCCAGTTAAATAGATTACATAGAGGTTACCTTGACAACTGTCTTTGCTGATTTAGCAATGCAGTTCATTCTTGGGCACAAGACTCTCAGCAACTGTGGAATTCCACTGACTTCATATTAATCATTAACACAATGTTCTGGGGAGGCTCTGCCAAGCTAGCAATAAGGACTGTATTGAAATTATTTTTTTTTTTTCCTGGGTAAATGTTATAGACCAAGATATGTTTACAGTATGAAATGTTGTTCACAGTCATAAAATGAAAATATATGTTCCTGTTTATTTTTTCTCTCTCTTCTAGTTTCAACAATAATATTGGAATAATAAATCTCCTATCATGTCTGATGGGAAAAGATGGTCTTTTAAATGAAACTCTTGCCTTAACATTGATCTTACACCGTACCTTCTTTTAGGTCTGTGCTGTAACCTCGGAGGCATGACAGATAGTTAAATTCAGTGTGCAAAAGCTTATGAGTCTGGAATCTGATCTCTATTAACTTCAAGGAGATTGCCTCTGATTTACATTTGTGTTACGTATCAGTCAGGATCTGGCCCTTTTCAGAAGATGTTTAAAGACAGCCACTTCCTTTTTCAAAACTGTTTACCATAGCCTTAAACATCAAAGACAGGGCTTTGGGCTTTGTCTGTAAAATTAGACTTTTTATGTTTAAGTACCCAGCTCAACCAGAATTTTGCAGCAGGATGTCAAAATTCTGGGTCTGTATTTTGCAAGAGGCTGGAAACCTTGTGGAAATTAGACCAAGTTTTTTATGAATTAAGGATGAAAATGAATAATGTAGTCAGAGCAGAGGCCACACCATGTTTTTTCTTCTGATATTATATTCAGTGTATCTCATAATGCCTTGTCTGTCCTCTCCATTTTCCATCTGCAGTGTTGTACTGCAAATCCAGCTGTTTTTTGGGTTGAAAATGAGACACTGAATTTTACAAAATGTCATGTGCAAAGTCGGGGAAGAACATAGCTGAAGTCCACACACGTGGATTTAAGATCTGGAGAAAAATTGCATGAAATATATGGGCAGGCATATTAGCTAAATATTTTTTTTTTCCTTTTTTTTCCCTTTTCTTTTCTTTCTTTCTTTTTTTTTTTTTTTCCCCTTTTTTTAGCCGTAGCTGCCATCATTAGGTTTCAGTCAGTTACAAACAAGACAGTCACTTGTACTTGCTGGAGCAGTTGATTGCAAATTCAGAAAGACGGAATTAATCACGGTGTCTTCGGCTCCAGATTTTGAAGTTAGTGTTTGCCCAGTTTGAGAGATATTTTCTTTCAGCTGAAAATATACTTAGCCTAAATTTGCCCTTTCGTTCTTTTGGCAGTTTAGTGCTAGCCCTGTACCACAGGCATGAGCCATGTTTGTTGTTTGGGGTGAGGTCAGTGCACACACTGCTACGCTGGGTGCTGCTGACTGTGGCATCTGTAGGCATCACAGATACTGAGGTGTTCTCTGCAGTACTCGAAACAATTGGCACTGTCTCTCAAGCAGTGTCTGAGAAGGGTCTCACATGCTGTCTGTGGTCAGGAAGGACCTTTCACTCACTTCAACACAGAACTCCACTTGACCACACAAAGTGGTAGCTTTGCCTAAAGAGGTTTCAAATCTTTTGAAGGCAGGTATCTATTATCGTTCCATAAATGTCTTAATGAGATATAACAGTTGCCTTTGTACTCCCGATTCTGTGTCCCTGGTGCTCCCTTGGCATGCTGATAGCATTCAAGACAAAACAAAGGAGGTATCTGCGGAAAAGTCAGTAGAAACTGGATTGTGTGGTGGAGTCACTCTACCAAGGTACCAGTCTTCCCTGGTCCTCTCCAGCAGACCTCTTCGGCAGGCCAGATTTAGGATTTCTTAGCATAAAAATACACAGGTCTGGAGCTGAAGCCTAATTTTGGGCATGCACCAAGGTATCTCTGATACAGTATACTTATATTTGCTTTTTGCTGGTACAAGTAAGATCAGAATCGATCTGAGCCAGGCCAGTGTGGCTTGCTGGAAGACTTTCAGAAGCATGCCCAAATCCTTCACTGCAGCGTTGAGTGGAATTGCTTAAGGATTGCTCAAGGAAAGGTGCAAAACTTTGTTACTAGTCTGTGACTTTCAAAGATAGTGAATATTTCTAATCCATGCTCTACAGTGTTTCCCAATTGGGAGACCTGATTTATTTTGGAGGCCCTGCAAGCGTTCAGAAGAAACACACTTGCAGCTTCTAAGTTATAGGGTACAGATGACAGTTCCTTGAGACAATTTCTTTCTTTTCACATTTAATGTCTGGGTTTGAATTTTGAGCACAGTGGTGCTCAGCTAACAGCCACCTGATTGTGCTGTGCTGCGGGCTTCTTCCTTCCAAAGAAGGACATGGAATAGCCAAAGTATAAGCAGAGAGAGAATTATTTGTTCTTTGGGTGAGCTTTTTTAATTGCAGCTAGAACAAAACACAGGTTTTATCAAAGGAACCTACAAGCATAAAAATTGAACTTCTGTATTTGTAGGAATGGAGTTTCCAACTACTTTTGATTCATTTGAAAATCTAAGGATCAGCAAAATGCTTCTTCTAGAAGAAAATCTGTCACAGGCTGCCTTTAGCCCTGTGCCATTTTTACACCCATGTACTCTTTCCTGCAAGTCTTCCGTGTAAACCTGGTGCCCTGTGTGCTGATAATTGCCACATTTCAGCATTTCTAGGGAAAAAGGTTTTCATAAATACCAAATTGCCCCTGGTAAAAATTCTAAGGAAATGTAATGTGATGCTGAGTACCTGTGCATATCAAGGCTTTAATGACTAGTCAGGACAAACATCTGTGGTAACATCTGGGATAGAGCTGTGTGTTAGCCATTTGAACAACCTAGTCAGAAGTTTCAAGGCAGTGTCCATCTGAACATGGGAAGGTTTTTCCAAGATTACAGGATACAGTTTTGAGGTCTGCAGACTACCTTCTGTGATTCATGGGAGTTTATAGCTTTTAAATTTCTGCAGAGGAACAGAAAAGCAGAAACTTTCACAGGCTCAGGTATTATAAGAGCCAGTCATTGATTATTAGGATGATATTTTAACTAGATATTACAGAAATGTTGTGAAATTATGAATAAAAGCCAGTATGGCATATTCTCACATGAGGTGGTCACAACTGTCAGTACTGCAGTTATGCAAAGAGTTAAAGAAGGTTTTCTCCAGGCTGATGAAGCAAGTGGCTCTGGAACCTATTAATTCTTTTCCCAGAGAATACTCCTGTGGTATTAGGGCATGGCTCCTAATGGGCTTTGGGCTGGAACAAAAGACATGTTTAGATGCTAATGCTGAAGTCTGCCCTAACTTATGCTTGAGGACCATCTAGCAATTAGCTTGGGATCAGGGGATTTCAAAAGTCACCTTTGTGCCTTCTGTTTTGAGCTGCAGCTTGGCTTTTTATCTTGTATCCTAGATCACACCTGGGTAGGTGACCAAAGCAGGAATTTACTGTATTACTTTTCCCTACACACCAATAAATAGAAAACGTTTTGCATCTTTTAGAGATTTATTCTTTTGCCATAACTACAGAATTTAGGATTTGTACACTATTTGTCTGGCAGGACAAGACCTTTGCAGGCTTTTGCTGTTCTATATGTTTTTCTAAAGGTCCATAACAGAGCAAGATCATTCCACCTGTGTGTCATCATTTAATGTAAGGGTAAAGTTGTCAACAGATTGTGCAGGGAGATGAGCACTCTGCTTCCCTTCGTGGTAAAGTGAGATATATGTGTGTTATTTCCTTACATGTCACCTAGAAGGTTTCCCCTGAGTATTACCAAGTCATGCAATTAACACTGCTGAATTCCCCAAGAGAGTCTACACTTCTAATTTTCTAACCATACTAAGAGAGTGATTTCAGTCCCAGACTAGCTTCAGTGTTGAGTAACGGTCAAGTAACCTAGAAAAACTTGTATGTGTGTTTGTATGACAAAGGCTTTACTAAAGCAAGACAAAGCACTAGCTGAGAATAAAGAATGACTTATCTGTGTTCCTTTTTTTTTTTTTTTTTAATGGGGGGATGGGGAAATGGGGAAGAAGAACCTCTTAGGTCAAGGTTGAAGACTTTGTAATGCAGAACAACAAAGCTTGACTGTGATAATCTACAGAGCACCTGCCCTGAGGATAAACAAACAGTTCGCTTTTTAGTGCTTTCAAGTATGGTATGAGCAAAACAGCACAAACTAAAGATTCTTTTGAACCTTATAGAAAAGGGAAAATGGAAACCTTAAGTGCAAAAGGATATTTTATATCCTTTGATGAGTTTTCAGTTTAACAGAGGCTGCAGCTTGAGAATCAAATTGATCAAAATCAGCCATGTCATTAACCACATGGTTGGATCCAAATCACCCCGTTAATGATTCCGAATTCTAACCCATGAGTTAACTCCATGCTGGTATTTTTGTCAGGGTTTATCTATTGTTGCTTCATTCCATGGTCCTTTGAGTAGTGCCAGTGTGTACAAACTGTAACTGTAATTTGGCCAATGACTTTAGCTTTTTCTAAGTAGACTGAGCAAGGCTTGTGTTAACAAAATGATTCTCTCATACTTGGTTTCCCTTAAGCAGAGGGATTAAAAAAAAAAAAAAAAATGCTAGTTGCCATTCCTTAATATCCTTTCTGTGTACTCCAGAAGTTCCCAGCACTTCCTGTTCTTCATGGCATGAATGATCATATTTTAACTGTGTTGTTCTAAAGCCCTCTCCTAGCTAGCAAACTTTTCATGACTAGTACAGCACAGAGGTATCATGCGTGGCATGCTGACCATCCCACTGACACGCATGCAGATCTTTCCTCCCTCTTTTGGATTTCACTTGGTTGTTCAAAAATGGGGTTGACAAGCCTCTAGGAGAAATCTTGCATGTGATATCCTCTCCAGCCTTTGTGAAAATGTTATTTGGGATAATCCTTCAAGGAAAATGTTTTCCTTTCAAGCCTGGGACTTTGGTCTCCTAGCACAAACATTGAGCAAATGAGCTTCTGATACCTTGAATTTTACTTCAGGTGATAATCTGATATACGTTGAAATGAAAAATAATTGAGGTGAGAGAGCACATTGACAGACTGAGCAGGCAGCTACTAACCAAGAGCACATTGTTAAGCATGGACAGGAAGCTATATATTGTTGAAACAGGCAAAATGAAAGGGAGCACAGGCCTCAGAAGTTCTTGTTAGGCTGAACAACTGAGTCTAGCAAATAGCCAAGATTGCTGGTGTCCTGAGAGTTCATGCTGACTACAGACAGGCTCTGTCTTGATCCTAGTAGAAATCCCTAACAAAACCCCTATTTATTTCCATTGCTCCACAAATTGGCTCATGTGATTATTTCAAGATTTATTTGATAATCCTAGGAATAACAGAAACATCTATATGCAAAGAAAATGTGTGTTTATCATTCTCCTCCGGGTTCTATTTTCTGTAGAATCAAAGTCCCAGTTCCCACGTCATGATGAATCCAAGCCTTCAGTTCAGCTTCACTTCTGTTAGCACCACAGAGAAATCTCTGACAAGACAGATGTCTGCAGCCACCAGAAGCCTTAAATTGAACACCTAAAAATAGAAAGCTACAGAACTTATAAATATTTTTGCAAATTAACCTTTTATAACTACCCTCCTTTTGTAGCAGCGGTAGTTAGCACTGAAATCCAAGTGTATTTCAGCAACAGAGAAAGCTGACCAAGCACCCCAAGAAATTCTGCAGAGTTCTGCAAATTGCAGGAGGCCCAGGGAAGGAAATCACTGCATGCCAAATTTTCCCACTGATTCCTATTGTCTCTACTTATCATATGTAACAGTAGGAATTCACCATGGAGCACTGTATCCTCCCCACAATTCTTACCTACCTAATAGCTTGATTATGTTTTATGACTTTGCATTCTCATTCAACATAATTTACTCCTGAGTTAGAAAATATGACTGTCCCCAGAGAAACAAATTTGTTCACAAATGAGTTTGGAGAGGATCGACCGGTAGTGTAGAAAGCCTGTATTAGATCTGCTAAGATCTCTTCCTATTCAGATTTGCTTTCTGTTGCTGGAGGCTACTCTTGATATTTATTTGGAATGAAATATTGTTCATCCCCTTAACAAAGAGATAGTTGATTCCATTCAGTACTTCCATGAACCTCAGACAGTGTTTATATAGTGCGTATTCAAAACACGCCAGCTATTTCTTACCATCATGAAGTTTCTCTGACCGTGGGCTGGGCTTCTGTTTTATCAGAGGGCTTCTGTCAACTTGGCACCTTTTTTTGTTCTTCTCTATCTTTCTCTGTGTGATTATATCCTAAACTGCCTAAGTAAATGTGATTATGAAATGGAGGAACTGCAGAATTCCCCTGCAATAAGTTCTGTCGGCTTTTCTTCTGAAGACTCCTCTCTGTTTTCTCACATCTCAGGTTTGGATACCCCCATGTGACTCCTCACAAAACCATGCCATGTTCCCTTCTCCACTTTCCTGACACCAACATGTGGACATTGCTGTGGAGCCCATGGGCAAGTCACTGTGGATTATTTCCATTTATATCTGATATCTCAGTAAACCTCCACCTGGGGACTTCTCCCCTCTCTTGTGTATCCCATAATCCATTTCTTTATGGTTTCCCATTGCTACTGGAATGATCTGTGCCAGATAGGAACGAAGTCAGGAGACTTGGTTAGTGCCAAGTTGCTCAGCCTCAAGTAATTTGTACTTCCAAGAGAGACCTTTCCTGTTTAATATATCTCTTAAGGTTGATCTGTACTACCAGGACTTTGCCAGGGAAGTCAAACCAGTAAAAGCTTTTTGAGAAGGATAAGGTTCTCTGAGTACAAAACCTGCCTGTGTTGCTAACCAGGCTTCTCTAATTACATAAACCATGCTGCAGAGGATTTCTTTTGCTGCTACAAGTCATGCCAGTCCAGGTGACTTCCTTTCTGGCAAAATGCTGCCTATGCAATGCTTTGTAGGCTGAACTGATGCCTTAGGGGCTTGGTTTGGGTTGGTTTGGATTTTTTTAACAAAGTGAATTCTTTCTATTGGCTTGAGACAAATATAAGTGGAAATCTAACTTGGGTCATACCAAAGTCTTTGGTTTAACCTGCAGGAGTGGGAAAGTGAGAGACGGAAGGCAAGAGGCATCTATTCAGAACTTAGCTCCTAGGCACTGCAGACATAAAAGATCTCAGTATGCTTAATCCAGCTATATAGCTTCTATCTATATGGATATAAACTTGAACATAGACAGTTTCACCTCTACATGGGGAGAAACTTCTTTACAATGAGGGTGACAGAGCACTGGAACAGGCTGCCCAGGCAGGTTGTGGAGTCTCCTCCTCTGGAGACTTTCAAAACTCACCTGGAAGCATTCCTGTGTGGATTACCTTAGGTGATCCTTCCTGCTTTGGCAGGGAGGTTGGACTCGATGATCTTTGGAGGTCTCTTCCAACCCCTAGCATTCTGTGATTCTGTGATATATGTATATAAGTATGTGTGTGTGTGTATCAACAATGCCCAGAGTACATGAACACGGGCAATATGAGTCTTTCCTCTGCTGTGAACTGAAGTCATCACGGACAAGATATATTAGGTAGTTTATGCAGCCCTCTGTAAATGTAGGGCCAGATACACAATTGCTTTAGATTAATGCCAGTGCACCTATTTCTACCAGCTGACAACCCAGTCCACAGTTCACTAAGTGCTATTTATTATTTTATTTTGTTTGCTAGATTGACAATAGAAATAACATTGATATAGAGGTCAATTCAATCCTGCTGATGTAGCCTCAAGGAGGGGGGGTTGTTTATTTGGTTTTTTCCCCTCTCCCAAGAGAATGTCCTTTACAGCTTTATTTTTTGTTAATGTTTATTTAATAAGATCAGCACATCAGCAGTCTCATAAGCTTTTTATTTTCTGTATTTCTCAATTTCTTTAGCTTTATTAATCATCATGGTACTTGAAGTTACTAGCATGAAAAATGCACTGTAAGAATAAATAATCATTATTATCAAAGTGCTTTCACAAGAATGATCTGTAGGATTAAGTCCTTATTAGATCAGCATTATTGGTCATGATTATTATTACATATTAATTAGGAGTACCAAGATAGTGCAGCTTTCAGAATGATCTTTACTAAAGTCAGTTAAGTATGAAGGTTTAAAATTTCAATAGGTTTAGTGGTTTAGGGCATGGTAGTGGGATTACAGTTGATATTATTTATTCAGTTCAGTACTTGCAAAGACCTGACAATGTGCTCGGTGGCATGCACAGCAGAACTTGCTGCTTTAAACATGTATTTTAAGAAAGGGGATGAAAATAGCTGAATTAGAATTAAGTCTTTTTTTTCCTTAATTCTGGAATCCAGGAGTTCTCTGTTATTTATGGCTCTGCCGCTTCCTGTGTCTATTTAATTTTGTGCTTTACCATTTATTTAATCTTCTTCTGCCTCAGTGTATTGTTGTGTATGAAGTATGTTACACTAATTAATCTGTGTGAAGCATTTTTAATTATAGGTACCATATAAGAATGGAGCATTATTTATCATACCTGAGAAGAAGCTCTGATTTCCATGGATTGCCATGTTATAGGGCCGTGTATTTTTCATAGGTGTGTTGCCTGTTTGGTTACTGTTAACTGTGAGGTGACATGATAGGCAGATTGTGTACAGCATATTTCTCTCTTTCTCTTTTATCTGAAACGATGCTATTACTTCTCCCCTTTGATGCAGTAACCTAGTCAAGCTTCAAGAGACATAGGATGAGAGTAGACTGACAAATAAAATATTGTTATGGCAGGTGTCATGAGATGGTGCTGTTATATAAAGTCTTCCAAGTTCTTTTTTTCTTTTTTCTTTTTTTTTTTTCCCCACCTTATTATATGAGCAAACATTCAGTCTTGAGAAGGCATGCTGTGTTTTAAAATTTTCTTTTGCAAGGTCCTGGATAGAGAAAGTCAAATATATAATTTGTTTTGCCTCAGCCTCTGGATAGTGGTGTTCTGGAGACAGTCACTCTCCAACAGACAGGCATCTTGGCTAAGATTCCTGAGCAAAGCCTCTGCCCTGCTGTTGCCATTTCTTTTCCAGGTTGTTGCTCGTTGCCTTCCCTCTTTATGTCATGCCTCAAATTTAGCACCCAAGTCTTTTAAGAGCAAGATCTCTGCATTAGAGAAATCCAACACAAGTACAAACTCTGCCTGCAAAGCAGGAGGCAGGTTGGGTAGTTAAAAATGAGTCTCGGGGGCCAGCATGCTGAAGGCGAGTTAGGGAGTGAATCAGACTGAGATGCTGTGGGGAAGGACAGTCTTTCAGTCTGGCCTCTGAGTGCACAAGTGACACCTGGGCCTCCAAAGTTTCTCTGGAAGGCAGTGCTCAAAAGAAGTTGACCCTTCCCTACAAAACCAGAGTGAGTGAGACACCGTTTAATTTTCCTTCTGTTAATTTGGTGTCTTCTGTGAGATGGGAATATAAATGTCCCTCTGCCAAATCTGGTATATGGAATTAAATCTAGGTCTCCCACATCTTAGAAAGGACTCTACCCACCAGGCTTTTGAGTGCTGAGGGCTCTTTCAGTCTCTTCCAGTGACACTGCTCCAATTTGTATATCCACTGAAATACCAACAGTTGAAAGAATTACTTGATGAGGTGTCCTAACTTTGTCATCTGCCATGTAACCATTGTTTTACAGGATCTTCCTTTCATAACCATGCTGTCCTGAGAAGACCCTGACACTCTGAAGACTTGGAAGAGATCTGGGTTGAAGTCCTCATCCAAGTGTGTCAGAGTAGGGTTTAAAATACTGATCACAGGCAAATACCCTACCTCCTAGAACATGGGGTTTAGTACATGTTTTAAACTGGTCCCTATTAGTTAGCAAATGGGAGACATCCTAAGGTCTGCAATGCTGAGTAACCTGGTCTAGATTCTTGTCATTAGTGTGCCATGGGGGGCTTGATGGATTATGGACATAATGGTTCTTCCTTTAAAAGCACCGAATTCCTCCTGCACTCAGTGGCATTTTGGGGTATGCAAGGAATGCAAGGGCAGGCTGCTGAGAACAGCAGCCAGTCATTTGAGCAGTCTGAACTTTTTGCTTGGCTGCCCTATTTAAAATGGGTACCAGTGGAGCAATAGATTGGCATCTGATGTTAGTTAGAAACACTTAAGTGATACAGTAGCAAAGTGATTTTTTGTAAATCTCTGGAATTAATAACTACAGCTATTTGAGGAGAGAAACAGTATCATTCATACTGAAAAATATTCTCTTCCCTCCCACAGGGGAAGCCTGTGTAGGTGTGGAGCTGTAGTCTGGGAAATTAAAAAATGCAAATTAAAAAATGCAAATGTAAGAGAGAGGCATTGCTTGCTGCAGTGCTCTAAGGGTTTTCTTGAATAGCAGCAAATTAAAGAAATGCTATGTAATCAAAGTTTATATCAAGCCTACAAAAGAAAAGCACCATTATCTCTAAATATAGTGATAGTACTCTCTGCTCCTGATCTTTTACATTGTGTACATATTACCAGTAAATTACAGAGATACTGCATTATAGTTTTCAACAAGTCCTTGAAGAAAATGCACATTACCTTTTTGTTTGCCACTTGATTCTGTTGTATTAAAACATTATGATTAGGAAGGAAAAGGTAGTTGGGGTACTTTTTTTTTTTTTTTTTTTCCTTTCCAATCTAGTTCATTCAAGTTTCTTCGTTTCCTGTTGCTCTTCAGTGCTGGGGAGGGCTACCCAACTGCAGCCACTCACTGCCAAAGAGCTGCATTAATTGTATATAAGTTTAGAGAGTAGATATGTTCTATCTTTCATATCCCCTCTTGAATTTATCCACCTTATATGCCTGCTTTTCTCAGCTTCACATCAACTTTATTTGGGGTCTGTTTGCAACATTGCCCACAAAAGGCCTATACAGACCATCTAGGGAAAATAAATGCATACATGTACATTATCTGGTCAGTATTTGAAGATAAGCACAATGCATTATGAGAAGGAATGTTGGCTACATAGCTACTTAAGGACTTCCCAGCATGAGGGTACCTTGGGCAATGTCCAAATGGTTTAACAGCACAGGGAGCAGGCAATGTGGCTGAGAAAAAGGAGAGAGAATCAGCCAAATGGTGCATCCAAGCAACGTCCNTAGGGCTGGGTGATAGGTTGGACTGGATGATCTTGGAGGTCCCTTCCAACCTGGTTGATTCTATGATTCTATAAATATGTTAGAGTCCAAGGCAATATGTAACTGGTTTTGAGAGTGGTGAGATTGTTGCAAAAAACGAGCTGGCATGGAAACTCATATTTATTTGATTGGTGATCACAAGAAGCCTCACCTCCTCCAGCAGAACCCAGGGTACATTGGGCACAGCTAAGAACAGAGGCACAGCCATAAACCACATAGCTGGGGACTTCACCAAAGGTAAGTTAATGTATTTAAATTTCAGTTCCTCTGTTTGAAAAACCTTCTGTTGTTTTATGCTGTAATGATTTCACTAGTTTCACTGTGTCTTGGTTGGGTTTTGTGTGTATGTGTTTCTTGGTTATTCCTTTTTGACAGGAAACTCAGTGGGGCCAGAGATTTGTATGTGACTATCTGAGCTCCTGCAGAGAGATTAGGTGCAAAGTGGAACAGAAATGGAAGTTTCATGGAGCCTTCTTTCCTGAAGGAAGCACTGGAAGCTTGCAGCCATGGCAAGCTGCAGAGCCTGGAAGCTGTGGAAAGTAGAGCAGAGGGAGAAAGACCAGATTTGTGTAAAAGCAGGAGGCCTTACATGAATGCTTGTGACCAGTGAATTCAGGTTCTTTTGGCTGAAAATGTGCCTGCAGCCTTAGCTATTCACAGAATGCAGGTCTGTGAATTTGGCAGATGGAACAAATGACTTAAACAGAATCTCTAGGTACTTGAAGAAAGTAGGCCAAGCATGCCCAGGTAGATAGCCACTGAATAAAATATTTTTTTAGACCCTGATTTTAATTAAAATAAAGCATAACTACCCCATTGTGACAGTTTACAATTCTTCCTTCATTTATTTAATCAGCCAAAATAGATAAATCAGCAAATAGTGCTTGCAAAGTCTCCTAGATTAAGAGAAGAAACTCAGATAACCTTCACCAAATATGTTAATAAAACCAGAATTAGCAAAATTCCCCAAATAACTCTGTGGATGAAAAAATACTAAAGGGATTTGAAAACAGCTCTTAAGAGTAGTTGTAAACAGCATATCATTTTCATTTCATACTGTAGTACAGGATATGCTGCTCACTCTTCTTTCTCATCAGACAGTGGAAATCTGAATAAAATTCAGGCCTAGATTGAGAAACCCCTTAGCAGAAAAAAAAAAAAGTGGCATTTTCAGCAGCTGTTATCACCATGGTGTGGTGAGGTGAGCAAAGATTCCCCCAGAGCATCTTCTTGAGCTACATCTTTGAGGGNATGATTCTATGACTTTCTTACTTTTGCCTTTCTCTTGGTCTGTCAGAGAAGAAAATAACAAAACAAAACAAAGGAAAACAAAGGAAAACAAAAAAACCCACAAACAGAACTGCAATTGGGATGCAAAATACTCACTTTTAGAACTACAGAAGTTACTTGTGGTGTGACTTTTACTACCTCCAAGTGATGGGAAAGTGAACTTCCCTAATCCCAAGTCATTGACTGCAAAGGAGTATGCGTCATCATCACTGTCTCTTAACTCACATACTGTATCTCAACAGAGTTCTGTAAGTAGTCTAGCTCTGCTTTCAGAGTGGCAGCTTATTAGACAAAAAGCTTAAGTGTTTCTGTGATTAGTGTTCCAAATACTTCATGGTACAACATACTAAATGCCAGTCTACCTCTCTCTTGATATTTTAATACTAAATTGAGATGGCCACTCAAATTTTACAGTCATCAGTGTCTCTCTGCAGCATGCATTTAGCAGCCTTGAAACACTTCCAAATTGTCTGGTTTTAGCTGCTTTCCATTACTCTCAAATTCAAATACGGTCATAAAAGCTGCTGTAGCACCAGGGGTCCTCAAAAGGTCTTTGTCCAATTCACCTAACATTATCAAAGTGCTTGTAACTGGACATTTATGTTACATTCCTAACTTTAGTCTATTTTTAATGTAACTGGCATTGGGAAAAGATGGAGAATTTCTCAAGGTCTGAAAAGAATCTAATATATCTTTCCTGTTGGGTCTTCTGTTCTTTTCACATGGTCTCTTGCTCATGACAGCTAAAGTTCTGCTACCAGTACTCACTGTCTTTATGGGTGTCAATATTAGCTGTTCTGCAGCCTCTAAAGCTGCTAAAGAAGTTACTGAAGTCATTATCATTTCTATGGGGCACACAGGCAAAACAAGTTGAGGTGTCAGGCTCATCATTTTCAAACCAACTAAACCATACCTTCCTGCCCTGACATCACTGGAATTACCCATCTGTTTCCTGTATTTTAGTGCCTTGTTGATTTGAGGAGTGCTTTGCTCATGTTTCTTACTAAAAGTGATGTGCTGAAGCACATCAGCAGGCATTGAAGCAAGCATGCAGCACCTACTTACTGAAAGGATTGAAGGACTTTTTGCCTCTAACACTATTAATCTTGTAACTTCCAAGTGCAAAAATCAATAACATTTTGGAAAGTCAAATTGTTCATAAAGGAACTGTGGGTGATGTCAGTACAGGGGAGAAAATATATATATATATATATATATTTACTGGAAAATGCAGATAAATATGTGTATTTATTTGATATTGGTTGGCATGTATCAGAAATGTAACAAATATCTCAAGCAAGAAACAAAGAAAGAAATTTGTGTAAAAGCCTGTTTGGCCAAGGAAAGAGGAAAACAGATCTAAACCCAGAAGAAGCAGGGCTGTAAGGAACAAAAAAATAATCAAATGCAAATAGTAACTAAAGCTGGACTACAGTGCATAACCTTTTCCTTCAAATGTGGATTGAAATCTTTCCAAATATCAATTAATCCCTAATCTACCATGCATTTCCTAGTTGCTTCCTGTGCATTATTAATGGACTGGTCACCCTGAGATGAAGGTAGGAAGTAAAAGCAATTAAATTCCTCTCTCACCCCTGCAGATACAACTGACCTAGAGGATTCAGCTACAAGTAAAAATGAAAAAGCTCCCAAAAAGAATAAACATGCCCTTCTTGCCTGAGCCAGGCTTTGCAGTTTAAAAAAGCAGCATGCAAGAGCAATAGCAAGCTCCCTTTATATAAAACATCAAATTCTAAGATCCAGGGCTGATCAAGGAAAAGAGCAGGTGCCCACTCTCTGCTGATTTTTCTTGGTGTTGTTCTGTAGCTGAATGAATACTTTGAGCCAGAACTCCAGACACTGATTCTTTTTTCAGTGCAGAAAAGAAAACCCCATCTGTCTCTTGAGAGGTATTGATCCCATTTGAATTTGAAGAAACAATTTTAACTTGATGTTTTTGTGCAGGGTGATGGCCACAGAATTCAGTAAGGCTTCTGACTGTATAATACAGTTAACTCTGGCCTGAGAGGGGTAGTCATCCTAGCCCGCAATTATCATACACATCAGTCAGCAAGGACAAGGAGAGCTCTGTGGCTGCTGTTAAAGATTTGGGTTTGTTTCCACAATGTTGTAATGCCTATCTGTTTTTGCCCTCTTCAGAATCACTGGAGATAATGTAGTCAGTGAAAATAGGCATCTCTCCAAATCACCCTTCTTCTGTTTAGGAGAAGTCTCCCCTCTTAATTTGGGGTGTATGAAGAACTAGCTTATATGGGAAAAGGGAGGAAAAACACTGACAGTGCCTACATAGCACAAGGAAGAAAGTGGAAGGAATGTCATGTGTTTTTACTAATGTTGAGTCAGTTCTGAGTATCTATGAATCAGGTCCTTGGTTGTACCTATCCTGTGTGTAACTAGAAGTATTTTCTTACTGTTTATTCTCTCACTGTTTCTTTCTTGGACTTTCAGGACCGTAAAGTCATTGGGAGCACACAAGCTCAGCTGAATGGCAGGGAGAAGAGAGGGAAATTATAAAAAGCATGACTTAGACTTCTTTTTGAGCTTGAGATCTAGTGAGCCATTTAGGCTTTCTTGTGGTAAGATGTCTCAGAGGGATAGCAACAGAGACACAGTTAGAAAGAGAACAAGTAGCACTGTGGAGAACCAGATCATAGGTTTTCTTGAACCATTATTTCCTTTAGCAATGCTAAAGGTTTTGACATCAATATGTGGTTCTCTGAACCTGTGCCAGTCTCAGGTGAGTCTGTCATATGCAGTGCTTCCCTTTCTGGGTGATTCTTCGGTTCAGTTTAGAAATGAGCACCCAGCAGTTTGGCACAGGAGGTCAAGGGCTGCATGAAAAGTCAAGATTCCAAATATGGCCATTGTGGGATGGGGTAAATCTAGAAACTTAAAAGATTAGGACAAAGTTTAGGGAGAGGGGAGAGAGGAGGAGAGTGAAGTCCTAGAAAGCAGGCATCCTAAGGCTTTGTCGAGCTACTGGCTTTACATATTGTCATCTTTATTTCTTTTGTAACAGTTTATTACCTTCTAGAAAAAGACATTTTTGAGTAACCAGCTTTGGCTTATATTTTCCATTTTCTCATTACGTGCATTTCTTCAGAAAAAAATCTGATAGAAGTTTTTCTGAACAGATTAATTTTGGCATAAAGACATCAATTACTTGGCCTCATTTCATGGGACTTCATTAGCTCTTTTGGGATATCCAGTAGACATTGCCAGTAAGATGTACAGCAAGTAAATCAAATACGACTCTCCCTGACATGAAATCCTGATGCAGCCAGAAGAGCTCCATGAAGAGAAACGAGAGCTGACTGATGCTAAAAGGGTGAGTTGGGCTCACAATGGAGTACAGCTCAGTGTGACTGGAATGGGAAACAAGAGGTGTTCGTTTTGCATGGTAATTAAGAATGGCCTGGGAAACAGGGAGTGCAGAAAGCTGGCCTAAGGCTGAAGTGACCATAAAACTACAGGCAGGGTACAAATTGGTACTGTCACAAAATGCTCTAAATGATACAAAGTACTAAAAGCTATCTTTACATGGCAGCAAGACTAAAGAACTGAGAAAAGCCACAGAATATGAGCCTTTTAATGAGACCATTGTGCCTGTTCTTCATAACAACATAAATTAAGGAGAGACCATCCACTAATCTGGAATTTTCACATGTTTGTCAAACTGGTGGGTTTGGGGTTTTTGGGGGGTTGTTTTTTTGGTTTTTGTTTGGGGTTTTTTTGTCTTCTTCCTTCAAAAGGAAAAAAAAAAAGATAATCTTATATTCTAATTGCTTGTCAAAATTCCTATTTTTTAAATCAAAGCTGCTGTTTAATGCTCAAGTATCCTTTTTATGCATATAAAGCACTACCTTTTAATTTTCTATGATCTCAAACTAATTTTATTAATATTAGCAAAAACGTTCTCACAGACAGACAGAACTCTTGTGCTGTTAACTCAAATCCCAGCTAATTATGGCTCAGCTGTAAAGTTGTAAACCCTTGGAAAACAAGGTTTATAAGAGAAGTATTGACAGTCTTAACTATAGCTGTGTGAATGGAGCCACTGTAATATTGTTTGGAAATAGTGTTCTAAAAGGGAATCTTTTATGAAAAGAGATGCCAGCTGTTCACTTTGGAAACGTTTATTTCATTGGCTCATGATAAAGTTGGCTGTGGAAGATATTATTCTCCAACACAGCGACTTCTTAATTTCATTACAACCTGAAGTCACTAAGAAAGACATGATGCCTAGGAGCTGTGAAAAAGGATTGTCACTGTGTCTTTTGCTTATATTGCTTTTCAAGAAATAGGCACATTTTCTTTGAATAATTCAGGGTGGGCAGGCCCTCAGAAGATCATCTCTTGCCCTCAAAGCAGGANTACTCCAGATGGGGTCTGACAATACACCTTTTTTCTTTTTTGGAACAAAGATTTCATTTCAAAGGGAAAAGGAAAAAGAAAAAAAAAAAAAAAAAAGGAGGCTTAGGAAGGCTTTCTTTTTAGATATAATTTTTGGCTTTTGGCTACAGTTCCCTAGAAAAGAGCCACTTCCTTTGGTTTGAGGAGGTGGAAGTCCACAAGCATGGCTAGAACCATGTGCCAATCCCAACCATGCTACACAGACCAGGGTCACACATGAATAGGTGGCTTTAACCACAAGCACCCCAAATCTGAAGAGGTAAGTAGGAAAAAAACTGAAACAGTCTGTCCTGTTGACTGGTTCGTGATGATCTGCCATGTGGAGTCTCACTTCTGAATCAAAAAGGTTGCCGGCTCTGGGAATGAGATCCAGAATCCAAGAATGCTGGCAGGGGAGTTGCTGCAGCTGAAAATGCTTCTCCAGTGATATTTTTCTGTAGAGAACCTAACAGGAAATAGCTGTCTACCCTCAGTAATAAGATCTGGCATGAGTCTCTTGTACATCAAATGGAGCTTGTTCATCTCACAGCATCCTCTTGTCTCAAAATTAAAGAAAAGCTATAGAGTTGTATGACTTACATGTGCCAAGGCACACCTGAGTATGGAATCCTGAAACTCTTTTTTTATCCTATATTCTGTATCTCTTATATCCTATTACAGATAATTTTTTAATGGTGCAATGCTCTTGAACACATAGGGGAGAAAAGAACTTCTGTTTACCTGAGTGATTTTTCCTTGAATGTGCTAAGATCACAGTGCTAAGATCACTGTGTGCTCATTCCTTTCTGCTACATCTTCATGTCCTTGAACAGTGCTGATGAACTTCTTGTACTGGCCAGTGTCTGCTGCTATTATTGACTGCAGTCTCTATCCTCTGCCATGTCATTGAACTTCCATAGCCATTGGCTTCATTAGCAATTATTGTTTTGGTGAAAAAAAAAAAAAAATCCTACACCGTGTATTATGGGATGACCTGAGGCCATTATGGAGCTGAGCGTTCCCATAAGGATAATCTAGCCACAATATATCAAAGCTCTGAGAAAATATCCTTTGTCTCAGGTCATGTAACCGATGTGGCTGTTAAATGTTTTAAAAGCAGTTATATAACTGGCATTTAAAATGTTTTATTGAAAGCCCTTAATGCTACTGTAACTAAAATGACCTTTAGAGGAGTAAAACACATCACACCTTAAAGTGGGATTTGATTAAAAATACCAAATGTTATAATGTGTTCGTGGCTGTACATGCACCATCTTGTTACACCAACCACAGAAGCAGATACACTGGCTTTTGAATGGTATTTTCAGCTTAAACTTGGTTGCTTTACAAGGAGCAACTGTTATGAAGTTTTAAACATTCCTTGCAATATTTGACATATGAGTACTTTATTATTGGTAATTTTTTACGAACAGGTGGTATCTTTTAAAGCAGATGTTCACCAAAAGAGAGCATTTGATCTAGGGAGAGTTGGCTGATCAGAGCATTCTAACTGGCTTCTCTTCTCTTCACATGCTATGATTAGATCTTTCCGAGAGAAAAACAAAACAAAACAAAAAAATCATCCATTAATCTGTACTGTCATAGGAGAGACCACAGAATTGCAAGAATCTAGAGAGGTGGTTTTACATGCTGATACAAAGCAAGGTAGGCAATGAAAGTTTGGGTTTTTTTTTTCTTTTAAGAGATTATCCTCCTTACTAGAAGCCATTTTAAAGGCCCCACAGAGAAAACTTACATGTAAAAATATATTAAATGTCATGTTACAGCTCATACACTACTGATGGTGTGGAGTTCTGAAACACAAAACCATCTGAACACTGAGAGTGGAAATGTTTTTGAACTCAGAATTACAAAGCCAGAAGTAGAACAGATACACAAGTGGAGGGAAAAAGAAGAGAGAGAAAAAAAAAAAAGATTCCTTGAATGACAAATGAAATGAGAGAGGCTTTAAAAAATTGAGAAATGCTCTCTCTGAGTCTGTAGCCCACTGCAAAACATAATCCTTTTTTCACTTTCAAGTACTCTGAAGAGGAGCAGGTGGGGAAAAAAGCCTACTCCAACTTACGAGAGCAAAAGATCTTTTTATCTTTCTACTTACCTGTCTGTAGCTCTTTCCCCACAATCTCATGAACACTGGTCATTCCAAATGGATTATTCTCTTATCTGTAAAATTATAGCTATGAAGTTGAGTTCTGTAGGAATAAAGAAGGTGTCAAGATCACCAAGAAAGCCTGTAATAGAATCAGGAGCTGAACAGAGTCCTTGACATATGCTTTTACCACATAAGTATTCTCCCACCAGTGCCTATGCAAATCTCTCACCCATGTTGAACTGATATATGCAAGGTGGGTGATATCTGTTGTATATTAGATTGTCTGGAGCAGGATTCAAGATCCCAGAGGGTGAATCTGTTACCAAAGAAGATAGCAATTTGCTGATAAAGTGGATGTGTTCATACATGGACTTTATAACTACCCCACTTCTGCTCATGCTTTCAGAAAGCTTCTTCTCCCCCCAACAAACTCACAAGATACAGCCACAAGCTTTTAAATACCTTGGTGAAATGCTACTAATTGAAGGTTTAGCACATTAATTTAGCAACAGCTGTGGCAAATAAAGGAGGATCTTGTAGGGAAGCAAAGCATTTGAGGCATACTCAGCTCAGGGCACTGGAGGAGTCTGGAACCACAAAGAGAAAAGGCATGGAGTGAAGAACCCTTGGCAAAACAGGTATTGTGTTGAAAGTTGTTTGAGAAGGAAGATGATGTATCAGGTATTGAGTAGTTTCTCTGTGGGCTGGCATCTGTTTGTGAATACTGTAAATAGTTGGCTGGATGAGGCAGAGTTGGTGCTGTTATTAGCAGAGCCACTGAGCACAGAAGGAGGTTCCCCTCTGGGGCCACTGGGGCACCTTGGGAAAACGTTTCCAAGTTGCAGGCAGCTAAGAGTCCTGTTACACATTTTAACTAAAGCACAGAGAAGGCTGCAGCTTTGGGTGGCAATTGCAGAGACTCTGGAAGTGGAAACCAACTGAGCAGTTGAAAGAGGGAAGTTTGGGGGAGATTGAAACTAAGTCTGACTGTGAGGATCACACTAAACAGTCAGGTCAGCATTTGTGTGCAGTCAGACCAGGACTTTGCTGCCATAGAGTTTGATTTTGCAAAGTGAGAACAATGGAACCACGCATGCAAAAAATGATTCTTTGTGGAGGGGAATGTTGTAGTCTCTTCGCCAAAAGGAAAAGGCAGATGTACGGAGCATGGACTAAACTGGTGCTTTAAATTGATAAACTTGAGCAAGACAAAACATGAATAAATAGAGATATATCCCTAAGTAAACAGCTCCAAAGTCACCAGATAAAATAGCAGGCACAATGGTGATGGGTTCTACATGCGGCTGAGACACTGAGCCATGGTGGAAGTACCAGTTAACTTGTGTATTACTCGTTTTGGTGCCTTTGTGATCATAAATGAATAGTATCAACAATATAAGAACAAAGCAGATCTAAGAAATGTCACTGTGGAGCTGGGGAACTTGCAGGTTTCCCATGGAACTTCTTCTAAAAGGAAAATGTGAAATAACACAGAGAACAGTAAATCCTGGTAAATGTTTATACACTAAACTTCCCTCTCTGATGTGCAGTTCAATTCCCCTCCACTACAGGGCCCTGGGGTGGAGCTGGCAATTAATCTACAATTGCTTGGGAGGGAGCAGTTCACAGCTGAAGGGGCTCTGTGGATTATAAATTTAGCAAGCAAAATGGGGAAGTCAGAGAACTGGTAATAAAGGAAGTGCCAATAGTTAAAGCTATAATCATCAGAACTCTAGGGCAGACAATCGACACCTATATGGCAATTTTCAATTCAATAAATAAAGCTAAAGGAGTTGCCTAACAACGCCACTGAGCTGCGATTACAACTGGCAGCATTATGTAACTGTGACAACCAGACGAAGCAGAAAAAAAAAGAGAGAAAGAGAAATGCAGATATATTTCCTGTCTAAGTTACTGGAGGAGTCTGGGGGATGGAGCCCCATATTTGAAAGCTGCAGAGAGCGCACTACAATCCATTTCAGGCACTCCTCGTCAACACCCCAGGGATCTGCACGCAGACAAAAAAAGAGGATTAGACAAAGACACTTCTTTTTTCCCTCCCATGAAAGTGGCACCAAAACCATATTCCTTCCATTCTTTAAATAATGCAGTCCAAGTACACTTAAAGAACCTGGAGGCATGGTTAGCCTCAGCTCTAGCCACCAGTGTAGAATTTTGCACTGCAATGTTCACATGCTCAAATTTACCATAGCAACCTCCACATCACATTTAATACACAGAGACATCCCTCCTCTTGCCTGTTTAAAGAGCCCTTGTTAAGTGGCTTTGCTGTATTTTAGATGCCAAGATGTCGGTAAGATTGATGGAAGGGTGCACAATCAAACTTGCAAGGAGAGCCTAGCATCTAGCTCATTATGTAAGAGAATTAGCAAGGCAGTTCTTTTGACATGACAGTCCATTATGGCGGCTGTCAATCATATCTTAGCATATGCTTTTTTTGTCTTCTTCAGTGAATATATTTTTTTTAAACAAAAAGGTTGCTCCATTCCTGTTCATCAATAAGGCAGAGCATAAATGCTTTTTGTGCATGCATAGTAGCTGTTACAGATCTAGATGGGCAGTGCTTTCTCCACAGTAATCACTGGGTGAATATATTATTATGCATGCACGTGTAATCCTTACTCATGTGGCTCTTTGTCCCAATTATATGTGCAGAGAGGCTTGAATCTGCTTCTCATCCATCTGATGGTTTTGGTCCTTTCATACGAGATCGCAGTACATTTTGGTGTAGAAAGTCTAGGTTTACTGCCTGAGGAAAATCTATCTAGAAAAGCAGTTATATTTATTCATCTGCCTCTCAGGAGAGGGAAGGAAAACTTGCACAAAGAGTTGTCTTAAAATGACAGTGATACCAGGGTAATATCTGTGCCTCTACTGCTTTTTGTTAAAATACTTCTATGTAATGAACAGAGCTTAATGAATTAAGCCTGGAAGAAGTTTCAGTATTGTACTAGTTGGGAAGAGGGGAAATAGAGGCACAAAGAATCTGAAGTTTCTGACTCCAGTCCATTTCTGAAGTCTTCTGTAACAGGGCTATCTCCTACTAGAAAGGAACTGACATGGAAAGGAAACATCTTCTGAGAAACACTCTTTTCATCTCCAGAAGAACATGTGAGGGGGGGAGGGGGAAGGAGAAGGACAGATTGTCTCTGAAAAATAAAGAAGTTCATCTGTAAAGCCACATCTTGACTGGTGTGCTCACTGGAGAGAGGTGGTAACTGGCAGTAGTGCATACTAGAGAGCCTGAGAAGTTAACAGTGCATTTGCAAACACAGAATATTGTAGGTATTGAGAGAGAATTATATTTTCATGTTGTTTCTAAGAAAAAAGTTCTCTAAATTACAAGCCAACTCTTGTAGCTATACCTGCTTTTGATTCACACACACGTATCAAGCAGTCCAGATGAGACTAGATGTACACTACTAGATGTGGGTTTGGTTCTTTTATGGTGACACACTGATAGCTTTTTCCATCATATCTGTGTGTCACCGTGAATGAACCAAAATGAATGGTTGCACATCTTTCAGCCACTCCTTTCTTATCTCTCTCTTCTGCCCATGTAAAACTGAAGTCTTCTGGGGCAACATGAAGAAAAACTACTAATGCAAAGCTGCACCTATGTGAAAGAGGTAACACATCTGCCCTAGTAAAGGTGAACTTCCAGGAGTTTACTTCACTGGGAAAACAAGGTTCAACACAATGGAATGCTTTCTCTTGGTTATTATTAGGGTGAGCAGGAAAGTGGGATTGCACCTTATGAGCACAGTGAGAATATAAACCTTTGGGAAGGCTTCTGCCCAAAGTAAAAAATTTCAGGACGGTCCTTTAAAATGTCCTTCAGTTTCTCTCAGGTTATCTGGAGAGATGTGTGACTATTTAAATGATCCACTCACTAGCCTTGAGAAAATTTATTTGTTTTGCTTGGTTTTCATGTTGTTTCTAAGATCCTAGATAGGACTGGGGTATCCTTGTATGTATACACCATATAAATAGAGATAGATGATACCCTCTGCCCCAAGGATCATACAAACCAAGGCTTCTGTCCTGGAAATCGCTGATTGAGGCAAATGCTCACATACCTTGACAATTATTTTAAGGGGGTCTTTCAGAGCTCAAGAGAAACTTCCAGAAGAACAGGTCTTAGACAACTGATATTGTGAGCATTGGCCTTGCTCTTTCTGTGCAAATAGATCAAATATGCAGTGGTGTGCAGATGTTCGCTTCTGACCTTTCTAACATCCTTTTCCATTAAAAATAAAACAGAAATTCCAAACAGAAGTCCACTCACATTATTCTATCTGACTACACTTCTGTGCTTTCATTTGATATTTCCTAAACACTTACTATTCTGATTTTCTGGGAGGAAATATACATATATTCAACCTGTTAAACAACTTCAAGGATGCTTCATTCTACTATTTCATCCTGAACCAGCCATGTGGTGACTCTTCTCCTAATCTGGTCTGCAATGAAATCAATGGGAAGTGTTCTATTAAATTCCTTTGGCTTCAGATCAGATGCTGCCATTGAAAACCATAATATAAGCAGCCTGGTCTTTGTGATATCTACCATAATGGCACAGTGTGGTCCCAATCCTGCAGTCGTACTCTGGGAAAATCCCTATTGACTTCAATGAGAGCTCTCCTTAACTAAAGATTTCACAATCAGGTAATGAGAAGCAATGAGCGTATGCTGCCCTCTCTATTAGATCCTGTAGTCAGACTACTTCTGATAGGCTTCTATAAAGTGATTTTCTATGGCAGTCTGTGCTTGCAGCAGCACCTGCTCTGTTAGTCTCTCAATTCTTCACTTAACAAAACAGCTTGACACTGCAGGTGAAAGATTCTGAAATGTTTTAATTAACTAGCTTGAGCACCATTTGATTTCTATTTCCCTAGATGTTTCCAAAATTCTAAACTGCTTGGATCCCTGACTGCTGTCAAACAAGATTTGAACGTATGAAATAGACTTGTGTAAGAGGAAAAGATGATGAATTTCTATTGAAAAGTTTCTATCAGACCACTGTAAACAATGTGTTTACACAGCACATTATCACTGGGAGATTTGATATTTCTCAGGCTGCAAGAATAGTTCTGGAAACCATGGACCAAGCCTTATAGCTCTGATTTAGTCAAAACTCCTATTGAACACAGGACTACTGGGTTGAGGCTCATCTTGAGTTTTAGATAACGAAACAGACTATCAGTGAGAAGAACAAAAAAAACACCTGGGGGGGGTTAAACTATTCATTTTTTCAGATCATACAAGAGTGTGCATTTTAGTGTGCTCTTGTTGTACAGAAGCAATCAAAGCTCTCAGTCATAAAAGAACCTCTTGGTCATACAACAAAATAATGTTCTGGCCATATTAGCAGAGCTCTGTTCAGTAGGTCAGTGCTGTGCACCTACTACTGCACAAAGAGGGATCAAAGCTCGGCAATAAAACTCAGCACTGGCAATCTTTCCTAGACAGCCCAAGCCACACCCTGGAACAGCTGGAGATAAAGGCTTGTTGTCTGACTGTGAAGAAATAGGTTTCTCTCAAAGGGCTCACAATGGACCTGTATTTAGCAGGGACATAATCTAGCAGGAGTAGCTATTATCTTG
The DNA here is from genome assembly GCA_013399055.1 of Ramphastos sulfuratus. Classification (NCBI taxonomy): domain Eukaryota; kingdom Metazoa; phylum Chordata; class Aves; order Piciformes; family Ramphastidae; genus Ramphastos; species Ramphastos sulfuratus. The sequence goes on along the minus strand of WBNM01002441.1, from coordinate 175,324 downwards.
GAGAGGACTGCTTTATTTGTGTATCAGCCTCAGACTTAACTTCCTTCCAGGATTCGATATCAGGCTTCTGAAAACCTGTGACAAGTAGGCGTGTGCAAGTACAGAAAGTCACAGGTGTCTGTCGTGGCCAGTGGAAACTGCTTTTCAGTCCTGTCAAAATGGTGAAAGCATACATTTAGTTAAAAAAAACCAAACAACTCATTCTCCTGTACTGGTTTGCCTCCACAGTCTGAAATATCACAACTCTTATAAAGGAGTGAAAGTGTAACAGACTTACGGTGCAGCAGCAAAGCCACAGCATTCATTTGTGAAGTCCAGGATTTGAACATGACTTGGTCTATATGGAGTGGATTTTAAATGCTCTATATGTAGTAAGAAATACCACTTAACAACAAATGTTTGATAATCAGTGAAGTGGTGCTGGGGGTTAAAAAGGGTTGGTTTTTATTTGTTTGTTTGTTTTTTTCCAAATCCAGGATTACAATACAGGAATCTTTGCAGAAATATTTGTATTGCTCTTCTGAAGTTTTAATCTGTAGTTGTTGGGTTTTTTTCCCCCACATTAAGCACAGTAAGCTAAATGAAGTATTCTGTGCCCCATTGTGTCTTTTCATAGTTTCTGAAGAGAAGCCAATTTAAATAGTTAAAATCCATTTACGGGTAACGTTGCTCACAAACACTGCACCACTGAGAGTATTTGTCTTTCTGAACCTGTGCTGGTGCTCACTGCCTTAGCACTTTAATCAGATTTGTTAATGAATAATGCTACATTTGCAAAGTATATCTTACGTGCATTAAACTCTTAATTGTGGAGTTGCCACAAGCCCTGGATAAAAGGCAGCACACACTGAAGAAGCCAAGGAATCGAGATCACAGCTGGGTTCCTGTCTCCCCTTGTTCCTGGGTGTTCCAGACCCTGATGAGCCCATTCTGGCTTGTCTGAGTTCTGTGAGGTGCTCTGAACAGGGCAGGCCCATTGCTTGCATGCTTCCCTCTAGTCCTTGGTGGAGCTGGAGGGGAAAAAAGATTGTTTCTGACATGGGTTTTTTCGGCGGATGTTTTTATTTGATGGGGGGGGGGGGGGGGGGTCATTAATCAAAAATGTACAGGGATGTTAACCCTGAAATTAACAATTTAATCCTGCTGAGTAGTTCCTATATTGCTGATTACTGATGTGGTTTTGTCTACTGGTTCCTTTCCCTTGAAGTTTTACTTTTACTCTTTAGCTTAGCATTATAAGAAATTAACCAAAAAAAGGAAGTTTGATGTAGGACTTCAGTTGTATTCAGTCTTGAGCTGGTTTAGCCTGCTATTTCTTAATGCCTGGTCCTTATTTTGATCTTGAAGTTTTCTTCATGTCTTTTATTCAAGTGGATTTAATTTATTAGCAAAATATTTTTACAGTTGGGCATGACAGTTTTACAAATTGGACAGTCTTTTTTTACTGAAGTACAAGCTAGAAGCTTTTACATTCTGACTAACAATAAATCACAGTATTGTGTATGAAACCAGTGATTTAATTGCAACATAGAACAGTGGGACAGTAGTAGGAGGTGAGGTTTTATTTCTCTTTGAAGTTATACACTCCAATTCTCATTTTCTTATCATGTTTTCAGTTTCATGTGCCTTTGAAATACAGTGATTTTTTTTTTTTTTTTTTTTTAATGGTCTGAACTACGTCATAGAAAACTGCATGCCAATTTTTTTAAGGCCTGGAAGTACATTAAGCTATTTCACATCATACCTGGTTTTGTGGGGTTTTGGAATACAAACTAGAATATTGAAGCAGAGTTAGGTACATATTTAAGGACATAACAAGATCTAGAATTTATCAAGTAGTAGGTTAGGTTCTGAATCCAGGTATTAGTAGCCAATTCCCTCCGCAGTTGGGTTTGCAAAGCACTTCTGCATTGTTTTTTAATACCTCCATTTTCTTCCCCTGTGATTTTCACTGTGCTCTCAAGTTGGATTATCTAAAAGTGCCTTCTTTAAACCATCTTTTTCAATACCGTGAATCATAACTTTTGTTGAGTCATTTTGAAATCTGTCCAGCTTCAAGGAAAGCAGAGAGATGTGCCTCACTAGAATGGTTTCATAGGCTGTCTGCTTTCTGTTTGGGATTTCTGTTGGGCTTTGACTACCATTTTGAGGAACCTGAGGTCTGTGCCCACTCCAGGACACAGCTGATCTGAGAGTGAGCAGTGTTGAATTATCAAAAGCACCCATGAGCAGAAGGCTGAGCTTCATATTTGCTCTTACTTCAGGTGACACCTCCAGTGGTTCAAGCTGTCAGCACAGGTGCAGCAGTATGCATGTAGACCATTCAGGAAACCCAACACAGATCTGTCGTGAGGACCTCTCCTCCTCGGCTCCTTATCTCTCTGTCAGTGTCCCTTCCAGCAGCAGAGTTGTTGCCTCCTGACTGCCAGGAAGGGAGGCAGCAGCTAATGGTCCTTTACTCCCCGAATGTGATCAGAAGCTACCTACAATACCTTTCTCCAGCTGGCTCGGGAGGCAGTAGTCTTAGGTGAAGGGTGGTGCTGACAGCTGAGACTCCTGGCAATAGCACAAGGTACTTATTCAGGCAGGCACTGTATTGAATGTTCCCCTCTGCCTGCATTCAATCACTTGCTTGTGCCCCTTTCCAGCCAATACTGGGCATTGCCTTGCTCAAGTAGGGTAAGTAGTACGGTGCTGGCATGGTAGCCTGTGTCTGTGGAACTCTCCCGAGTTTTTTTCCTCTTTAAAGATTTTTTTTTTTTTTTTTTTTTACTTTGGCCCTTCTGTAATGGTTTCATAGGTCTGCATTAGCTTGTGGCGCTATGGTGGCACCGTAGCTTCCCAGGCGAGGCTGGAACTTAGGGCCCTCCTCCCATGAGGCTCCAGCACCGAGCCGCATGCCCAGCCGGCGGGGGCCACCCCCAGCGTGTCCCCATGGCAGAGGTGAAGAGCAGCACTTGGTTGTGCAAGCAGAGTCGCACCGCAGCGGGCGCCCGGGGCTGACGCATTAACAATGTGCACAGTGAGTGAGGCAGGGCACGGGGCCAGCACGGACCAGGGTCAAACGCTCGCTGCAGACGTCACCCTTACTGACTGCTCCTCTACTAGGCTTTAGTTCCTTCCTGGTTTTATTTATTCCTTGTGGCCAGCACCAGCTGAATGCTCCGTTTTATCCCTAGCAGGACAGGGCACACCCAGCAAGGAGAAGCAGAAAGTTCATCGTGGCTCCAGCCAAGCTGGGAGGCTCTGTGGAGTTACTGTCAACAGTAGCTAGTGGGGCTCGTTTGACCTGAGAAATATGACGAGGGGAACTTAAAGCAGGAGGCAGAGCCAAACCTGTCAGCTCTATCCAAAGCAGAGCTAGGTAAAACTTCTGTCTATTAGGTTACACCAGCTGCTACAGCCCCTTTTTCCTAGTGTAAAGGCACAAAGAAACCAGATTGTGACTGAAAACCTGCTCTTCTTTGTTTGCCACTTGAGCACTATATTTTGGCAATCAAAAGGATGGAAATTGAAATTAAGGGACATATGACTGTGATTACTTTTGTTGTGTGTAGACATTTACATATGGGTGGCATACCCTAGTATCTCCCACTGATTCTAAAGGTAGCTTCCTTCTGCTTGGAGATTTCTGTGCGGGTTTATCTGGCTGCTCTTCCTAATCACAGTAAGCCTTTTATTTAGCACTATGTCAAATTCTTTTTATCTTCTCCCTTCCAAATACACTCTGAACTTGGAAGGCTGCTGAGCACTCCCCCACCCCACTCCCAGAAGTCTTGCAGCTTGCCCTTCAGGTGATTCCTCTCCAGCCCCTGTGGCAGAGAAAAATATTTCAAAATGCTGCTAAGCTGACACCATTTTTCTATAAGGTTCCCTCATAAATCCAACAGATTTTTTTGAAGTAATTGCTCCATCTTTGGCTCAAGATAACTTCTGACACCATGTAATGTTTTATAAATACTCAAGAGGCAGTTTTATTTTCAGGAGAGAAGGCACACCACCTATTATGAAGTGTATGAGCAGAGTTAGCTCTGTCTGATTTTACTCTGATGTTTAGAAACTTCTGAAGTAGAACCAAGATTTCATTTTTTTCGTAGACACAGGATGCTCTCAGCAGTTTAGCATGATCATCATCACAGTCACATCCACTATCCACAAAACTATATGATTTCATTTCTTAGTCATGTTCCTGCTTGCAACTAGATACCTCATCCCTAATATTCCTTGGGTAGCTCCGGTATCTTTTTATGCAGAGACCTATTTCCTTTCTGGACACAGTACTGAAATAAGACCTGATCAAGCAATGATGCCAAGGTGTAAAGTGCATACGAAGAGCAGACTAGCTCATCAGCACAGCAACTAGTGCTATAGTCAGGAGTCCATGCACAGATTGCAGTTTTGTGAGGACTGAACTGTGCTGTAAACACACAATAGAAAAATCTCAAATCAATGAGAATAGTGTTACATAAATAATAATATTTATTTATTTGGCCCAAGAAAATGTTGTGACTAAAACATTGAGGGAGATCAAAGAGACAAAAAAAACCTCAAACCTAAATGAAACAGTAATAATAGGTGAATTCAGCTTCCCTCTTATAAACTGGCCAAATGGGACAGAGCAGAACAGGTTCTTAAAGCCTTCAGTAATCACAATTGAAGTAAGAAGCTGCAGAGCACACAAGAGGAGAGGCTTTTCTTAGCTATATCCTAACACAAACAAGTTGGCTAAAGGTGTAGCTATAGCTGAGCCACTAGACAGCAGTGAGTATACAGTGGGTGATGTGGTGTTTTGTTTGAAAACAAAGCTTTCTCTTTACTACAGAACACATGGAAATATCTGAGGAAAAAAAAAAATTTAGAATACTTTAGGAAAAGGGCAAATTAGATCTGACAGAACAGTGATATGTAAAATAATGAATGTGAGACAAAGGGTGCATAAGGGAATTCTCAAGACACCTTTCATCATAACAAACCCAAAAGCTGTGCAAGATATGGAAAGATATTTTCCTTTCAAGCTATGGAAATTTTTTCCCTCTTTTTTTTTTTTATTTTCTGGCATTTTTTTCTCAGACAGATGAGTGGGAGCCACTCTTCCATCTGACTGAAGTGCTGGGTTTTGCTTGCGCAAGACTTGACCAATGAGTAAAGTTGCTCAGACTTCATGCTCACAAACAGAAAGTACTCTTTTTCAGCCCATTTGTAATGGGTGAAACAAAATATTGAGACCTTACTGGTATTCAAAAAAGGACAATTAAATGCTCAGAAACAGGTCGTGATCTTATCTACAGTAATATTAACTAGGATAAAAATCTTACGAGATTTAAATGCTTACGATTCACAGTGTATGTAAGTACTAACTGATGAGACTTAACAAAATATTTCCCTTTAGGGCAGGCTTTCCCTTAATCAACTATCACAGAACACTACCTCTGGTCCACAATACCAGACTAAAGGGACAGCTATTGTGATCCAAGAGGCCAGGCTCCATCTCCCTGCAAGGTGAAATCTGTGGCAAATGATCCTAGTTCTCAGACATGCCTACTGCTAATGTAGAGTCCATTTCAGGGTGTCATCAGGCAACGTGGGATTTTCCATTTATTTCTTTTTCCTCATTTCAAATTCCTGCCCAGGTGGGCTTTTTGAAACACTTGCAGAGTTACTGTGTGGATTGATTGTTTATCTCTTGCACCAAATCAGCCAGCGACTGGTGTGGGCAAGGAGTGTTTGCAGATGTGTGTGTTGCTAATAAAGACTAGGTTGTGGACTGTGCAGAATATAATTTTATGAGGAGTTCCCAGATGACCTAAAGAAAAAAAAAAAATCTTGGCTCTATTGGTAGATTACTTAGCTTGAACTGCACTGGTTGGGATCTTGCTTCTATAGCTCTCACCTGCCCTACTTCAAGATCAGCAGAAACTGCAGGTGGGACTGGTAGGAAAGCAGGTGTCACTCTGAACGAGTGTGGTCCTGTTAGATCAGCAATGAAACCTGTCATCTCCTGCCAGAAAGGAAAGGGGTCCTGTTGATCTACTGCTTCTATGCTGTGAGACTAATGTATGGATATGTTTGTAGGAAAGTGTAGGGTTGTCTGGTAAAAGCAAGTAGTAGGCGACCAGCAGCTGGTGTGGTTGCCTACATCTTGCACATCTAAGAACCAGCTTCATACACTGATTGAAGCAGCTCAACATCCACAGCAGAAAGTCTCTTCCACCATGAAGGTATTAAAAGTTGAAATTGGCTACCTTTCCTGTTGACAGATCTTTATGAGCCTGGAAATACTGAAATCTGCAGTTAAAAGAGAGGCATGTTTAAGAAGTACACTTCTGTCTGTATTTTCTGTGGCTAGAGGTTGAAGTAAGTACAGTGTGCAAGTGATGCAGCAAAAGGGGCTTCAAGAAAGAAAAGAGCATGAGATGTGTGTGTTATAGATGTAAATATCACTAGCAGAGCTGCACTGCAGAATAAATTGAAAGGTTTATAATGAGTTTCTGTCAAGAGGTTGCATAATGGTTAGAAAGGCGATACGTGGTTCAAGTTCACGGTTCAAGTCTTGAAATGGCTGCAGATGGAAAAGTATTGATTTATACTAGTGACAGTAAAAAAAAGAAAGGAAATAATCGAGCTACTAGGGCTAGTTTCATGCCAGAAGAGCAATGTTGCTTTGCCAGCTGCTTGCTGCTATTGGGTGTCAGGGTGACTACAGTAGAAATGCCTGTATTTCAACCACTGATTTGCATCTTCGAGGTACAAATAATTTAATTTTAATAGCTATCAACACTGAATTTAATGGCATTACTTGGTATTCAGCAGTGCTACTGGAAGCAGATGTTTTTGTTAGTAGGAAACAAAACAAACAAACAAAAAAAAATCTATGTTTCTACCCAGTTCTTTCTGGGTAGCATAATTCTTCTCCACACTGGAGAATGAGAAAGATGTCAAAGATGCAACTATAACCTCCTATATGTTGATCAGTCTATACTAGCTGGCTCTGGATGACTTAAAAATGGTCATGAGATCACTCCACTCTACACTGTTGGAATGGAATTTACACAAAATGGAGAATCATTGAAGCAGAGCATCCCAAATATTCCTCTGTCCCCAGTTAAAATGCTTGATGAGATTGGAAGGACACAGAAATCATTTCCTCTTGGTTTTACCCCTGTACCAAGGGAGACTTTTTCTGGTCTCTTAAAGCAGAATCTCTTACTTTGTGCCACTAGTACAGGATTTGTCATTCTAACTTAGGATTTGCAAGTGACCTGTATGGGAGCTGTATCTAGACTGAGTAGTTCAGGAGAGTTTCCAGTAGGTCTGAGTTCCCCAGTCACCCAAATCTGTTACCTTCTACCCAGGCAGCCACACTCCTTCCTGTGAAACCAAGAGAGCCCAGTGGTGGGTTTCTGGGTCTCCTCTTGACATGTGTTAGCAAGACAGATGAAGCTGATACCTGAAAAAGGAATGTACTCCTGGAACTTCTAGTTGAGCCTGAGGCATAAGCATTGGGTAACATCTAAGTTGAAGAGCTGCATGCAAAGTGACCTCCCTCTCCCATTCTCTTCATTTCTTGCCTCTTTTCTGAGCAGAAGTGGTGAGCTGAAGGAGGCTGGGGTCCACTTTAGTGTTGTGCTGCCCTCTTGAAGTTTGGAGTAAACTGGTCTTGCTTAAGGTGTACCTGAAAACTTGATGCAACTTACTCCTAGACCAATAAAGGTTTTTTTTTTAAATTAGGATTAGGACATAAAATCTGATTAAGTAAAATTATTCGGGAGTCAGCTAAAGCTGTGAGTTGTGTTGTAGGAAACTGTTCTCATCGGCCTTCTTTGCAGACCTACCCAATTAAATACTGACTTCTCAATCTGCATTTATCTTGCAGAGAGGTAGCTGTCTGGCAGAAGTAGCCACAAATCCATGTTGGCAGAATGAGGCCTTAAGGACTTTGCTTGTATTCCCTTTGGAAAGATCAGGTGTGCCCAGCTCTGGGGGTGCTGCTGCCAGGTGTGCAGCTGATGTGTTCTTGCCATTTTCCACCAGTCCATCTGCCCCAGTAAGTGACAGTGCAAAGCAACAAAGATGAGTGGGATTTCTGGGGGAACCTAGGCATCTTCCTAAAGGAGTACTAATGCTGGCTGCTGCAAGAGCAGATGGGATTTGTAGGAACCTCAAGCTCCATCTGTTCACAATAGACTTGATGAGCCCAAGATCCAGGGCACAGCTGAATGCAATGGTTAGCCCAGCACTGTCAGCTGGAGGTGGAAGACAAGTGGGTCAGAGCAGCAAGATTAGAAAACAGAAGGTAAAGGCTTCTCTCTTTTTGGAAACAGCAGAAAACACTTTTCATTGCTGATGAAATATCCCTGTAGTAGAACCCAAACTCTTCTAAATACAACTGGCTGTCCTTCGAAGAGCCTTATTTTACCTTCGAAGTTGCCTACAGTTGTGCTGCACTGAACAAATCAGCTAGGTGATTGCAGCCTACAACCTTTTACTTAGTGGGTGGAGCTGGCACAGCAGCATTTGTAACCTCAGAAGCTTGAATAACCCAGTTTCTAAAATCATCGTACTCGCCAGCCTATGCAAAGAACGTATAATTAGAGCAGCCTCGACTATTTCTGTTGAAATCACTCTTGCAGATTCTTGTTAGTTCTGATAACAGGAATGTTGCTGCTTCTGCACTAATTGCTCTAACAATCTTCTGAGGGTTCAATCCTGCAGTTAGCATGAACGGATCCTGCTGAGCATGCTGCTCTTAAAACTAAGGGGCTGTCAGCTCTGGCAAGAACAGAGAGCAGTACTGGCTGATGTTCTGAAAGTTTTTCTTGCATGAGAGGGAGAAAAGACCTTATCCACTTGTTATTGATACACTTCACTCTAATCTGTTCAGATAAACATGTTTGACTCTGTCAAGATTTCCACAGCTAATGTCCATCAGTGTTCATGAGCTCAGTTGTGACTTTCAGGAGCAGTCTTTCTCTACTGCAAAAAAAGCAAACCCTCCTGGGTAAACAATGAGTTCAACTGAGATTGCATCCCTTTGCTGATTAACTCACTGCTTTTCCTATGGGGACAAAACATTAAAGCTACCTTAACTCTCTATTACCTTCTACGTGTTTAGCTCTCCCTTCTCCAGGAAGCAGCTGCACTATTTTGGCTGTGATTCTCAATTAACCACCTGATATTTCCATTTCTGGAGCACCAGGGCACAGTTTGCCTCTTCACAGCATGAATTCCTAGAACTGCTCAGCCTTAGGTGAGGCCATATTTGCAAGTGATCTTGTTTTCTCAGCTGTATCATCTTGCCACAGCAATCCCAACCTATCTCTGTGCAGGCACAGAAGACAAAATCAATTATGTATCTCGAAANTCGGCTCTGCAGCCAAAATGGCAGATGCCTTTCCACACGAAAGGCAATGTGTTCCTTTTAGAGGCTTAGCTGCTGTTGATGGGTTCAGGCTAATGCATTAGCAAGCCAAGATTTTGCCCATGTAACATAGGTTAGAGTGGTGTATTTGAAAGTCTTTAACACAAATTTACCAGTGACTGCCTCTGGGGAATTCGCCTGGTATGTTGCACTCATCTGGATATTTTAGCAGAGTTTCAATAGACTTGCGTCAAAATCATTTTGCCATCATCTTGACATAGTAATGTAGTCTCCAGTGACTGCAGTGACATTATTTTGCCATCATCTTGATATCATCTATTACAGCATTGTGGTCCCCATGCTCTGGCTTTGCTGAGTGCTTTGCCACATTATATTATTTTCTTAGGCTTGCTCTGAAATTAGCACAAAATCGTCATGATTTTCACAGCAACTTACACGCATAGAGGGAGTTTCCTGAAATCAGAAGAGATATTTCAAGTATACTGATCTGCTATTTTAAGAACACTCCAGATTTTGAACATTTTCCCTTTAAATGACCAAAATGTTTAATTCATGCAAAACTGCCAGAAAGAAATGTTCACTTAGGAGGTAAATGATGTTTTACTCAGAGTTTGGCAAGAGTACTGAAAACTGGTTCCAAATTACGCTTTGTTCAATTTTCATCATTAAAAGCAACATAAACTTACTTAATCTTTTTAGGGTGTATACTGGAGCAAACATTGCTTATTGCAGCCTGAAATACCCACCATATTCTTATGTTTATGGTGCAATGACTCCTGTGTTTGGGATCCACCTTATTCTGAATATGCTCAGTCCTTCACTATATAATTATAGGTCTTGATCACAAACATATCACAAATATATTCACAGGGAAAGGTAATTTCAGAAATTAACAGTCTTGTCAAATTGTTTTGGATAGGGAAAAGCCTGAGTTTGGGCTTAGCCTGGCCAGGTTTAGCTAAAGGTAAACTCAGATATTTGTTGTGGGGTTTAGAGAAACAGCTTCTTCAATGGGATTGTTCCTGCATGTATGAAGTGTGCACGCTAGTACTTGGAGAATACAGTAGCGCAAGAGACAGATGTAAAGATTCCCACTGACTTTAATGGCTTTAAAATGGCTTCAGTAGCTTTACATCAGGCCCTTGGAGAGCTTCTGCTTGTTAATATTTGTAGAAACAAGAGGAAATTTTAAGCTTGGTGCATCAGTCAGTGCACAACAGTAAGCCTCTGGCAATCCTGTAAGTATTAGAGTTTGAAACTTAAGTATGGAAAATGCTGTCTGCGATATTTCAGTTCTCTGTAAACACTAGGAATGAGGAGACACAATGCTGACATAAGTGGAGAGCCAGCTGACACAAGACCTGATGCTAAATAGCAGTTCATACTTTGCAACCTTTTTGTAAATTGCTGTAGGGTCCCTGCTTCTTAACACCCTGCCTTGGTGTTCCCATGTCTCTATTCCGCTGGTCTCTTTTTCACCTTTTTTAGTTAATCACATTTTCTAAAGAAAACAGCAGTCCAAAATAGGTATCCAGTGAAGGAATTAATCCGCTTTTTCATGCCTTCATAGGAGGCCATCAGATTATAAACATGAAGTTGGAAGAAAATGAGTTTGATTATTTCTTAATCAGGGGAAAAATAGCTGGGGTTTCTCTTTTTTTTTGCTATTGATGCTACCCTTTTCAAAAGTACACACATAGCAGGAGTTTGAAAGTTTCAGCTTTTAAAGTATGTTGTCTCACATTCCAGTACTGATCCTTGCAGTATTGTCTCTTGGTTGGCTGCCCTTTCATTTCTCTTCAATTACAGCTCCCTCAAAAGCTGTATAGAAAAAGATGCAAAAGAATAACACAAGCCATTATTCTAGGCTTTCAGTGGTGATAGACTCCACTGCGGCAGACATTCAAATAATGGCTGAACTATCACTTCCCCCAGAAGCTGTTCTAACAAAACATTAACAAAAACTTTAAAAAAAAAAAAAAAAAAGAGGGGACTTAGATAATGTTTAATTTTTACATGTGGTGGGATGATGCAGAATCACTTTTTTGGTTTAAAACCAGAATTACCTCATGGGTCTGTTAGCTATATTAAATCTTCGTTAGTCCAAAAATGAGACTGAAATCAGGCCATTCATACACTGACATCTGCTGAGCTTGCAGATGAATAAAACTTTGTGCTTCTCCCCTACATTCAGTGGGCTGGCAAACAAATAATTATTTTTTGTTTCTGTTTTGTTCATACAAAGCCACCAAATCTTGCTGCACATACATACAATAGTAAATCTCCCATTGTCTCTACCCGAGCCATGTCTGGGCCTATCTATATGCAAGTTGTTAAGTCTGTCCTGCAAAAAGCTGCCCAGTAACCCTGTTAGTATGCCAACGATCATAAATGTGGTCTATTTTATGGGACATGCTGGAAAACTACTTGTGCTAGGGGAAAAGTTACTGACAGAAGCAGCCGCTTCTGTCCCCAGGATGAGAAAACAGGCATGTCCGTTAGCAATTCCTTTGTCAGGAGAAGGAGCAGCTTATCTTCATCATGCAGCCAAGGGAAGTCTGAATTACTATCGGGAAAGCAGGCGGGTAGCTTACTCCTGTAAGCTGAGTGGGAGGAGAAAGAGAATGGGGAGCAGGTCGCTGGGACTCTTCTGTAGGGAGTGAGAGGGGAGTTAGATAAAATGGAAACAGGGTCAGTGTCAAAATGAGGATGTTTAATTAAGAGGCAGCAGCAGTGGAGTGAGCAGGGGCAGGAGAAAGGGGGACAAAAGATCACACAAGATAAAGGAATTGTGGGGGAAAGTAGTAAAGTCAAAAAGCTCAAGAGCCATCTTCTAATTCCTTTTTTCACGAGGAAAAACATTACTTCTAGGAAAGAATCTGTGCAATACTTCAGTAGTCGTGCTGGTAGGAGGTAGGAGATGCAGCAGGAAAGTCTGAAATTGTTTCAGGGATCCTCAGTGAGAGGCAGGAGACCCTTGGGAAAGGGACAAGGCTGTTGGAGGGGAGGGGAGGCTTTGTGTGAGCAATTCTTCTTGCGTTTCAGTGGAGGTGAGTGATAGTACATTTTCGCGGTGAGGACAGGCAGGTAGAGAGTCCCTTTCCCCTAAAGGCAGGGAATGACTTTGTGAGCCTGTGCGCTGAAGCTGGTGAGATGAGGTGTGTGAGGAAAAGCTCAGCGTGGAGCAAGAAGGGCTTGTGCTATGAGCCCCCAGGCTAAAGCACGCACAGTGTTTAAAATCCTTCTGCCAGGCTCTGCGTGCATCTTTCATTTTAAAACAATGAATATCGTTATTCCTAATTTATTGTAGGATTCTCGGAGCTGGCAGATCACCAGCGTTGTTCCTTCTCCCCTTGGATTAATCCAGCCAAGCTCTTTCTGTATTTCCCGGAGCTGCTGCTGCCAGTGGTGTTGTTTTGAATCCTGCAGCACCAGCTAAGTCAATCAATCGCCACAATCAGTGCTGGCATTGAGACACAAAATAACATGGAAAAACCCCAGTCTAACCCAGAGAAGGGCAGAGCGGCCCTGTGAAACCACGAGCAGACACATCCTGTCAGTAGCTACACCGGCTCCTCCTTCCCTGCTGTGTGTGTGTGCCTATGTGTGGTGGCTTTTGTCTATCCTGCTACAAGTTGGAGAAACTACCCCAACGTGTTAGAAAAATCATCTTCTAAAACAACAAAATAGTTAACTAGTCCAGGATAAGCAGAATAGAGGAAGGATTTGTGATTAAATAATTAGGTTGACATATTCTTAATACATGTTTTATGAGCATGTAACTAAGTGTTATTAATTGAATGAAATCTCTTGTGTAACAGAACACATCTCCTTTACACCTGCCACCCTGAGAAATCTATCAGTGCTTGTACAGGAGAGGAATGCAAGAATTCTTGCATTCTCTTCCTTTTCATATACGAGCAGACAAGCTCTGCCACCTTCTGATTCCCCCCTCCCCCAATTTTAGTAGTATTACAGCAATGTCAGCTCACACTGTGTAAGTTCATATACATTAACTTTCTCATATATTGGGAGCTGTGGCTTCCTACAACACTGTGGCTTCAGTGGGCAGAGATGGTTTGTCTGGGACTTCTCTGGGAATATTTATTTGGCTGTGATCAAGATTCGAGAAACAATTTTAATGTAAATATTTAGCAACTGTATTGTTCAGTGTTTTCCACACATGCCTAGGTCTGGATTTAAATGCATTTGTCACAGGAATAAATCCGTGGCTGGTGGCCAATGATGCATTACCTACAAATCGTGCTGATGCTCCTGAGCAGGGCAGAAGTGTGGTAGGTAGGACATGTTCTGCTACATAAGACTGTAACTTGGGCTTCAGCATTTCTGGGGTTTAATGACAGCATTCGGTACTTTCTGTTTTCTTCTGAAATTAATTCTTATCTTGAGCATGGAGCACAGGTTGCATTTTCACCAAGGAGTTAAATCTGCTCTGCAAATGTGCAATTGAACTGCACAGGGAGTAAAGCCCCTCTCTGGCCTTCAGAAGCAGGTCCATGCTGAGCACGCTGCCACAGGTGGAAGCAGTAGACAGTAGGACTTGAACAGTAGTACTGCAGCACAGCAGAGAAAAAGCTTCCAGTTTAGCCTCCAGTCCAATAACATGTTGAAATGCCTGCAGGAGGGATTGGCTCTCTGCTTGAGATGAAGCACCTGCTAAAGCACACTGCTGAGACTGGGACACTGAGAGGGCTGGGATGGGGATTGCTGGAGCATTGTGCCGTACCAGCATCCACACAAAGCTGCTATTTCACCAGAGTGGATTGTCCTTTCAGACTAGTAAAGTGAAGTGGATTTTGAGAGGTCATCTGCAACTTTAAAAGCACAGTTTCTGCTAAGTGTAAGTCCTGCATACTCTTGAAAACTTCCAAGGAGGTAGGCTCTGCAACCTCCCCAGGCACTCTTTTCCAGTGCTTAACTAGCCGTATTATTACCAAGTGTTTCCTAATGTTTAACCTAAATTTCCTGTGCTCCTGTTTAACCCAATACTTGTTATCCTATCCACAGTGGATAAGGAAGACCACTTACACCTTTCCTCTTTATGTGCATACGTAGTCCTCAGCCTTTTCTGCAGCCTATATGAGAACATTCTTTCTAGTTCTTCTTGTGGCTTATGTTTCTTAGACCTCTGGCTGCTCCCAGTGCTCTCAGATCTTTTCTGTTTGGTATCTTTTTCTGAAGCTGGAATGTGTTGCCTCAAACTGGATACGCTGCTCCAGCTGTCAAAATCACATTGTCTTCTAAGCTAACATACTCAGACTAGCCTGCTGTCACCCATGCAGTCCTCCTCAGGACTCTTCTGCATACTCTGCTGAATGCAGAAAGTAAATCACTCTTGTTCTGACAAACAAGACTGCAGCAGAAGTATTCCACAGAAGCAAATCCAGGGCAGATGCTTACAGAAATGAATTTAACAACATCCTTCCAGTTTGATAGAGAATTTTGTAGGAGGAGGGAGACCATAAATTTTCCTAGCTCGCTGATGACCATGAGGAGGCTGATACTAGAAAGCTTTAATAAAGTTGAGATTTATCTACTGCTTCTCCCCTATTCCCACTGAAGGAAATTAAATTGGTTTAACAAATCTGTGTTTTTGACAAAGCCATGCTAGCTGTTACTCATCTCCTTGTTATTTCCTGAGTGGTTGCAAATAATTTGATTGTTTCCGTATTTTTCCAGAAACTGACCTTCACTCACTGCTCTTTAATTCCCCATTACACTCTTTTCACTGCCTGTAAGGAAACACACTATATGCCATTTTTCTGTCTTCTGGATATTTGCTCATGTTCCAGAAGCTCTCAAACATAACCACTAATGGCTCTGATATTGCTTCAGACTGTCCAGTAGGATACCTTAGGACAAATTGTATCTGACCCAGCCAATTTGAAGGATTTAATTTATCTAAGTGCTATTTAATCTGTTCTTTCCCTGTTTTCACTTGTGTTTCTACCCCTTTGTCACTAGTGCTGTTCCCTGCCTGATCTCATTTGACCTTTTTGGTAAAGATTGCAGTAAAAGAGCTTTAACCACTCAACCTCTTCAGCATCACCTGTCAATAACTTTCCCTGTCTTGTTCAATAGCAGGCCAACACTTTTTCCTCATCTTTCTCTCATTACAAAGTACATTTGCAGCATGTTTTCCTGTTATCCCTTCTGCACTGATGTGTTCCCTGTTCTCAAGTGACCTTTCCAACTTGGGCCCTACACTCTCTTTCTCATTTTCATCCTGGTCTTCGGTAATCTGACCCAGGTTCAACTTTCTGGTGTTTGAAGGTCAGCAAGGAGTTCATGATTTATCTAATGTGGTTTCTTACAGTACTTCTAATTTTTTTTTCTGCTTTGGGATAATTTACAGATGTGTCCTTAACAGAACTATTTCAAGGCGCCGTCAACTACTCTGAGCTTGTTGCCCATGAGATATTACTTACCAGTTCTCTGAGTTTAAATAAACTGGCTGTCTTCAAGTCTGCTGTTCTTTTTCTCTTCAAGGAACAGAACACTCAAGGAATGAGTTTTCTCATTCTGTGATAACTATCACATAAATTGCCTTTTGTTTTCCTGTTTCTAAACCTGTTATTCCCAACTCTTAAAATCAAGAGTAAGGAGCCTTCTCTTCAGTTGCTTCTCCAGCCTTGGTAGCAAGACATTGGCAGCATGGGAGTTTGTGTCCTGTGATACCCTGTGTCCCAGCAGGTATCTCCATTAGCCTCCCTGCTATGTACTTCCATCATCTTCAAGCCCAGTGCACTGGATGTGTGATTCATCTTGTTGCCCTCCAAAATAAGTAACTCTGTCCATCTGTTCCTTGTGGCTTTACTCTAGACACTCCACCCCCCCACCCCCCCATTGTGACAGCACCTGTGCCCCATCCCTAGCGTTATTGGCTAGGGATTTTCAACCAGTTCATCTCTTCCTACATTTTACACTGTGGAGTGACTGTGTCTCTGGACAGCATTTCATTCCTCTTCTCCTTCAACAAGCTGTACTCTCTGTATGCATATTCTAATCATGTGAATTATCCCAACAAGTTTCTCCTGCCAATTAATTCATAATTTTGAGCACGTATTAAAACTTCCAACTCCTCCTGTTTAGTACCTGTATTTCTTGCATAAGTTCTTGTGATTACTTTTTGTGACTGCGCCCAGCGTGTACCAGAAGTAACTCTGTGAAGTCAGGGGGTCGTGTTCTGATGTCGGTTACATAAACGTCAATCCAAACAATTCTACTGGTGGGCAAGAAGTTATTTCAGATTTACTTGCATGAGTGTAAAGGAAGAATTTGGCCTCTTGAAATGAATTCTGTGTGAAATAGGTGTAGGCCAGAAGGATTAAGCATGTTTCTCTAATTGCTAGATGTGTTATGTTGTGTGTAATCGGTGTAGTGGTAATAAAAGACGATTGCCGCACCCAGCATATATCATCATCAGGCCTTTTGGATCCTGTAATTGTCCTTCCCTTGTTACTGTGCTCACATTAATAAGGCGCAGATTTTTACGTAATTGGGAAAATAAATTTTAAAAATGGCAAAAAAACAAACTCTAGCTGAGGTATGCTTGCAGGGAGAGTTACTATGTGGTACAGCAAAGCAGCAGAAACTGAGGTAGAAAAAGTCGGCTTTTGAGGTTTTATTACTTTTTGCTTTGTGATGACTGGCTTTGAGCCCACACATTTCTTGAATACACAATAGGGAGTTGGGCAAGACTGCAGAAATAAATTTTATTAACGCACAATCACTGTAGCACCAGACAGAATAATCTCCTTTAGTCTCCTCTAGCTGGCAGAGCCCTCTTTGTACCAGGTCAAGTCAATTAGCAGTATAATGTACGACAGGTTTTATTTAAAAAGGGTTTAATTAAAGTTTTGTTGCAAAGCTCATACAAACTAACAATCTGTCTTTTAGGGATATGTATTATCTAGAAATTGATTTTAACTTAAACACTAATTTATAGACTGTCCCCTTTAATAAGTATAATTCCTTGGAAGATATTAAGGTCCTTCTGTCCCAAATAAATTCAGGTCCTGATTCAGCAAAACACATAATTACTAAGGACTTCAATGAGGCCACTCATGCACTAAAAGCTGAAGGTGTGCTTCAGCACTTTGCTGAATTGGGGCCTTACTGTAGCACCACTGCCCTGATTACATACATTGTTCAATTCAGCCATGTCTTCACTGAGAAAGTTGTTTACAAGAATTGGTGATGTCTTTAAAATGTTTCATACTGGCCATCAAAGATGGGAATGTGCCCTTCTCCTAGATGTGAATGGTTTTTCAGTAGTCCTAGCATCTTCTCAGTTCTTCCATCTAAATACAATGATTTACCTGTGTTACCTGTACGTGTATTTGTCAAAAAAAAAAAAAAAAAAAAAAAGAAGCTGTGGTCCTACTAAGCATTGCATTTTTTCCTCTCCACAAGAGAGCAATGGCTGGCTCCCCAGCAGATGTAGCTAAGCATAGCTCTGCTAACATAAATGGAGCTAAATCAGTTTACACCAAATGAGGATTAAAAGTTTATTTAAGTAGTCTTTCTTAATGGAAAGTAGGTATGTTATTCTACTGATTGCTAACTACAAACTTTCACCTTATTCTAGTCCCCATAAAATAATAATAGCTTAAAAGCTGAAGAGCATATCACATTTCAGGAGAACTTATAATTCATCAGTGTATGTGAGCTGTGTTTATTTTTTCAATCACAAGCTACATAATTTAGAATAAGAAATAGGTGGATAGAAAGGATTTCTGTATAGAGAAGGTCCCAGGTGTTTTTCTGGCTCTCCCCTGGGCAGTGTGGTTATATTACATCAAAACTTCTGGATAATTAATTTGTTCAGTGGCCAGGGAGGCAGGCAGACTGGGTTCTATAGCCAGCCTTGGAGACACCACAGAACTTGCTACACGTTTATAGCATGTGCAGGAGCCAGCAATGATAGCCTCTGCTAGAGCAGCCAAAGTGGGTGGGTCAGATGCTGTGAGTAGTGCTGGGAAAGACCCAGCAGCACCAGTTTTGTCAGCTTACAGCCATGAATCCTCAGCAATGGCCAGAGACACCAAGAAGCCTTCAAAAGCATCTGTCTTCTCTTCACAGCATGTTTGGGAAAGTTGTGCCTTTTTGTTGTAATGTTTATTACCAAAGCAAAGCCTTCTCATTTTTTATTTTTACCCTTAAAATCTTTGAGACACATGGAACAGCAGGCCAGAATTTGCTTTGATTAATCTTCAGTCTGGTTCTACTGTGTTCTTCTCCATGGTATAAATCTAGACTGCAGCTGGTAGGGGGTTGTATGCCCTAAAAAAAATAGTCTCAGCACCAAAACATTCAAAGTAGCAGGGTTTCCTATGTCTAAATCTGAATAGTCTGAAAAACAAAATATAATTCAAGTACTACATTTTCTGCCACTTTCTGCCTGAGCCCAGCAGAGATGAAGCAGGGAAGGGTTGTATGTATTGGAAATGTGTGACAAAAGAATAAAGCCAGGAGCAAGCAAACAGCAGGGGAAACAAGTGAATCCAGAAGACCTGTAGAAAGAACTCAAATAGAGAAATTCTGTGGAACAAGTCCTACAGTGGTGGCTACTGTCGCAGATTCCTTGATTTCAGTGCAGCTTCTGACACTGTAAGCAGCTCAGGCTATTTCATCTTGATGGCCTTACTTGTTTTGGCATAGCTGTTGGGTGGGGATGCCTGGCCCTAATATACATCATAGGCTCCTGCTAGCTAGAAGAACAGGCTTGCTCATTTGAAATTGAATCAGGCTTTGAGCTTATGTTTGCAACAGAGAAACATAGGAAATTAAATAGTTTGCAAAAAAAAGAGTCTTAAGCAATCTGATAGATTCTCAAACCAAACTCTTTTAAGATTTGTCCAGGATTAATGCTCAATTGTCTTGCAAGTGAAATGCATGCCATGGAATATTTTACAAAAATGGAAAGTGCCTCTGATACCTTCTGCAAGCTCCAGCACACAGCAGGCTGCGGGGTGCTGCCGAAGAACCCTCGGGCTCAGGTGTGCTGGGAGGCACAAGGCACGGCCTGTGCTCCTGATGCAGGTTACGAGGCTGAGGGAGGTCTGACCCAGGCAATTAAACAGAAACATTTTCACTGATTGGTCTCTTGTTGGCCTGTCAAGAAGCATGGGATGGTTTTACTTGCCATTTTACAAGAAAGTCTGTGTGACCATGTTGTTTGCAGTATATGGCACTGATGGGGGATTTAAGGACTGGAGCACAATTTTCCTGTGTCTGCGCATTTACCTGCACAAGTGTGTGCTAGATGTGGTAGAATGGCTGTGTTTGAAGGTGTGCAAACCCTCACCAGTGTGAGCACTGACAGAAAGTTGCAGCTGATGGTACATGGCAGGAGAGAGGCAGGGTGTCAGGAACTAGCTGCTGTGTAAGCTACTGCCTGATGTTGCAAGATGCTGAACACCAGCCAGTGCCTGGTGACTAAGCTTTCAGGTACATGGTTAACTTTTAAAGTCCCACAGTCTTCATAAAAACACTTGCAGGTTTAAAGTTAAGTGTATTTTCTTTTAAGTGCAATTGAGTTTGGGGACAAATTGATCAACATTTTAAGAGTTCAAGTCTAGAACTGTAAAGCAGAATAAACCCAGGCCTCCCCATGCAAGAGCCTAATGCATTAACTCGCTCTTTCATCCTCCCTTTCCTTCCCTCCCCTCCAGAAACAGTCTCACCCAATTTTACTGTGCTGTAATGGAAAATAGAAACCAGAACACACTTGGGTCTCCTTTACCAATTTTTTCAGTGTCCAAATAGGTCCCACAGAGCTTCTCACCATATGATTTTGCTTCCCTCAAAGTATCCATATGCAAACAGCATTAATCCTAGAAGACAAAGTACAGCAGGAGAAAGGAAAAAAAAAAAAAAATAATTGCAACGAGAATTAAAATATCTGCAAATGAATTAGCTAGCATCCCCTGTCCTTTTAACATTTGGAGTGATCTTCCTCTGGAAAAAAATAAATTAAGGTCAACACACAAACTTCCTCTGCTTCCTGGAATTCTTACATATTTTCACTATGATAACATGATTTGTGTGTGTGTAAATGTAAGGGGAGAGGCAGCAGAAAGCTGGCGGAGAGCCCCCTCCCCCTCGGTCCTGGGAGAATGCCTGAAGCATGAGCTCAGCTGTTCGGGCTCTGTGCATGGTGTCATACACTTCCACAAGCAAATTCACAGTGACATTAAGAAAAGAAGATCTGGGGCCCTAGTCTCTAAAGTGTTCACAGTGTCCACGAGACAGCTCCTACATAAAGGGCTGTTTATTTGTTGAATTATCAAATTGTTACCCGCAGAGGGGCTTGAAAATATCTGAGCAGTCCTGGGGTTTTCTTTGGTACAGTCACAAAAATGCATTTTCTTCTATGTTAATTTTCTCCGACAGAAACCCAGGCCTGCATTTCTGTTTCTCCCCCCTCCTCCCTTGTAGGAAAACACCCTTGAAAAAAAAGGTAGCCCACAATTACCCATTAATTAAGTCCTTTACAGGTTTCAAATAAACAGTTGAGGAAAGCTTAGGAAGAGGAAGGATCTCAGCACAAAGCATGACTGTACGACATGGTGTGCTTCTGAGGAACAGAATTTAAGTGATTTGCATATGGCCACCTAAATATTTAATGGGTTTGCAGTTTAGGAAAGCAGGCTTAAAACTATGCCGTGCAATCTATGATCTTATCTGTCTCTGCTGGCTATGTTAGGTCAAATGTGTTGTTATTTTCAGGGCCTGATCCTGAAATTCCAGAAGCTGTTGGGGCACCCAGCACCATTTTAAACCAGGGCTCCTCTTCAGTGTTGTATCTGCACACAGCTGAGGCTAGTACACACTCAAGTTTCTAAAGCTGTTAGGGTGTTTGAGGCTCTTTAAGCCAAAACCTGGCGATGTTGTTTGCTTCACAAAGAAGTTTCACACTAGCATGGTATGGGTTCTCAAGCTGCCTTACAGCCCCTTCTTTCTTTCCCCTGTCCCCATCCCCCAGCTGTGGCCCGCTCTGTACATGCTCCCAAACTCAGCTAAGCATTTCGTGAGTGTGCAGGGCTGAATGCACATTCACAGGAAACAAAACCGTGAGATACTTTCAAAAATGCAGACACACAAAACACTTGTAGACAGCTACAGGCAGGTGCAGAGTTTACGCTTCGGATGACTGTCCAGTTTGACAGTGCAGGACAGAGGCATTCTGATGAGACTGCTCTCAACAGCCACAGTAAAATATTAACTGAACAGAAAAGTTAAATAGAAAGAAGGAGCTCTTCCCAGTGGAATTGTAGCATTCTCTCCTCTTCACATTCTTTTGAGCTCGTTCATTCCTTTGAGCTGCAGTAACAAGTCAGCTATTTGTATATGGTGAGACTTGTAATAGAGAGAAGAAACTCTCTCAGAAGCAAAATCCTGTCTTGCTGCACTTTTCTACTTCTTCCCCAGCCACAAACAGACTTCTTTCCAATTCCACTTCTGGGCAGCCTAACTCTTTGGCACAGACACCTGGTCCCTGGGGTTTAAGGTTCAGGCCTCCCATCACAAACACACATCCAAATATCCACCATTTTTTTCAGCACTCACTCCAAGTACTCCAGCAGCTAAACACTAGGGCCAAGGAGGCTGATAGCCCTTGGGATTCCTCATATCATGCAGAGTCAGATTTTGCTGGCCCAGTCCTGGTTAACCAAAATTCCTGTTGACACCACTGGGAGTTGCAGGTGCTTGAAAACCTCTCAGATACATGGATCGTTTCATTCATCATTCAGCTGCAGTCTTGTCTGGACAGGAAGACAGTAACCTTTAAAGAGCAACACTTCACAACCATTAAGCAACTAATATTTTATGCATTTGTATCACAGTTGGCTCCAAAGACAACCTTGGCAAGTGTCTGGGGGTTTCTCTTGAGAGTAATTTTGTCTGTTTATACTGCTGTTCTGTTTAAGGTGTTTAAGGGTCGTTTCCCTGATCCTTCTTTGTTAGAGGTACTTGAATAGTTTAGAAGCCCAATCATTGTTTGGCTGAGTCTTCCAGTCAACAACCCACTGATTGAATAATTGCTCAGGAGATACAGAGGCACGGAAAGATAAGTTTATCCCCGTTTTCTAGCACAAGATCTTCAAAGTGCTTGTCAGGCCATTAATCCATTTTTATAAGCAGCTGTAACTTCAGAACTTGCCAGAACGCAGAAAGATTCCCACAGCCCATGATTTCAGTTTCCCTACAACTTCACTGGTGACTTAGGCAACAACATCCTTTGCACAGGCTCCTCACTTGAGGGGAAAAAAAACTCCCTTCAGTTGGTTTGCAAGGAATTTCTGTGCAGCCTCAGGTGCCAGCCCCTTCCTGCAGGCTTCCAAGCAGCTCCGAGTTCTTTCTATGCTGAAAGATTTCCTTTCACCACCCCCAGCGAGACAGAGTTTACCTTCTGCCTGAGGCAGATTTGCAGCTCAGCCATGCCAATTATAAAAAATGCCTCCCAAACGTGTATTCCTGGTTTCCAGAGTGACTCTGAGGTGCTGCCACACCTATCTTTAGAGTGGCTAAAAGTTACCAAGAGGCACTGTGGTCACAAGGTAGTCACATACCGTGGTGATGAGCATAACACGAATTGCTAACTAGATGGTCAGGGACATTTGGATTCTCAGCCTAGAGTCCCTAACTGACAAAGGCAAATCTCCTTTTTTTTCTGGGTAAATTGTTGCTTGGCTCTCCTTGCATCACTGGGACATACCGTGCCTGGCTTCCCTCATATGCAGTACACCCAAAGTTGCACTTGCCTGTTCCCCTGCCTCTTCAGGCTGCATGGGTGAGCCAGCCAGAGGATCAGTTGGCCAAGTTGTCTGGGCAGGTTCAAAATGGCTGTCAAATAGGGACCATTAACACTGGAAGTGTGCACTATTATATACAAAGACAGAAGGACTCTCTGGAAGGGAGTGTGATAATTGAACATTGTTCCCACCTTGTTTATATCACAGCTTAGCTGGTATTATCTCTGTATCAGAGGTGAGCACCAGCAGAGAAAACTACTCTTAGCTCCATGCTGCTCCATTGCCTTGCTGTGACTTCAATTCAGCTGTCTTAAAAACACACTCTCATAGCTCCTACAGAAACTATGATACCTGACGTGCTAGCATCTTGCAAAAGCCTTCAAAAATAGCGTGAATCCTGGGGAACTTCAAATGTGCAATTGCTTTAATCCTAAGACTGCTGACTGCCCAAAAGCCTGGAAATCGTTGTACCAGTAATTGTATCAATATGTATTGTAGAAGTCCAGAGGGCAATGCAGCTAGAGCAGACTGGCATTACTGCTGCATACATGGAAGAGGGGGGAGTACAATAATTTGGCCCAGCAGGCTAGGCTTAGGGTCACCTGTGCTACAGGTATTTCAGATCCATCCAATTAAACAATGTTAATTAGCGGTGGTTCTTTTTTCTAGAATAGTCATAGCTGTTCTTCCCTGTCTAATAATGGAAGAATGCCACCAGCTTCAAAAGTGATTTCCAAGGACTGATTAAGGAATATTTGTTCAACTTAGAGAAGAATGAAGTCCTACATATATGTTAATACATCCCCACTAACACAGAATGGCTTTTTGTTGTTCTCTGTCTGGAACGTGAGCAATTTATAGTCTACTGCTGCATCTAATTAGTGGATCTGATCCTTAAATTGAAGCAGTAGAGCCTTGTGATTTTTAAGTCCTGTATTTCCAGGCTCTGTCATTGGAGAGGGGGAAAAAAACAAAACAAAAAACAAACAAAACAAAAAAAAACCTTCATCAAAGAAAATAATGGAATATTATAATATTTAAAAGCTAAAGTTGGATACATCCAGAAAATAAGGGTGTGATCTTAAGCAGTTACATGGCCGTCTCAGTTCAGATTCACAACACAGAATGAAGGTAAACTGCATTCAACATAGATATGTGGGAAGAACTTGGCCTTGTATAGCTCCCTCCTTGGTACTAGCCAAGATAAAAATACATCAGGATTACCAGCATCTAGGAAACTAGCATATGGTGCTGCCGTAGAATGTAACACTAATATATTTCAGAAAACCATCATTTTTTCTCTTTGCACAGTTCCTCATTAATCTAGACACCATTCATTCTCTGCCTGCATTTTTCCCGCATTTTTCCCATGAAAAGAGAGGATATGCTTGAATCAATTTAACTGCCAAATGTTTTGTTTAAATAGCCCTGGCAGAAATAACTTTTAGTAGCCGGGTTAAATAGTCCCCTTCAGTGCAGCAGTTCACACTTATTGTGGCTGTTAGCCCCCTCTGCATTGACTCAGAATCGCACTGCTGTTAG
Organism: Ramphastos sulfuratus; assembly: GCA_013399055.1. Lineage (NCBI taxonomy): Eukaryota > Metazoa > Chordata > Aves > Piciformes > Ramphastidae > Ramphastos > Ramphastos sulfuratus. The sequence goes on along the minus strand of WBNM01002441.1, from coordinate 150,622 downwards.
CTGAAGTGGCTTGGGAAGTTGCAGTGCTTCCTTTCTCTCTCTCTCTCTCTCTCTCCTTTCTTTTTCCTGCAAGAGCAAGATCTCACCCTAATCTGGGAATAAATTGTTTTCAAATACTTTAGGAAGAGCCAGAGTGCTCAAAAGGAATTTAGAGGCTCATTTCAAAGCCAGCTGAAAAATTGTCTTCAAATGAGCAGACCTGATCCTCCTTTGGTGTAAATCCCCACGCTTCCATAGGGCTATGCTGCTTACATGAAGTAGGTATCAGCCAGGTGACGTCCCCTAGGACTGGAAGCCATCTGCCTACATTTTCCACTTTCCCATGGTAAAGCACAACTACCCTCAATTTAATTTGCAGTCTGCTCCAAATAGCAAAGGGTGCCCAAGAGCTGCAGAGCAGGATGATCACCCTCCCCTTTCCGACGGGGTAGTGCCTTCCTTGTCCCAGCCGCAGCTGCGCTGGCCACGGCAGAAGGTAAGGAGCGGAGCTGGTTTGTGTACCTCTTGCAATCCGCAAAGGTTACCCTGGCTGGTCACGTGAGGGCTGCACCCTTTTTGCCGTTCCTGAAGTTAATCTATTCTGCACCGCACAAAAACAAGTGAGGGTGAAGTGACAAGACAAAAGAAAATGCAATCCTGTTGATTCTGTCATTCCTGCCACTGCTGTCAGCCCTGAAGGTTTTGTATTCTAGTAAACAGAGAACTCATTATGACGTGCAAGTGGCTTGAGAAAAGTGATGGTAAAAGAGAGATTTCTTTCTTTTTTTTTTTTTTGAGAGAAATATGAAAACAGAAACATGCTCTGAACACTGAGATAGGTGTGCACCACAGAGAGAACAGGCAGCACACTTCACCAAATCTCACAAATGCCTGAATCATAAAGGTTCAAAACCTCATAGACGACTCTGCTGGTCGGTACCCCCCGCCTTGTCAGTGGGCCAGTAGCCATAGTATGGCATGGCACATCCTGGTGGTAGTCAGCAAGCAGCAGGTCAGAAATGGATTCATCCACACCCAGAATTGTTTCCCTTGGGGAAGGCAAGGGGGCAGAGCCCATAGCTGGGATTAGATGTGTGAGCACTGCAGAACGGCCAAGCAAAAGTCTTAAGGAGGCCAAATGAAAAAACAAAACAAAAACCAAACACTGTTCAGGAATATGTTAGGTGACCAGGAGCAGATGGACAGGAGACCAGCAGGACTTAGGGGAACAGGCTGAGAGGACAAGTGCCCAAACTCTCAACCATTTACAGCAGTATTCTCCTTTCTTCTGACCTTTAGAATTCAACTATCACTCTTGGCCCTAATGAACAGAGAGTTACTGTCCCTACCATCCTTTTGCCCTTGCGTGGTGCATTACTTGCTCCTGAGAGATCTCTACCTAAAAGTAGTTAAATTCAAGCTGTTTCTTGAGCTATATGAGACATCTGAGATTGTACCTGTCTTGTAATTTAGGATGCTCTGTAAAATCTTTTGAGTCATTTCCTTTTGGGGAGTGGAAGGGAACAGTACTGCCATTTCTTAGGAAAGTGCCACCTTACTCATTTTAAGAACAAAATGTATAATTCTGGATAGCTGTGCAAGTTGTGCTGATATTGTAGTGGATGCAGAAATTAATCTTAATAACCAGTATTTGTTCCTTCAGTGAAGAGAAATAGAGCTTTATTTTTTTGGCTCAAGAGATCTGACACTAGTTGAGACAACACACATTTTTATACAAGGCTGCAGCTGCTAGCAAATGGATGTGTATTAATATGACAGGATATGCTCAGTAGCCCTGGGAAACCAAGATTTGAAATCAATAATTTCTAGTAAATCACAAACTGACACTGGCAACATCCTAGTCTGGCTGAATATTTGTATCATCACAGACACTCTTCTTTAATAAACAGAACATACCATGTTTCATGCATTGGTTTTGCATTTTCTTGACAACTGCATGAAAGTATAATTTCTATGCCCGATCCAAGGGATCTCTGACAAAGGGAAGAGGGTAACATTTGTTTCTGTGGGCTTTATGGTTTTAAATCTCAGGGCCAATTCTGCCATCAGGTAGTCCATGAATATGCATGCAAATTGTTTTGAGTTGAAGAATATGTAACTTTGCCATGTATCTGGCATGGAAAAAATAGTTTGACAGTCATGAAATAGAGAATGATTTAAAATACAGTGTCACATTTAGCAGAGAGAGGACAACTCTAGGAACTAAATGGAAAATTAAGAAAGAAAGGTGTGTTTCCTGAGCGAAGCAAAATTATGTGATTCTGTCTCAAAACCAACGAATATAGAACCAATTTTGCAGACTTAGATCCATTTAAAGCAGTCTGGAATCTCTTGTATCAGATACAGACTAGAATCTGCCTTTTTGTTGACTTCTAGAGGACTTGAGGCAGGTCCGTATGTTCCTGATCTATGGATATGTCTGAGAACTGTATGATCCAGGAGTGAGAAAACAGTAAAGCTAGAATTATTACTAAACCTTTTTTTTTGCATTTTTGTACCTTCTGTGTCATGCCTAACTTGCTTGGAGTCAGGTACAGGAGTCAAATAAGAGTGTCTCATTGCCCAGGCCTACCGCTAACTTTGAAATTTGGCAAGTGGCACCTGTCACTGTTTCCTCCTGATTCGATACCTTCCATGGGCTGGAAGCTGCTTTGTGCCCACTTGGCTGCTGGAGCACTGCAGCAACTGACAAATGTGAGAATGCTTTGGAATGTACTGCCTGGAGAAAAGGCATCTCCTGGGTAGTGACAGGCACTGCAAACGCAGGCTCGTGTCAGCCGTGCCTCTGCATTCACATGTACGCTTTTGGTTGAGCATATGATGGCTGTTATTTTGAGATGTAACTGCTGCAGCCTCAGCCCTGCCATCCCACACCTCAACAGCCCAGCCCCTTTGGTGAGAAAGGCCAGTGCCCAGTCTGTGCTCACTGGGCAAAGTCAGCAGCAGCCACACAAGGAGCACATGTAGTAAATCAAGAGGGAAGACATTTTATGCACAGCTCAGAACTGGAAAAATGCCATTAGAAAACTTTTGCTACGTATTATTGCTAACAGTACAGCTATTAAAGAGGATATTATGTTCACTGGTATCATCCTCTATAGTTTTATTAGGAAATCTTACTAGCTGCAAGACAATCAGAATGGAAATGACCATTAAGTGCTGTACAAAGACAGTTAAACATGTTGGTTGTAATTCAGCCTTTCTATAGAATATTTTGGCCTTGACAAAGGTGCATCAGGTGTTTGATATTCTTCTAGCACTGCTTCCTAGCCTCTGCTATGGTGGACAGCTGCACTCTTTTTGCTTTGCAGCTTTGTATGGCCTGATTGCACATGGAGATGGAGCGGTAAAATACTACAAAGATAAATCTTGTAGGCCAGATTTCACTCAAATGAAAATGAAATGCCTGGATGAGATCATCAGACTTTTGTTTACATGAAAAGATTTTGAGTAGTGGTCTTGTGTTTTTGGGATGTCAGTAGGGCTGGATTTTGCCTCATAAGCAATGCTGATGGTGCAGATGTATCTGTATGTGCTTACCTAAGCACTCAAGTAATCCCTTCAGTTTCTGAGAGCGTCATACATAATATTAAGCATGTGCTTAAGTGTATCTCTGAGCTATGCAGATAATTGATTTCTGTTTTTAAAATACAAGCTCAATGTAGATCAATTTGGAACAAGCATTTGGCAGCCATGCAGACATTAACAACTTGATTTTAACCTATACTTTAGTAGATGCTACATGCTTTATGCTATGTACCTTTCCATGGAAACAGGGAGAAATTACTAATAGAGTTGTGGTCTCTTAGTTCCTAAGCACAGAGACTCTGCATCTGATATTCTGTACAAAAGACAAAATCACCACTCATTTATATAATTTCCTAATGTGTAGCTACTGAATTGTTACCATGCCAGGCCACCCTTTGATGACTCTACCTAGACACTCTGCCACGGACTCTCATTTAAATAATGACCTACTGAAGGAAAAGTTGATCAACTGTGTTCTTCTTTCCTGTCCAAATCAATGAAGGCCATGCTGAAACCCTTTAGTTGACTGCTCACAACCAAAAGCTTTTCCTTGAAGTTTCCTATTTTCCTGAAGTAGTGTTTCCTATTTTAGAATTGATACATTAATAATTATACGTATTTTTCTGCATGTAAATTTACTGCATATAAAATAAGTTTTTGCATATAAAATAATATAGCAAGTATTACCAAGGGAATTAAAATTGTTTATTGATGTAACTTGTCTATTTTCAGGTATTTCAGATACATTTTTACTAGGAAAGCAAAAGAAAGAACGTCCAATTAAACACATTCAGAAATTACCTGAGGTGCAGTTTTACTCAACACATAATGTTACTGATGTTAATAGCATAATGGGCTTCAGAAATTAATTGGAATTGTACATGCTTTAGAAATCTCAGCCCAAATGCATTATAGTGTACTACGGGGGAAGTGCACAAAGGACAGGAGGCCTCTCAGTTCTGAGCATCAGCTGTTAGAAGCTGTCTGTCCTTAGGATGAGACTTGCTAAGGAACTGCAATTGTTCAGTAGAGTTTTCTTTTCTGTCTTTCGAAGCATCAGCTGTTGCCTTTGGTTAGAATTAAAATACCAAATTAGCTAGATCACTGAGCTAATCTAGCATAAGAGATGCAATACTGACCAGTCAAACCAAAAGTTCATCTATCCCAATATCTGTGCCTGCTACTAGACCCTTAGGAAAGAAACTCTGAACACAAGGCATGGACAAAGAGAGTCCTTCCTCTGCTATTACCTACTGACTTCCAGCATTTAGTCATTCAGAGCCAGAGGTCACACACAGAATTTCTTGTTAAATAGCCACTGATTAATTCATTCTCCATAAGTACTTCCAATCTCTTTTGAACCCATTTGTTCTAAAATGTCCATCCATGGTAATGATCCACCCAGTTTAATTAAGTACTTTATAAAAGCAGGTATCACTCATATCCAGAAGAAAAAGCTTTGTGAGGTGCACCTTTGATCTGATGGGAACTCTTAAGTTCTTATTCATATTTTGATGACTTGCATTATGCCATACTTGTGTTAATTCCTTGAAAGCAAACACAGTGGGATTTGTGTGGGTTTTCTGTAATTTTCTATCAGAGGAACAATTTTATATATATATAAATCTTTTAAAAAATATTTTATCACCCTGTTTATATTTGGATTAATAATTATCTTTGCTGTGGGATGGAGTTACCTACATCTCAGTTTATGCAGCTCTTCCTTGAATTTTGCACCTCATGCTCATGTACTAAGGATTTGTGTTTGGAGTAGAATTAGGACAAATGCTTGTTTTAGCTCATAAAGGCTTGTGTCTATCTGTTGCACTTCATGTGAGTTTTCCTCACGGGAGCTTTGCTTTGTGTCTTAACTCCCAATAAACATAGACTCAAAGTGCATTTCATCCAAAGGCATTGATTTTACCCGATTTCGGGTCAAAAACATGCAAGTAGCAAGCATCACATGATTTCCATCCACCTGATTCTGGGTCACTGACAAATTTGTGAATTCTTGAGTGAATCTCTGGTGAACCCTTGCACTGCTCAGCCGCTGCTTCCCTTCAATGTACAAGGCAGGCCCTGGAGAGCCCTTGTCTACTCGGACTTTTGTCATTCTTGATGATGTCAGGAACGCTCAGAGGCCAGCTGAGAGTCAGGCATGATTCTCCCGTGAGAACAGAGTCCCAGCATTTAGATTACCTGGGTGCTCAGTTTTAGCATGTTTAGTTCACATCACCTTGAAAGATGCAAATCTTTCATCTAACCCTTGGCCACTTCTTATTGGCAGTGCCTGCTGCTCACAGAACTCAAAACTGTCTCTGAGCGTGCAATCTTTTCACTTGGTGACCATAGCATTTGGGCTGTTTTTTAGCACACTGCAGCTTTCCAGAGAATAGTTCTCCTTAGATAAGAAGTTACTGATTTTTTTTATTTTTCCAAAGCTATGGAGTACAGGACAGGCATTGGTCTTGTTTGGTTGGTTTGTTTTCTGTGAGAAAAGATATGGTTTGGTGCACTCTTTCCATCAGTTTGTTAATTTTTAGATTTATTACTTCTCAGCTCTCAGACTCTGGCTTTCGAGTAAGAAAGAAATTAAGCTAGTTTTACAAATGAACAATGCAAATTATATTTTCTATGGATATGAAAGATGCTACGTGAAGTACAGCAAAACACTGTAATATTGATAAAGAACAGGATTCACCCCAGTCGGTCAGGTCCAGGTTTGATGTCCAGCCTTCAGGGAAGCGCTGACCGTACAAGGACACATTTTGGCAAGATTCAGCCTGTGGCTGCAATGACAGCCTTGATCCCATAAATTGTCTCTTTTCCACAGAATCCCCCAGCTTACCTTTTAGGCTCCAGCTTTCTAAGTAGGCCTAACCTAGGAAGATAAAAAACTGCCCTGAAGAAGCCAGTGGAAGTTTTGTCATTGGTTACAGAGCAACCAGGGATTCCCCCAGGTCAGCTATACTAAGTATGCCTAAAGAAATGGCTCATCATTTAATCAGCAAAGACCAAAATCACAACCCTGAAATTCCCTGCTTAGCCATTACCCATTGCTGAAAAGGAGTGAACTCTGCAGGGGTGTTCCTTTTCTGTTAAATGTCCCTGCTGCCTGGATATAGGCTTTCTGTGTACACCCAAACCTGTTCTTGCTGTGACACTATTGGCCATTCCAGGATGCACCATACAGCTTCATTTGATCACTCAGAGCATCATGCTTGGTGTATGGGGACACCTGGCACTGGGCTGCCAGTGTGAAATCCGGACTACAAATCTTGTGCAGCTTGAGCTCGTAGGTACAAAACCAAAAATATTGCCACCATTCTGTTGTGGACTAATCAACCAAAAAAATTTTTTGTCTCAGCTTGATTTTCCTCTGAGACCATAGTCCATCTTAGAGAGGAGAACACAGTCTACGATGTGGCAAGCAGGTCCCCCTGAAAGCTGAAGATAACAGCATCATTTCTGCTGCATAAGCAGGTATAGACAGGACTTCTATGCATCCTACTTCATGTCATCTTCCTTTTGGGGGGAAAATTCTTTGGTCTAGTTTTATGAAGAGAGCAAAGCAGTTGACAGTCTTTAGGAAATATTCCCACTTGTCAAGAACTTCAGATGTCTGGCAAGAGTCATGAATGACATGGTTTGTCCAAAACTTGTCCAAATTACTAGTATGCACTGTAGGTGCTGCATAGAAAAGCTGACATCATCTGACCATGGCATTGTCAGCAGGCCCAGTATATCTGTGTCCCCCACAAATTTTAGTCCAAAAAACCTCCAGTAGATAGATGGGAGCCCTTACACATACTTACTGCTTCTAGGGAGGGTTCCACATATTGCATGCTGAACAGGCAACAGCAAACAGCATTTCCTTCCAGGTGGAGCTTAATGATGAATGCACATCTTCAACTGTGCTTGCTCATTTTGTGTGACTCCTGCTCAGCATGTTGGCTCTTTTAGATCCCATGCTGTGTTTCAGCCCTGGCATAGCAAGCAGGGTTGTAGATTTGATCAGGGCAGCCCAACAAATCCAAACAGTAGGTGTCAACAAGCCTCTCCTTACACCAAAACCTTTGAGTGTAATCCTTGACCCTCTGAGTCTGTAGAATTCAGGGTGCTCACACCCCTACAAGTTTATTATTTTTGGCTGGATTTTTTTGTTGTTTGTCTTTCCCCAGTAGACAAAATACATCAAAGTAATTTTCAATAATACAGAGAGGGCAATAATATAGAAGGCAGTAGAAAATTAAACCAATAAACTTCTAAACAATGCAAACTGAAGCAACACAAATACTGCTGAGGGCAGTGGGCCCAATGGCACAGCAGTCACAGGAAAGCTAGGGGCTTCAGTGAAGGTGAAATGAAATGTTTCTTTGTGGATGAACCAATATTCCAGGTATTTATTAACTCAGGGCACCAAGATGGATTTGGTCTATAAGTGAACTGTAAGTTGAAGATGACTGCTGTCTGGAAAACTTTCAGGAAAGCGAGGCCATATTCTGGCTCCACTTGTATTTGGCCACAGTAATTGGGTTTTATTCAAATAACTTTCTTAATCATTTTACAGGGCATAATTTACTAGTATTGCTATTCTAGAAATTATTTAAAAATTAGAAATGGTGTTAGGACTCATCCACTGAGTCAGTGTACCAGGACAGTTTCTAGCACTTCCAATGTATTAGGACAGGAGTGACAGTCATAGTGATTTAGCAAGGTAATGAAAAGAAATTATACCAGCAATTATTTGTGGACCCAGTGTGCTCTCCTAGCTGCCTGCAGCTTGCTCTTCACAGTCCTTTCTGTGCAATCCAAGAGGAGGTATGAATAGGTTCTCAGCTGTCAAAATTAATATTCAGAGGTTGCAGTTTGTAACAAGCACATTTAAAGTCATATGAGAAGTACATGGTTTTACGGCAGGTCTCTATTCCGAGTCTTCAGAAATATACGTACATAGCACGGAGGGGAAAACCGAAACAACTCTGCCGTTTCCTTCTTGGTAACCTGAGTTCACCTGTGTGAGAGGAGTTTAACCCTTTTATGAGTGTTAGGAGTGCTGAATATTGTATCGTAATGGCATAAAGAGACAGGAAACTAGTCCTCTTAAGAATAACTGAAACCTTTATATTTCATGCCTCGGGCTCTCTTTTCAGTGATTTGTACACTTTCGGGGGGGAAAAAAATCCTATTAATCGCCAGTGTCTTTCCGAGCTATCCTACTGTGGTACTAAAAGAACTTGAAGCTTTCCAGAGAAGGGACCAAACATGCTAAGCAGCTTTTTGCACGTTAAAACACTGACCGTGGGCTGCATGATTTTCGCTTTCATGCACAGAATAAATAAAATCCTCGGATCTGCGAGGTTTCTAGTTTCCGAAGAGAAGAAAGTGCTACTTCCCCTTTAAGCCTGAAGCCGTTCTTGTGTGTGCGAGTGTGTGTGTATGTGTGAGAGAGAGTGTGTGTGTCTCCTCCTCTTTGAGTGACACAGCACTTAGATATGCCTATCAGTAACTTAAACCCCACAAACTCCACCTTCTAAGTGAGGAAGCTGTGGGTTGATGGAAATGTAGTGAGCAGATTGAGACAGACAGTGAATCATTAGCAAACTGCAACGCCAGGATGAACTTGTCTGGAACCTAAAAGGAGAAAACCGTCTGAGAGTCCTTCGCGGTGCTGGGTTTTGCTAAATACAGCCAAAGTGGATCTAAAAGCCGGTTGATCCCCAGTCCAAGATGCTGCTGGTTTCCCAGCGGGTAGAAGCACCACGCATGGAGCCACATATTCCAGTAAGTAGCATTTGAAATTGATATGTACTGGAAAAGTAGGAGTTGCTTTAAAAGGACTTAGCCACCCTCGGATGAGTTGCTGGCCCGGACTCGGCGCGGCTGCAGCCGGGGCTATAAAGTTTGCAGAAGCGGTTCAGGAAAGTGCCCACCTTGGGCGGGCTCTGCCCAGCTGGTTGGTGTTTGTAGGGGCTGCGCCGGGGCTTTGAAAGAGAAGGAACCATAAACTTGGGGTAAAAAATTTCGCCCTCCGTTCCAGTGAGAGCCGATGCCAGTCCAGGGCGAGGCGGGAGACTATCGGAAGGAGGGGGTCCGCGGGCTTTAAAATGGTGGTGAACAAGGTGCTCTTCGGGGTGGTGAGCTCTCCGGCACGGCAGCGGGGCAGCCGGTGCGTGGTGGCGGAGAGGTCGGCTCCGGGCGGCGGGCGGGCAGCGGCCGGGGCCGCTCGGTGGGGTTTCGTGTCATCGTTCGTGTGGCGACGCTCGGGGGCGAGGTGAGGAGAGGAGGGGGTGGGGATGCTACCGGTGTCGGCCCGGAGGCGAATGGGATGCGGGAAGTGCCGGTGCGCCCAGCGCCGCGGGATCGTGCTGTCCACGGGTACACACAGCCGGGACCAGAGTGGCAGGGAGGGACAGACCCTGCAGCGCTGGGGGAACCCTCTGGGAAGGGTCACATGCAGAGGGGCCAGTGCCGGTCTGTGTTATTATTTAATAACTCCCGGTATTCGCGTTGGCAGCGGCGTGCCGGGTTATTTTGGGAGGCTGAAGCGCACGTTATATAGGCAGGATTTTGAACAAAAGGCTCCGCCGAGCCCAAAGGAGCCCTCGGTTGTTCCTGAAAAGAGTGTGGAGCCCAGCGCTCAGCCTCCGTTTTGGGCGAGGGTGCGTGTGTTTGTGTATGCTCCTTTCTCCAAACGGGGATAGCCTAAAAGTGAGGGAGATGGTGCAAACGCCGCGCGTTTGCCGCTCTCTCCGAGACTATACGTGTATTTGAAATAAACGCATGCTGACTCACGATTTAAACTGCTTTGGTTTCTCATCCTGCGATTAAGATCGGGGTTTAGAGCAATTGCAGGGTAAACAAGGCGCTCGCTGACTCGGTCCCACGTCTCCTCCCGAGGCAGGGGCTGCCCCTCTCCCCCAGTCAATAGGCGATCCCTCCTCCCGGTCCCTCCTCCATCGCCTTCCCCGGCCTGTTGCTCGGCCCGGGGGGGAGCGCCGAGGCCGAGGGCAGCGCGGCTTTTGTTCGGGTTTGGCTGGCGGGGGGTTGTCACCAGGGTGACTCGGAGGGATCCCGGGGAGAACGGCCGTTTCTGGAAGAAAATGGGCTTTGGTTTCCTTTCACACCGCCTGCCTCCCCCCCTCCCCCTCCCCCCCGGAACAATAAATTAAAAGGCCGCTTTTGTTTTTCTCGGTGCTCCCGGCAGGGCGGCTGGGGGGAGGCGGCGGAGCCCGGCGCTGGGGAGCGGAGGACCGGGAGGCGCCGCGGAGCCGCAGCCCGGCGCGGTCCCTGGTGCGGCCCCTGGTGCGGCGTGCGGACGCGCGGTCGCCTCGCCTCTTCCCGTCGGAAGCAGATGAGCCCGTCGGGCACCGGGCGCTTGTAGGGAGCTTCCTGGCACGGGTGCTGCAGGAAGAGCCTGCCGCCTACTCCGGCACCGGGGGACACCCCGCAATCCCTCCCCCGAGCCGCCAGCGGGGAGATTAACTGCGTCTGGCCCCTTCCCCGAGCCGGGGGCGGAGGCGTCGGGCTCCCCCCGCCACCGCTCCGGCCGCCTCCCGCTGCTGTGCAGCCGCCTCGGNAGAGTGTGTGTGTCTCCTCCTCTTTGAGTGACACAGCACTTAGATATGCCTATCAGTAACTTAAACCCCACAAACTCCACCTTCTAAGTGAGGAAGCTGTGGGTTGATGGAAATGTAGTGAGCAGATTGAGACAGACAGTGAATCATTAGCAAACTGCAACGCCAGGATGAACTTGTCTGGAACCTAAAAGGAGAAAACCGTCTGAGAGTCCTTCGCGGTGCTGGGTTTTGCTAAATACAGCCAAAGTGGATCTAAAAGCCGGTTGATCCCCAGTCCAAGATGCTGCTGGTTTCCCAGCGGGTAGAAGCACCACGCATGGAGCCACATATTCCAGTAAGTAGCATTTGAAATCGATATGTACTGGAAAAGTAGGAGTTGCTTTAAAAGGACTTAGCCACCCTCGGAAGAGTTGCTGGCCCGGACTCGGCGCGGCTGCAGCCGGGGCTATAAAGTTTGCAGAAGCGGTTCAGGAAAGTGCCCACCTTGGGCGGGCTCTGCCCAGCTGGTTGGTGTTTGTAGGGGCTGCGCCGGGGCTTTGAAAGAGAAGGAACCATAAACTTGGGGTAAAAAATTTCGCCCTCCGTTCCAGTGAGAGCCGATGCCAGTCCAGGGCGAGGCGGGAGACTATCGGAAGGAGGGGGTCCGCGGGCTTTAAAATGGTGGTGAACAAGGTGCTCTTCGGGGTGGTGAGCTCTCCGGCACGGCAGCGGGGCAGCCGGTGCGTGGTGGCGGAGAGGTCGGCTCCGGGCGGCGGGCGGGCAGCGGCCGGGGCCGCTCGGTGGGGTTTCGTGTCATCGTTCGTGTGGCGACGCTCGGGGGCGAGGTGAGGAGAGGAGGGGGTGGGGATGCTACCGGTGTCGGCCCGGAGGCGAATGGGATGCGGGAAGTGCCGGTGCGCCCAGCGCCGCGGGATCGTGCTGTCCACGGGTACACACAGCCGGGACCAGAGTGGCAGGGAGGGACAGACCCTGCAGCGCTGGGGGAACCCTCTGGGAAGGGTCACATGCAGAGGGGCCAGTGCCGGTCTGTGTTATTATTTAATAACTCCCGGTATTCGCGTTGGCAGCGGCGTGCCGGGTTATTTTGGGAGGCTGAAGCGCACGTTATATAGGCAGGATTTTGAACAAAAGGCTCCGCCGAGCCCAAAGGAGCCCTCGGTTGTTCCTGAAAAGAGTGTGGAGCCCAGCGCTCAGCCTCCGTTTTGGGCGAGGGTGCGTGTGTTTGTGTATGCTCCTTTCTCCAAACGGGGATAGCCTAAAAGTGAGGGAGATGGTGCAAACGCCGCGCGTTTGCCGCTCTCTCCGAGACTATACGTGTATTTGAAATAAACGCATGCTGACTCACGATTTAAACTGCTTTGGTTTCTCATCCTGCGATTAAGATCGGGGTTTAGAGCAATTGCAGGGTAAACAAGGCGCTCGCTGACTCGGTCCCACGTCTCCTCCCGAGGCAGGGGCTGCCCCTCTCCCCCAGTCAATAGGCGATCCCTCCTCCCGGTCCCTCCTCCGTCGCCTTCCCCGGCCTGTTGCTCGGCCCGGGGGGGAGCGCCGAGGCCGAGGGCAGCGCGGCTTTTGTTCGGGTTTGGCTGGCGGGGGGTTGTCACCAGGGTGACTCGGAGGGATCCCGGGGAGAACGGCCGTTTCTGGAAGAAAATGGGCTTTGGTTTCCTTTCACACCGCCNGGGAGGAGGGAGGGAGGGAGGGGTGTGGGAGCGCCGGGAGGGGCGAAATGCGCCCCCTGTTATATAATGTGAGTGTTTCCCTGCTTAGCCCTATAATCCCCGGGTAATACCTAATGCCCGTGCCCTGTGGGGCTGAGGGGCAGAGGGCGGCTGGCCCTCCCGGAGCTACCCCTCTGGGCCGAGCTGATGGGGAAATAAAGCTGCTGATGTGCGAGGTGGACCATATGTTGCCTCTAGGAGAGAGGGAGCCGGAACGGCCTTGAGCCTGCCGGACCCAGCAGCTGTTTGCTGCCCCCAGCCCTGGGGCAGATGATCGGTTCCCCAACACCGGCTCGGCAGCAGTGTAGTGGCATCCCCCGGAGGAGCGGGGGCCGTTGCGCCCGGCATATCCTTGCCACCTCCAGAGCCTGCTGCCCGCCGGAGCACATTGCTGTGTGTTACTGTGCGAGCAGGGTACCCGCGGGGGTTGCCAAGTGCTCCGAACCGAACCCAGTAAGGGAAGCCGCCTCGCCCGGGGGCTGCCAGCCTCCGGCCACACTCTCCAGGCAAACGCAGGCAAGAGCAGTCGGAGTGAGTTATGCGCTGGCACCCAAAAAAAAGCAGCCATCTAGTTCTGGCACTGACCATTTTCAGTTCTCTCTCCCTGCCATATGTTTGGAAGGGGTGAAAGAAAAAAAAAAAAAAAAAAGGCAATTTGGGAAAGATGCTCTCAGCTGAAGGGAGGAGGTGGGCCGAGGGAGCGAGATACAAGGAAATTCCATGTTAGGAAAGCATTAGCAAGGGGTGACTTCTAATGTTTTCCTGCCACTGACGTTGACAGTGACACACATGTGTGGGTTGAAATTGGAACGTCACCGAGTTTTTAAACTCAACCAGGAAATAGTCTGTTGCTCAGGGATAAAAAACAAGTAGTATCTATTGAAAGGCAGGTAACATGCAGTTAACAGCTCCTCTCAGTGAGTGAAAAGCTGTTTAATGGTTAGAACAGAACAGCTCGAATTTAATTTAGCTTTTTTTTTTTTTTTTTTTAAGAGGAGTTTGGGGGATTTTGTTTGGTTTTGTTTGTTTGTTTTGCTTTTTTGTTTCTTTTTTCTTTAACTTGAAGTTTTTCACCTCTATTTTTAACCCTTTCAACTAATACTCGAGAATCAGAAAAGCAAATGTTGACAGGACTTCACTTTTAGTCCCTCGTAGCTAAGTAGTTTGAACTTGTAAAATCTCTAGGTTGTTGTTTTTTTAAAAAGCTAAGGTAGTTGTTAAAGGGTTTGGGGGGGATTAGTAATTATAGGAGGCAGTTAAATTTTGTGAAATTCTTTTGCATGGCTTCCTGTTACACAGGGAGGAATGTTTTATAAATACAGTGTGTTTGTTTTTTTTACTGACTTTGTTACAAACGCTACTGTGTGGTAGCGTTTTGAGATTTTAAAATGGGATTAAGGAGCTGTTGTGCTAGATGCTTTCTGAATGCATGGGAAGACCTACTGCGAGAGTTCATGGTCCAAGGCGTCAGGCTGGGACTCCTGCCCTCACTGACCGGTGGCTAACCTGCCTGGGTGCAGCAGTAAGGACAAGGATCAACCTAGGTACTGGTTTCATGAGTGATGAAAGTTAGGAAGGCAGAAGGTAACACAAGGGCAAGGACAACAGTAAGTAAAATCTGTGAGTCGTCCTGTAGGTTAAGTACAGTGCAACTCACTGGTTCCCAGTCATTTAATCAATAAATGTTCTATGTTACTTGCTACTCTGATGAAAGTTGTCTTAAAATAACTTTTACGAGTACATAGCCATGGGAAAGTGAAGTAAATCTTGCAGAAGCTGTGACAAATGGATTTATTCAAACTGGGGGATGGAATACTAGGAGGTTGCCTGAGCTCATGAAATAGGGAAAAAGGCAGGATCTCCAGGTTTTCATTGTTCCCCTCCTGCTGGCAGATTCTGAACGTCAGCCTTCTTCAGCATTTAGGCGAAGGTGACTATAAGTTACGATTCATTAGCAGCTGGTATGGTCTCCAAATAAAGATAGCTAAATCAGTTTAAATGATGCTGGCACCTCTCCAAGGAACCCTCTTTGTATCTGACACATTTGCTACTCACTTCTTTAAGGAACAATTAATATTATACACTGCTATTTTTCCCTCTATGGGAAGAGCAGCAGTGTAACTCATTAGGAAGGCTTTCTACCTGATGTTCCAGTTTGACTCACTATGTTAAAAAAGCAAAGGGGAAAAAAAAGAAGTATTTTGAACTGAAGGAAGCAGAAGACACACCAAGGCTTTGCGTTGAACTGTTTTATATCAATATTGATTTTTTAAGGGGGTTTGTGTTATAAAGAGGGAGCTTTTATCCCCCTGAGCTCTTTGGCAATTATCTTCCTGCCATAAATGTTGATACGCACATAATGGATGTAACTAAAAAATCTCCTTATCCCAGCAGAAAAGGCTGACTGTTTGTTGGAGCAGAGAGAATGCTGAGAGTGTGAATAGACAAACCCATATGTCGCTGGTGAGAGAGATAAATGATGGACGAACAGGAGTTGGTTACTATGGATCAGCACAATAAACCAATTCCCATCATACACCTCTCTTAATAATATACCAGTTTCAATGCCATTGACGGGTAACCTAGGTAGCACCAGTCAACTGTAAGTTTTTCAACTGTTCTTTTATACATCTCAAAGAACAGTTGGGACTGTTCTAATTTTTTCAGATGTTGAGTGCTAAAATTATGCAGAACTTTCTTCCTTGCCAGTAATTTTGAAGGGGAACTTCAGAGCATTGCTCTGACATGCCAAATGTGCACGATACTGTTGTATACTCATAGTAAGTTTTGTTTTCTGTGCTCGTAAAAGGAGTGCACCGAAAAAGGCAATTGCTGAACAAATACATGAAGAAACTATTTAGATGTTTAGTACTACCCTAATTAGTGGGAGTTTAGATGGGACTGGATATTGGAAGATACTGGAGAATTGTTTGAAGTGAAGAAAGCAAAAGAACAATACTGCCAGCCCTGCAGAATAGGCAGTGATCAATAACACAGTTTTTAACTTTCTGTAAGCCATTTCAGGGCTGCCAGCAGCTGAAGGGAAGCTTTGGAGAACAGTCTGTGCTTGCATCATAGTCTCCTTCCCGTGTTCTTTATTATTACTGCTAGTGCTTTGCAGAGAAACTTGAAGTCTTCATCAGTTAAAGGTTTCACTTTATGTCCTTGTCTTCTGGTGGGTATTTTTCATTGCAGTTGCTATGGACCAGCCTGTTAGCTCTGTTTAAAATGAAAGTGTATCTCCAAGTGACAGCATAGGCAGGGCTTATGGCTCTTGGGATGCGACTCTTAACGTTTTTGAAGTCACCAGTTGTGCTACCAGAGAGTGGTGCAGTCAAAGAGGGATAACTAGCAAATGCTAATGAGCTACGGAGCATCTTTATTCCTCTGGGAAAGCCTCTTCACCGATAATAATTTTCAGGTTTTAAATGGAAGAAAATACATTTCTAAGTCATTAATTTCCTTAAAGAGGAAAATACTTACTTTGTGCAACACTGACCTGCAAAATTGCAGTTGCTCTTTTCAGAGCTGTTGACATTGGGGTGCATCTTGGATGAACTGAAAGGTGTTCGTGAGGCCGAGCAATAGGACTGTACACCAGTCCTTCTCCTGTTGAGGCCCAGCCTAGCAGTCTCTTTTTATTTTATAGTAGTTGAGACTCAGAATCAATCCTAGAATTAAGGACTCGAGGATCAGGCCCTTGAGTAGGGAAGAGGGGTTGTTCTGTCCCCCCCCCCCATCTCTGCTAATTCTCACCTCTTGGAAAAAGGAAATGGAAGGGAAGCAGGGTGACTGATGTTGTCCCTTCAGGCTGAATTTTAGCTGGCCCTTTTCTCCTGTGGTGGAACAGTGGTGTCCAAACAGGGTAGAGCAGAGGAAAGAGCTATAGATTTCCTTCCTCCCCTCCCAGCCACACAGGCCAGCCAGCTGGACCAGCTGGGAGATGTGGGCTGTGCCCAAGGAGTGCAGCCAGTGGCTGTTTCCGTGGGGCCAATGAAGTGCCAGTGGGGCCCAGGCGTGGGAGATGCAGGGGGCTGTGGGATTTCATATGGTCCTTCACTCCAAGCGCTGCCTCATCGCTACAATGAGCCATTGATAAGCGCTGACCTGATTAAAGGGCTGTTGCGCCCGGGAGGCTGGGGTGCGCCCCGAGCTTCATGCGGGGGCTGCCGGCCTGTCCAGAATTGCTCTTTGGGGATGGGTGGCCGGGCTGAGGAGGAGGAGGAAACTGGAATTCATCACCGTACCCTGTCCAAAGGGAGGCATCGTATTATGACTTGTTGGAATCTGCTCTGCTTTTCCCTGCAAGGGACTTGGCAGTTTTATTGATAAAGAAGTGTTACATAAGTACCCCATCAGGCATGTCCTAATTTGTTAATAATTGATGATCTGGATAGTACAGAAATACTGGTGGTGTTAATGTGCTCCCACACTGATCTGCAATCTCCCCAAGCCCCCTGTTTTGCTTTTCTTTACTTGTTCTACAGCCTTTCCACCACCTTCACCCCTACCCTTTTTTTTCTGAATTTTATTTTGCTTTTGAATTTACCTAATGATCCAACTGCAGGTGTCGGTTGTGCTTTCCCGTGCAGGCAGGGACAGCTGGGGGCTTATCCTGTCCCAGACGTAATATAGATTACCTCGGCAGGGGAGGGTGTTAAATTCATTATTGTTTCACCCCATGTCAGGCAATCTATTGAGTGGCATCAGTGTTAGCCCAGGGGGAAGCCAGGTTTTTGTACCTTCCACCTTTGGAGGTAAGATATAGGTGAAGTGGGACGGATGCTGTGGTGCCTCTGCAATTCCTGCACAAGGGTTTGCCAGTGTGGGAAGTCAGGACAGAACCAGCGCCCTTTGGTTTCTCCTTCTCTGGGAACAGGCTGTGTTTGCATGGATTTTAGAAACAGCTACTTTTGTCATGCCACAGCTAGAGAGATCGGAAAAAACATTTACTTCTGTTGACACACACCAAAAAGAAGTAACTGCTGGATTTCATCAACATGATCTGGCTGCGTCTTTTGTCTTGCGTTGGTTTACTTTTGCTTTTCTGTGGAAGTGTTTCTTTTTCTGTAGCTAAGTATCTTAGAACTCTGAGCAGGTTTGGGAGTTACACCTACCCAAGATGTACCTATATATTGTTTTCAGAACAACATGTCACGTTTACTCTGTTGTGGGCGATGAAATCCATTACAGCATTAAAATCAGAAGCAGCAAGGTAACTTTCTAGTTATGTTGTGAAATGTAATACCATTGTTCGCCTTTATTAACGTCTCGAGGTTGATTATATGCTGGTTAAAAGCCTGTTCTGCTGTGAAAAAGGCTGTCTTTAATTTCAAGTGGTTGATCCTGATCAGGCAGTTAGAGCGGCTGTAGCAACAATTGCTTGGAGCTCTAAATCACATTTGTCACAAGATCTGCTTGGTACTATTGGCTGCTGCAAGACTTACTCCAACTTTTCAGCGTTACACTTTGGTTGGATTGCAGTGGTGAAGGACTTGCCAATCTTGCGTGTTCTTTGTGCCTAATTCTGAAAGACTGGCAAGCTTTATGCTGTGTTTTCTGAAGAGGGCCCAGCTTTACTAAGCTGCCTGTCTGTCAGGGATTAATTTAACCTCTAATTACTACATTTTCTTCACAGTTTGCTGCACATGAGCGTGTTATAACAAAAGCACAAAGAAGTATGTCATTTTATTTAGCCACTACTCTGAAATTAATTTAGGGGGTATAGAGTCAGATCTGACACACTTGGTGTTAAAATAATTGTGCTGGCATTAGAATTAAAGTACATAATCTTGTTGTTTCTAATGATACAACAGTACTAGTGTAAATAGAGTTGTTAACTCGTTAGTCATAGCCACAGTAATAGAAATGATATCTAGTTGCAGAGAAATTCTCAAATGGGCATGGAAGCGAAAGTTTCCCCAGAATAGTGCATGGTTCTCCCAAAACAATGCGTGGCTCCCACTGGAGTCCCTTCCACCATTTGGGTTTAGGATGCCTGAGAGAGGTTCCTTGATTTTTTTTTTTTTTTTAAAAGGTTTTCCAAATTCCAAGGAGCAGACATTTACAATGGCCTGGGTTTCTTCCAGCCTGGGTAATGATTTTTGGATATTTTTATTTTCTTCAACACGCGGCGTCTTGGGAACAGTACAAAAGGCCATATGTCCTCTTCTGCCTGCTCACACTGACATCAGCAGCGCACGTCGCACCGCGTAGTCTTGGAGGAAGGGAGTGAGCCTGTTTCTGTTACGAAACATAAGATGACTTTTTTTCTTTTATAGTTCTGTGTTCCATAATATTTACCACAGAGATTTCTATTTTTTTACTTTCCCCCCGCCCCCCCTCTCCTCCTTTGGGAAGGTTTGGATTGGGAAATGCAGCCTATTTCCAGTTTAGGTAAATCTATTTAAAAGGATTGTTGCTGTTACATAAGAAATTTGTAGTTACTGTCTCTTTGTTCTGCCCCACGTCCATCACCTCTGAGCAGGTTTGCTCAAATGATTTTGAAAATGTGATTTCTCACATAGGGTTAGGTCTGCAGAACTGTTTGCTCTGTACTGATGATTTATTTCTGATGAAAACGGGAGATCAGCTGTTTGTTTTTATGTCATGCATTTGAGTTACAAAGCATGGGCTCAACCTAGTGATTCTCCTTCAGTAAAAACTGTAACTGCGTTTGGTGGGAAACTTCCCCCAAAGATGCCTCAAGGTCAGGTAGGACACAGTTACCAAGTCAAATCTTGTAGTCTCTTTCTCAAAAGGAGAATTAATGTGGCATTGTTATACCGGCTTGTGACAACAGTGACATAGTATTGCCAAAAGGACTAATGGAAGGAGATGGATGATTGATTCTCTTTACAGTAGTAGATCAGGTTATTTCTCTCAATTCTTTCTTCAGTTCTCTCAATTCCCAAACTGTAACCAGTTACTGTAATTATTTACTCTAATTACTTCCAATCTACAAGTAAATTGAACATAAATTAAGATCAGCTGATGTACAGGATGGGATGGTTCAGTGAGCTGACAGTGTGGAGACACTTTTGCTGATCAGTAGTTACACAGGATGGCTGTTCGATAGCTGCGTGGTGTGAGTGGCAGGTCCCTGCTCCAGTTTTTGTCAATAGGAGTTTTCATATAACAATTTGAAGATTTCCTGCCTGTTACTAACTGAGATCTTTAGAGATTTTTCACATAGTTAGAAATTATATTCAAAATAAAGGCAAGTACACTTTAATCTACAGCCCTGTAAGTGTGAATTAGAGTTTTATTTCTTTGCTTTGGCTGTAATGCTGATGTAGGTGGAATTGTTTGGGGTTTTTTTTCATAGATTAACAGAATGGTTTGGGTTGGAAGTGACCTCCAAATGTCATCTAGTCCAACTCCCATGTAGTGAGCAGGGACATCCTCCACTAGATCAGGTTGCTCAGAGCCTTGTCAAGCCTGACCTTGAATATGTGCAGGGATGGGGCCTCAACTATCTCTCTGGGCAACCTGTTCCAGTGTTCCACCACCCTCATGGTGAAGAACTTGTTCCTAACATTGAATCTAAATCTACTTTTCTCTAATTTCAAGCCACCGCCCCTCATCCTATCACTGCAGACCTCTGTAAACAGGCCCTTTCCCACCATCTTGTAAACCACCCCTTGGAAGGCTCTCTAATTTCAAGCCACCGCCCCTCATCCTACCAGGCTAAACAGCCCCAGCTCCCTCAGCCTGGCCTCATAGGAGAGGTGTTTGAGATCCCTGATCATCTTTGTGGCCCTCCTCCAGACCCATTCCATCACATGCATGTCCTTCCTGTATTGGGGGCTCCAGAGCTTGACACAGTGCTCCAGGTGAGGTCTTACCAGAGCATCGTAGTACCCTCCTCACATCACATCATAATATCTTCCTTTTTGCTGAAACTTCAGAATCTGGTGTGAAGAGAAACTAAAGACAAAAATGGCATCAACTCCCAGGCAAGTATTTTAATGTTTTATTCTCTGTCATGGATCTTTGTAGGTTAAGTTTGGGGCAAAGGCGAACAAATGAATATTTTACAAAGATATTTGTCACACATGAAAAGCTGTTTTGACACAGTGCTCCAACATTTATTTTAAGAATAATTAAGAATTATATTTAAGAATATTAAGAATAATTAAGAATATTAAGAATAATACAATGCTCATTTCGTGTGATTATCAGAATAGATACTGAGTTTGAGTTCGTTTTATTTTGACTCCTTACTTTGAGTCTTACCAGGGTTTTCACAATTCCAAATTTATGTACAGAAGCAATTTCTGAGTTCATGTGGTATTTAAAGAACCACACATTAAGATCACGGTGATGGCCAGGTGCTTTTAAAAGATGTCATTTTTTCTACTCTCTTAAGGTACTTATTTTCTTAGTTAACTGTGTTGATTTAAATAAAGTCACACAGACTGAGGAAAAAACCCAAATATATACAATCTTGCAGTCAGAAATACAGGCAAAAGGTTTTGATCTCTGACTGCCAAATGGTGACTCATTAAAAAGGAATTTGTGTTCCTCCCTTTTCAAAGGGTTACTCACTACCAAGCAGTAAATATCCAGTTTTGATGCTAGTGCATTGAAATGCCTGACATTGTTGGTGCATTAAATCCAAACTCTGTAAGATTATTTGATCTTGAGCTCCATGAAGTTCTTGTTGTGTTGTTTGTCTCAGTTTTCTTCAAGCCTTACCCTGTCAGTCTGAGTGCAGTCTAGAATGAAACACGTTTGGATTTTAGTAACAGAGGACCCTTTCCATACTTTAAGCAGTGGGTCATTCAGATTATTTTTAAAGACACAGGACCATGCAAGTACTCATTTCTTTCTCATTTTGCATTGAGTTACCTTAGACAAGGACATTGGAATTTATCTAAATCAAAAATACTCTCTTTGTGTTCCACATCATGGGTTGTGTGCTAAGCACTTACTACTCTTGCGTTACATAAAGCTGAAAAGAAAATGTGCTGAAGAGACACAAGTCAAAATCCAGCTTAAGACATACCCATTTTCTTAGCTTCCATATTAATTTTGACTCTGAGCCATCTCCTTTTGTCTTTGTCTTCCTACCTATTCTACACATTCAATGGAAGAGCACAAAGTCATATTTGAATCCTCCATTTCATCTCCTTCTCTTACTTGAGGATTGGTTTGTTTGAACTTTACTTAGTACTGAGAGGATGTTTTCCTGGTTGCAACAATACTTGTGTTGGATACGAAGCAGGAGGAGAGTATGTTCAGGCTTTTCCAGAAGGTAGATCAGTCTTAATTTCAAGTGAAAATCTTGCATCTTCAAATAAGTTCCTATGTCAGTTAGAGTTCAGCATTGTTCAATTCCAGTGATGAGTGAAATCTAAAGTTTAAGGCAAGTGTAAAGGATGTAAGCAGAAATGCAGATGTTTCTCCTGATGCAGCTCTCCTCTTCCCTTCAGGGCTCCTACAGTCTGTCAGCTGTAACAGAGAGATTTGATTACTTTGTAGTGTTAAGCTAAAAGAATAAATCTAAGTGCCTTGGGAATGGGGAACCAATCCAACAATCAAAACCAAACAAGTTAATAAATGTGAAGCAATTCTGTACGGTGCTGCTGCAGAAATGCTTCTTCCAGAAATGCTTAGGGGCAGCCGTGGCCATTGGACCAGTCAATTGGTGTAAGTATGTTCACTGTACACACTACCAGTAATTGGATGCTGGGAGGTGTGCTCTATGTTTTGAAGAAATGTGTGTCTTCTGTTGGTTATAAATTATGAAAATCTTGAATCTCACAGGCTGAACTGTTTATTGTTCACCCCCTTGTTTCCCAGTCATTCCAACATACCTGGGGAAAGCTTGACTTAGGCAGTCTTAGTTGCTCCTTCTTTAAAATTGTTCTGACTCTACACATCATCTACAAATTCTCTTTTTCCCCTTGTCAGCTCCTCTTTTTCCTACCCCAACCCCCAAACATCTAGCCAGAAATAGAGCATTTGAACTACTGTCCACACAGACAGTTTGAAATTCAAGCTATCCACTTGGACTGATTTCTTCTGACACCCATGTGCCAGGGTGTGTACAGTGTGGAGTCTGTGTGAGGACTGTGCTCAGAAGTATTATGAGCTACAGTAGCAGTGTCAAGTGTTGTCAGTTCCACTACTTACCTGTGTGGAACTGAGCTTGGGTGTTGGTACTTGTACAGATAAGGCACCGATTAGTTACTGGAAGTCTTGTGCCAGCCTGTAGCATTAATTTTACCATATCTAGGAATGGCAGATTAACAGGTAACAGATTGATTCTGTCTGTCCATGAGTCCTCCCTTTGGAGAATCTATAGTGGTAACTACACATCTTATTTCAGGATTTAAAAATGGTCATTCATTTTGCAGCCTTCAGGTGGTCCAACAAACGTTCCTTCATTGGCATTCACACCCAGAACAGAAACAGGTACAGGCCTTTGTGCAAGGACTGCAGAAAATATACCACTGAGTGCTTTGCCATCTGCTACCCAAAACACAGTGAAGCAAACTTAAACTTCACATGGAGCTTCGGGCTTGACTAACTTAAATTACCTGTTGTACATGTTTGTGATGCCAAGGGTATTAGGTGGCATATATATTTTCAAGAAGTACATGTTCATTATTAAGAAATGTTAAGCAATAACATTGAGTGGTCATTTCCTTTTGAAGCATAGCTCTGTGTCTCTAGTGTAATTTGTTTGTTTATGCGTACTGCTGGATCTTGGCAAGGAGGTGGACCAGCGCTACAGGCACGAGCTGAGCTGCTCTGCGGTGCTGGCTGGCCCAGCTCCACAGGCTGATGCTGTCCAAGCCACCGATGGAGAGACAGACACATCAGGACACATAGGTGAAGAGGTCCAAAGTACGAGGAGGCAATGGTAGGGGACAGAGCGCAGGGATGGGCTGGGGCCAAAGGCAGGGCAAAGCTGAGAAGACAGAGGGAGTGCTGAGGAAGCCCGGGCAGGTATCTGGAGGGAGGATGAAGGCACTGCAGGTCCAGGCTCACCTCAGGAAGCCTGGGATCCCTCATGTGCCTGGTCCATCAGGTCCAGCATCTCCTATTGCTTGCACTCAAGCAGTGTTTCTGCGTTGAGGCTTGGTTTGTGCTCCTTCAACACTGGCTTACAGACAGTGCTGTCGTTCTCTGTCTCTGTTATCTTTTTAAAGTTTGTGAGTCTTGGTTTTCACTTGTGCTCTTGTTTTCATACCTTTGTTGTGATTGCTGTGGTGAAGAAACTGGACTTTTTTAGCAGCAGTGACATCTAACCATACTGTTGCCCTTGCGTTCCAGGCATCTAACCCAATGTTGCCTCTTCAAAGGCAGGCAGAGCTGTGGCAGGGAGCAGGCATAGTGCTGGGGCTGTGCACCTCTGATTGCCCTGTGATTATGGGCATGTATTGGTTTACTTCATTAGAAGCATTTTCATTTGGGTGAGTGCAGTGCTTGGGCAACTCAGCTACTGACTAGCTGACCAAAGCACCCAACTGGTGTTCAGGGTGCAGCTGGTTGGCTTTGAGCCAGGGCTAACACTGGGACAAAAGTCAGGATATGTCTGCACTGCTGTCCTTGTGTAAATTCACCGGATCGGGCAGAAATAGTGAAGACTGCTTTCACCCGGCTAACCTGCTGGTTACTGCTAGCAGGACAATTATGCTTGTGTAAGCTAAGTTTGAGCTGCAGAAGTTGCTTAAGACATTAAGTAACTAATCTGGCACTTGACCCACATGGAACAGCAAAAATTCCCAGAGCAGTGTCGCTAGCCTTCCCTGGGCCAACCCTCTGGGCACGTCTGTGTGAGATCAGTGCACCTCGCTGTGCCTGGAAAGCTGGTTCAGATGATCAGCTGAGCTGCTAATGAACCATCTTTCCAAATCTCCTTCAACAGAAATTTGAGGTCTTAATGTGTTCTTAGATTCTGTCACCCTAAGACAGCAGTGTTCTCTTTTACAGCTGGCTCTGAAGCATTCTAGTTCCTCCAGAGTAAGGAGATGTAATTCAGTGTTTATAAAGGCAGACAGGAAAGTACAAGGTTCTTTGGTTCTCTCTGAGAGCTTTCTCACACACAGAAAGAATGAGTCACTCGACATTTCATTGTTGAATAGGAGCTGATTTACAAGTGTATATGCCCTGAGATGAATGTTGGTGGGTGAACTCTACTACAGTTTCCTCCGTGGTCATGCTGTAAATGGGCTTCAGCCAGTTTGATGTAATTCATTCTGTGACACTGTGCTATTCTTTGAAATGGTAGCATCATCCTTCTTATGATCTTCTGAAGGCTAGAAGGCCGATTAACATGGGAATTCTTGACTAGCTTTAGTTCAGCTCTACTACTCCAGGAGAGCATTGTTCCTGAATTGCTCAAAGAAAGACTCTTCAAACATGGATCCAAATTAGCATACTGGAGATCCTGTAGGTAGGTGTGGTGACTATGGTTAATATTTACCTGATGCCTTTCATCTTCCAAGTACTTTACACAGAACAAGCATTTCATCTTCACAAAAGGTGTGTGAGTTGGGTGAAATAGGTTTTATTGTCTCTGCTTTGTTAATAAAGTCAGGGAAACTGAAGCAAAGAGAATGTAGTAGTAGTTTGCTCATGTTTGCAAAGAAGGCTGGTGCAAAACTGTAGTTTCTTGTTTCTGTGTCCAGACTAATGTTTCTTCTTTGTAATAAGAAGCAGCTGGAGAAACTTTTGAGTAAGAACATCATAAGAATTATGCCAGGCAATGCTTGGCAATAAGAATTATGAAGGCAGCTTAGCAGGTGCTGCAGCTTCACTTGTGGCACTTGTCGAGCGATGCACTGTGCTCCCTTGGTGCTCGAGTCCCTCATCCACCCTTACAGAGGGATCCCCACAGGTTGCTGATTGAGTTCCACAGCATCTGTGGACTTTTTCTTAGGCTGATATAACTGCTTGGTTTAGTCACAGGCCTGGCTGGACCACTGGAGACATAAGCACATGTTGAGATTTCTGGACTAAAAGAGTTTCTGCTGGAGTGAATTTGTTTAGGGGCATACATGTTTTTAGGCAACTCAGTTGACTTACTGAGATGTTCCTTTTGAGATGTACTAGAAAGTGCTTGAATTATGTTGTTGAATTTTAAGTATGCAAGTCTCCCATTAATATGGAAACATTAGTTGTTTGCCTTTGGCTTGGATAGGGCTACTGAGAGGGCTCGATTAGAGTTATGCTCAAGTGCATTGTTGAATCAGGGCCCTAGTTAACAGCAAAGGTTGTGTCACCCTCAGCTGCAGACTGGCAGAGTTGTTGAGGGCCCAGAGGTGGTTTTTGGGTTAAGGAGCTTCCAATCAAGATGAGTCAATGGACAAAGCTTAACATCTGAGAAAGTTCTTATCTGAGAAGGCATCTGACCTTTTGAAAGAGAAACCTCCTTTGTAGATGCATACCAGTTATGTGCCCCCTCGATCAGATTGACTGTAATGGAAATCCCTACCTGGGAAGGCTGTGCTAGAGGTGAGCTTCCTGCCCTCTGTTCGAGAAAGAGCAATTGTGTTTTAGTTCCTCCAGCCCCACCTTAGTGAAGGAAGAGAAGATGCCCTTGCCTGGAAGTGGAATCTGGTCAGAGATGGTGGCTGTGAAAGCCACTTCATTTACTCTGGATTTGACTGTAAATTCAGTCTCCTATTTCACGAGCAGTAACGATTTTCATGCCGCGGTAAGGAATCACTCGGCGAGAGGCAGGAGACAGGAGAGCAGAGGAGTGCAGCCCTGCACCCCTTGTAAGGCCACGGTTCAAAATGTTTAATTAGTTGTTTTGAAACGGTGGCTCTTCTCCTTTGAGGAAGGAATGATGTATCAGCAAAAGCTGACCAAATTGATGTAGCAAATCAATTCTATGGTAATCCGTTTATTTAAACTTTGGTACTTAATTTTATAAGCTCTTCTCAAGTGTTCCTGTGCTCCTGTTCATTAGCCAGTATTCTTTTATGCTATTGCTTGGAGGTTTGTGCTGCAGATAGCAAAATGACCAGGACATGCCACTTGAAACTGCCTCTAAATGTAATTCAAGCAGGTCTGCAATAATAGTGCTAAAAGAAGAGCTATTTAGTAGCATTATTAATGGGCAAAGAGTTCAGGCAGGATTATGAAAAAGTAAATTTTTATTAAGAGTGGAGGAGCTAGAAGAATGGACTGATTGCCCTGAGTCCTCTGGGCCCTGGAGCAATCAATTTCCCTTTCTAGTATTCAGTTACTTGCTAATTGTATTGATTTTTATCAAATATGTGTACAAATCAATTTTATATTTTAGTGCTGTTAAAAGCTTCCTTGCTTCCTTGCAAGCAGTGCTGCTCTGATGATTCTCATTGTCTTGCTTTATTTTAATGCGTTTATCTTAGTGCATATTTTCGTTAGGGCACACATGTTTTTCTTTAGGACATTTAACCCTCTGAAATCCCAGGTAGGGATTTTCCTTAGCTGCTTAAGGTTGGACCAAATAGGTGTCACTCGGACAAAACCTCTGTCAGCTCAGTGGAACTGTCTGCTTAAGCAAAAGCTGCAGGTAAGAGATGTGTTGTAAAATGGGTGGGGGCAAGTGACCATGTAGCGGTGACCCTCTGAAGAGCAGGAAGCAAGCAGTGCTAGCACAGGATGTGAATTGTGTTGTGGGAAGATTGTAATTAGAAACGAAGAAGGGGATAAACGCTGAGCCTGGTGTGCTCTGATTGAAGGAACATTAAAATAAGGTTGAGCTGACAAAAATTAAACTGAAATAATGCGAGCTTTAGTACAACCTCCATCATTTGTGACTGTGGCGTCGCTTGAGCTCTCCAAGTCAAGTGGATGCTGGAGACATATCTAAGAAAAGTGAGTGTACTGAGCTCTGAACAAAATAAAACAACAGTCTCCATTTGTGTTTGTTTATGCCCATGGCAATTTAAATCGTTCCTGTCAAATGTACCTATTTTCTGAGCTAGCACGCGCTCTCCTTTTAGTGTAAGCTACACAGTTTGGAGCTGAGCAGAATCTCTTTGGCTGCCTCTGTAAGCCTGAGAAATAGACTCTCATAACTGAAATGTTTGGGATATGTACAGCGCTGCTGGAGATGGGGGCAGATACTTTCAACTTTTAATGGTGTGAGCAGTAGTCATGAGAACAAGGAGAGTTAGAACTCTGCTTTTCCGCTTGCCTCTGACTTAATATTACACCGCAGAGTTTATGGCACCGCATTTTTTTGTTCTTATTGCCAGGGCATTTTTTAAAAGTCCCAACTCTTATCCTTTTCTTGGGGAGGGAGAAGGTACGTTAGCAAGTGTCTAGGTATATACACATACCCAGCAAAAATACCCTTTTACGTTAAGTAATCTAATACAGCGGCAGAAACAATTTTTTTGTTTCACATTGGCTACTTTGGTCTTTTTGTTGTTGCTCTTCTCCCTGGTTCCACTGATGTTCTGTCATTACACAGTGATCCCAGCTGAGAAAGCTAGCAGAAACCACAGGTATCTCAGCCTCTCTTGTTTGCCAATAGCTGCTCCCAAAGGCAGTGGTGCTGTGTGGTAGAAAAAGACATACCCAAACCCTCCTGCCAGTTCTGATGGCATGTAGGAACCTGGATGGTGTTCACCAGGAGCCCCCACACAACAGCTCAGTAAGAAGCAGGTGTCTTTTGTGGCCTGTAACACGGATTTGCTATTTTCCCATGCTGCCACGGCAGCTTTTCTTGCTAGGAGGTGCTTGATATTTTCAGATCCAGTGTAGGCACCACAACCATAATCACCAGTATAATGTTTTAGAAGCTGTTTGGGAGGAACCAGTCTTATTCTCCTTTGATCTCTGTGTGCAGCGAGATTCCTCACTGCATTCCCAGCTAGACAGAGAGGGACGGATTCTTCCTACCACTGGAAGCTGGCAGTCTCCGTAACCCAAAGGGCAAGGGCTGGGTGGGAGGAGAGCCCCTGCTAGAGCTGCCTCTGGCTTGGCATCGTCTGGAATGCATTTTTGTCATTAGGTTTATACAGCACCTCTTGTAGGAGAAATCATAAACTGGATAAGCTGCAAGAGGGGTCATTATAACACAGAGAAGATAAATGTACCGGTTCTGCTGGAGGCTGTCCTCAGGCTGTTTGTTATGTGTCTCTAACACTGTCACTACATCACACACTTCCTCGATCTCCGTATTACCCTACAAGCCTGTCTAATGGGATCCTCTGTTGCTGATTCCGGCTTACCCTGACCTACTTCTTTCTTGTGTCCCAGCAAGCTGTCAGGAGCTATCAGAGCACTGGGAGCTGAAATAAACACTCACTGAGGGGAAAAGCAAGGCTGTCTCTAGTGAATTTAATTAGCTTTGTTTAACTGGCTTGTTTGCTTTGTAAATCACATCATTTTTAGTCAAATTTAAAGGATAAAAAAATCTGTAATTAAAATCAAATGATGCACGACCTTATTAAAAGTCAAGGGTTTTAGAAGTTCAGTACAAAAAGTCATTTAGTTTGTAACACATTTGCAGTGCTCTGCATATTTTAGGGGAAAGAAGGGTGAATTTGAGATGGTTTTGGGGTCTTTCTTCAGGCAGGAGGGAAAGTGTTACTACTATTGAGTCCATATCTTTACCCTTCCTTAAATTAAAAAAAACCAAAAAACTGGGGTTTGGATTTTTTTAATTAAGACTTGAGCGTTTTAATCAATATTGCAAGCTTGCTAGATACAATTTTTGAGTCCAAATGAATATTTTTTTACTGTTTGTTTTTCTGCCCTCTGGCCTAAGCATCAGTATATTACCCATAGTTTGAGTCTCCGCTGTTGTCTGAGGCCTCAGTTTAAATCATGGTTTCCCTCTGCGCTTCTATTGCATCTTTGAGCATTAGAACATTGCCATTTTGGCTCTGCCAGAGAAACGAAGCACTGACTCGGCAAGTCATCACTGGGTTGAATTTGAAAGTGCTCAGAGTGTTTTTGTCAGACAGTACTTTACGTCTTTCAGGTGCTTTGCTATATTTCAGTGTGGTGCATATTTCTTTTAACAATTGGTGTTCTCGCTCTTGTCAGCATAGGGTCTAATCCTCTTGCTATTGAAAATGATAAAAGCCCTATGAATTCCTAATACATCTTATCAAAATCTGCCTAAAATATGAAATGTCTGACCCCAGCTTCTGATTCTTCTTCAGCAGAAATATATTTCTTCCTTGCACCATGCATGCATATTGATAGAACCTCTTGAGTACATGGCTTACAGAAATAACACCCATCCTTGTGCTGAGCTGCAGCATGAACAGAAAAGGATTAAAGGACCACTGAGAAAGAAATGAGTATGGATGAACTTGCAGTGTGTGATAGAGGTAAAGTACAAGATAAACTGACTACCCCAGAGTATGAGAGGAATTCAAAATCTGTTTCACGAAGCTGCACTACTTCTTCCAACCCTTTGAAAAAGATGTAAGACTGGCCAACCTGTGGTATTGCATTGAGAATTACTCATGGTAATGATTTGATGGAGCAGTATAATGAGCCATCCAATTGCTCTCTGACTTCTGAGGAACTTGCTGACTTAGTGATCACTGTGAGATTTCAGAGAAGGAAAAGAGAAATGTTCTTTCCTTGGTAAGAATGTTGGCAGTCTCTTGGTCCACTGCCGCCTGTGGGGCTCTTTGCCAAGACAGGAGTGGAAGTTGTGTGGAAATCTTACTGAAAGAACACACTGGGAGACTTCAGTGGTTTGACAAAATTGAATCAGAACAAGGATATCCAGGTAAGTGGGGTAAACCAGTACCAAACTTTTGAAGTCAGGTGAATTAGATTTGCTGAGTTACAGCAGTGGGGACTGAGGCAAGGAAAGCTGAGACATCCCAGTTGAAGAGTTCACCTATCTTCAATGACTCTGCTGAATGCAGACCAGAAAATTTGAAGTACTGTAACTCAGAAACTTTGCTTACATTCTGCAGCTTTACTTTCTCTCTCTTGTGGATCGAGATCTTAAGTATTTTTGGCATCTGTAGCTGAGATGTGCAAGAGTGGGAGGAATACAAGTACTTCTCTTGGGTCATCATTCCAGAGAAAGGGAGTGAGGTGGATATTGTGATGCTTTTATCATAGGCATGGAAGCAGACATGTTTTATAATCTGATCCAATCTGAATAGCAGGAAAATTTTTGTGGTCTTAATATCCTAGCAGGAAGATGAGCAGTAAGATAAGGAGGGGGCTAAAGCCGATGCTCCTTTGGACCCAGTAGCTGCTGAATGCAGCTCACTGCAGCTGAGAACCGGGTGTGAGGACAAGGAGACTTCAGCACTGTGGGAAAGTGGGAATTTAGTGTGTTTAACAACAAACATGATTAATTGAGGAATGCCTGTCATCTGTGCGATAGCACCCTAGTCCTTCCATTCATCTCCCCGGTCACAAGGGAGGGGAGCAGCAGCGCAGCTCCCTGCTTAGAGGCCACGTTTGCTTACGGTGTAAATCAGGAGCTGGGAAAGGGATCTGTCCCGGCGCCTCTCTCTGTGCTCGTGGAAGTGCCTGGCGTGTTCTGGGCACCACTGTAATCTGAATAATAAACACATAATTCCCAGCTACTCATATTTGGCTGAGGTTGTTCTGTTAAATGATGCTTTGCTTAGAGGACGCAGAAAGGGGCAAATGTTCAGTAAGACTTGAGTCATTTAACTTAAATCAACCTCCTCCTACCCACTATTGACATATCAAGAGAACCAATGAGGCATGTTTAATTACACATGCACTGAGTTTACAATTAGTCTGCAGACAGTGATTTTTTGGGGGGAGTTGTGAGGAGGTTTTGGGGTTTGGGTTTGTTTTGTTTTCTGACACAGCAAGGAAGGATTTGATCCTGCAAGAGGGTTTTTTGGCTGTAATACAAGCAGGGCTAGCCTGGGTTTTTTTCCATTTTAAATGTAAGCAGAATGTTTTTGTCTTCTAGGTCAAATGATTTAATCTGATGCTCTAATGTTACATGGTCTAGCAATCCTTCTGCTCCCCTTCTACTTGTAATAAGTGACAAAAGTATGGCTTCATGCTTGATAAATGGGTTAACAGTATTCACAAGGCAGGTAATAGAAATCCATATTAATAGGTGGAAATTGGCTTTTGATGCCAGGCAGGAGAGTCTAATGAAAGTATTATTGTTTTACCTTCCAGCTCCTTTGGAAGCTGAAAGCTAAACGCCTGTATTACATTCTTATTACCTATTTATCACACCATATAGCTGAGTGGATGTTTATTAAATTACATTCATGTTTAATGCCTGTTTGTATACTTTTCACTGTACGTGTTCTCAAAGGAAAATTTCTGGAAGTGTTTCAGAAATGCACAACTATTTTTCTGTTCTCTTTTTAGAAATTAAAACCATTGTTACCAACCATCAATATACAATTGGCTTGGAAATTAAATTGTTTCTTGCTAAGCTGTAAGAACCAGCCAAACCTGCTCTCTTTCATTTAGGAAATACATACTTAAAAATCTGAAAAACATACGGTGTTCTTGGGTAACATCGATTCTATTTTAGTCTTTGAAAATACCCCAGATCCCAAGAGTTGAGCTTACCTAGTTTCAGCTTTAATTTAGCATTAAATTGCTTCATTGGGGATTTTATATATGACCTTCTGTATGTTTGTGATTCTTTTGAGAATATTTAAAATAGTACTGAATACCATCAAAGATAAGAAATTATGAGCCTGTTTATTAATATACCTACTTACAGCGTTTCTCTAGCTCTGCATTCTTGTTTTCTTCCTAAGCAGCACTTACAATTCATTCCATCTAGATTAAAAGAGAAGGGGGGAAATGAAAAAAAAAAGAAAAAAAAGGTGGGGTAAACCTGAAAGCCTAGCAGAGTTCAGATATTCCCACGTAGATTTGACCTGTAGAGTGCTGAGATTTCAAGGGCACTCTGCATGTTACAGGAGCAAAAAAACCAGGAGAAGGTGGGCTTGCATTTTCTCTCAGCAATAGTAGTCAGAGCTCATCCTCCTCATCAGAGCACAGTGACCACGCAACATGGTGGAGTGATGCAGCTTCAGATACAGCATGAGTCAGGCAAGGATCATGGCTGGTAGCCAAGGGCTCCTGGTTGCATCTCTGCCTCATCTGGTGGAGTCATACCACTTCCTTTCCTGACCTAACATCCTCCCTTGATGCCTGTGAACTGCACTTGCAAAACCAGACAGGAGGGATGCCCAGCTTTTCTGGAAACTGTATTTACTGGTCCTGGGCTGCAGACACTCATGACTGGAAACTTGTGTCAGTTTATGTAAACAGTTCCAGATAAGAGGTTTGACTCCCACTGTCACACTGGGAAACATCTGTAACATCTAAATCTGGAGAGTATGTTCTTGCACTTCACCAAGTTATTAGCAGATTATTAGCAGATGCCTCAGAAATACATGGGGCTTGGTGCAGGTACATAAAATACATGGGACTTTCTTGTGCTTGCAGGGAGCCTCAGCAGCTCTTGCACCCTGATCATGAATGAAAGTAGCCCAAGTGCTGGTGAAATTCAAGGGCTTCTGCCTATGAAATCTTACTTGAAGGATCAGGCTGTAAGGTCTGGACTAAATGAGAAAGGTTTTTTAATCAAAGAGTTCGATAGCTCCTGTGTGCTTGAAGTTTAAATTCAGTGGAACATTGTATTGATCCTTCAGTGCGATATGTTAAATACTGAAGTTTGAACCATGCTTGCTTGCTTATAGTAATAATAAAGAAATGAGAGCTGCTGCATGCACTTCGGCTCACTGCTGTGCAGGTAATAATGCAAACACTTTCACTTCTGTAATGAGTAGGTTAATCACTTGATCCCTTTTCCTAAACTTCTGATGCCACTGCCCTGTGAAGAACCAATCTTTGTGATTAGTGCCTCCTAAAACTGCACAGTGAAAATACTTTTGAGTTAGAGGGATTGAAAAAAATAAAATCTGTATAAGAGAATGTCATGTTATGCCCTGCTTGGTACTGCTTTACATTATTAATTTAACAGAACAATTCAAAACACAGCTGTAATCACGCTAGCAATTTTTATTCTTTTTAAATGGTGGGGAGAGAAACAATAAATCACTCTCCTGGCATATATGTACAGCATATGAGAAAGTATTTCGAACAGATTTTAGCAGGCTTATTAAGTTTTGACTTCAGCTAGCTTGCTCCAGGAAATATTAACATTTTAAGAGGCATTGCAAGTGTTGCTTAGATTTTATACATCTAAAAATACATGTACGCTAAGAAAAGTTAATGTGTGTATGTGTAAATAGAGGGAAGCTCCATCTCTGTTAAGCGTTTTAGATGTCATGGGAATAAGGTCTTTAAACTGTTACTCTTTCAGTTTTAATAATCTTAAGTTCCTTTTCAATACTTGCACCTTTGCTTTACCTTTTGGGTTCACTCAGTTTGATAAAGGCTCTAATTAGTTCATAGTTTCATTTCTGCTTATGGCTGATCCCTAATAATCTTCATTCTTTTGGCTCCTCAGATCTTGGTCAGTGCTTGAGTATGTTTGCTGTAAGCACTGCAGGGATTGACTGTTCCCTTTTCTGTACCCTAGTAAAACACTTTATTTATTCCCCATTTTGTAGTGCCTTAAAATGCGGATCTGTTTGAGTCGAAAAGTATGCAGTGCTTTCTTAAATCGTATTGCTAGAAGTGCTGCAGTGGATCCTTTTTCTTGTAGTGTAACAGTACCACTGAATTCACAGCAGTGGAAGTCACCTGAAAGGCATCAATAATACCACACACATCTCCTGACCTTTCTTATTCCAGACATCTGTAAATGCACTGTGATGTATGTTTGTTTGTTTGTTTGTCTGTTTAAATTCTTTAAGATAAGACTTTGCCAGTTGGTGTTTGGGCAAGTGTTTAAGATTTTTTTTTTTTTTTTTTTTTCCCCCCCCCTGAAATAATTATCTAGCTATCCAACAGTTTGTGCATATTTAACTTTTGTGAGCTTGGATTCTATCCTTGGAAGTCAACACAAAGTGCTTAGCACGAGGGAGTGCTCTTCTGTGGTTTATGGTACCCTAGACAACAGCAAAACCACTTACAGGTTTAATGTGTTTAGATAGGGAATGCCCAGGAAAACATATTTCTGAGCCCTGTGTTGTTTGTGAAGTCATGCTGACGCACAGCCCAGGGCCCGAGGAAAAGTGAGGGAAGAGGGGAGCTTGGTGGTGCAGAGAGTGAAGGAGAAACTTGTCCGGGGAGCATTTCTGTGGAGATAGTTTGTCGGCTGTTTATTGATTTCGCAGGTCAGTGGTGAAAGGTCAACAGCTCTGCTGTGTCGGCAGATAAAGATAGAGGAATGGCATGTTGAGGTCACATTGGAAAGGAATTCAGTCACGCTAAAGAAAGAGCATTTTTAAACCTTTATGTACTCAAAAAGGGCTGTGAGGAATTGAGCCTACACGTTTGCAGCCCTTGAGTGTGAGATTAAGAAACCTTATTCTCAGTTTTCCCCAGGAGTTTCCCATTTGCTTTACAGTCTTGTTAGAGTTGAACAATTGTTAAGCTTGCCACTGTAGTTTTTTAAGCAGGCACTGTAATTCCTTGTGTCTGTATTTGTTTCTTGCAGAGCATGAGAAAGATACTTCTTTGTGCAAGGAAAAGCTACTATTTTTTTCTGACCTACCAACTTTTGAAGCATGAATTGAATTTTTTTTCCCTTTTTTTTTCTTTAAGTGTCGGTAGAGTGCTGAAGAATGCTTATGCAGTTTATTTCAGTGGTGTTTTGCTTTCGCCCCGTTTGAAGGTAACTTGCATTTAAGAGCTGAGTTGTAACACTCTTCATAAACTCTTTGTGTTCAGGACAAAATTTAAATTGGGAGGGCTCAGTTCCTATCTGACCAAGGAAGGTGCACTGATTATCAGGTGGTATATGCTGTGGTTTCCATAAGCTGGGTAAAACCACTCCTTTTCATGTTTATTTACCTCTGTTAGGAACCAGTTTAAGTGGAAGCTAATTGGCCGTTATGATACTTCAGAAAAAGTGTTCCTGTACAAACAACTGAAGTTCACACATAACTAATCCCCTGCAGAATCGTGCAGTGAAGGTGTCAGTATGATATGGCTAGCTGCTTCCCAGAAATAAGGGTCAAAACACCTTCCAATAAGCATGGTATTTTCTCTGATGTAAAGTCCTGGTCCAGACTTTCCCTGTTAGCAAATTCCGCTTAGTCCCTTGAAGCGATGCAAAGTCTCATTGATACCAGGAACTACACCCAGACACAAGGATAACCTCATGGAGAGACACCTCAGACTACACCCAGACACAAGGACAGCCTTGTGGAGAGACACCTCTGACAATTGCTTGGCGAAGTGGGTGGCGAAGAGCATGCTTGTTTCCTTTGTTAGGTTTGACAGTACAAGAACAAGATTTGCCTTTATAGAAGATGTGAGAAAAGGTCTCTGTGTTAGAGGTGGCTGCTCTGACTGATTATTTTAATATTATCACTTATTCTGGGCTTCTAAACTCCAGAATTACGTGTGGAAAAAAATCCATGTCTCTTTCTCAAGTGACTCAAATCCACCGAGTTTGTCATCGGGGTAGATTTTGTTAATAATATTAAAACTAATAAATCCTGCGTGTTAGGTCCTCTAAGACTGCTCAGGTAGTTTGCTTCCCCTCACTAGTGTTGATGGAAAGCACTATGTAAAGATAAACACTTCTGTTTCCGTGCATTTCCATGAAGGCACTCAAAGCTGCTTCAGAGAAAATGCTAAGCAGCACATCCAGGCACTGGGCATGGCCCCACCAGCATCCTTGTGCACCCTCTACATCACCACTGCCAGCTGAAGCTTCTGCTTGCTCAGGTTTATAAGTTGATATTTTCAAGTACAGTTCATTACCTTCTGTACCTCACAGAAAAAAATAGATATTCCACCTGTGTTTTGCAATCTTCTTACCTCTGCTCCTCCCCAGCAGCCCATGTGTATGGGTGGAAGATAGTATTCTCCAAAGCTCTGCCCATGGAGCAGGGTCCAAGTGAGTAGAGGCAGCTGATGTGGTTGTGACAGGACAGAGCAGCATGGAAGCTGCTTCCAGCTGTTGGTGTAAGACAGCTGTGATGTGGGCTGCATTTTGGGTGAAATTTTAATGATAAGAAGAAAACTAAGAGGCTAAGGCTGATGTGATGCCAAGTGCAGGATTTATTTAGTTACTGATGTGTGCAAGACAAATGTTCTTCTGAATGCTGGAGGAGAGGGGTAAAGTATGTGTTATATTAAATCAGTGGTGTCTGTAATTAAAAAAAAAAAAGACAAAAGTAAAAATTACTAAACTGAATTTTAGTTCAATTTATTAAGGGAAAAAAGAAAGAAGTCTAGAGAGGATGCAAGGGATACACTGCTACTTGACTGTAGCTGCTGAATCACATCCTGCTCCATCCAGAAGTAACTACATGTTGGCATCTAAATGCTGTTGAGTCACCTCTGCAATGTGAACTGATGATTTACAATCATATCTCAGAAAAGCATCTCCCTTTAGTAGAGAGGGGAAAAAAATGCTTTTGCAAGGGGCTGCCTCGGAATAAAAATCTCTGGGAGGGGTTGAGATTTCTTTTGGTAACAGGCAAGGAAAGCTGCAAGGAGCATGCTCCCCATGAGGTGCTGGAGGAGCTGCTGGGAGAAGGTGCAGAGATCGTAAATACCCAGCTAGCAGTGTTGGCTAGAAGCACAGCCAGGAGGCTGGCGCTGAAGATGCAGGAACTGCAACTCCCTCCTTTTTTGTTATTGCACACTCCTGAAATCTGAAGTGGAGCCTGGGGAGCAGACTCCTACAGCTACCGGCAGTGTAACTTGCCAGCACCATGCCCAAAACACCGTGACTCTGTTTTCTGGTGTGCGTGCCCTTCTCTTGCAGAGAATCAGGCCTTTGTCTGAACAACTCCTTTCTCCTTTTCTTTCTGAAGTTTTCAGTTGTCGACTAGAAAGGCGGGGGGGAGAGGAGGGGGCAGCCTGCAAAGATGAAGCAGCTCATGGAAAGAAAGCTGCTGAATAGGCAAATTGTTTTATCTGGATGGGTTTTGTGTTCCTGACTCCGTGTTGCAAGGGAAGGTACAGTAGAAACACTGTTCTGGCTCATGTGCTTCTGCTCCAGCCAGGAGATCACTCTTTCTACTGCTGCTTCTGATGCTCAAAAGCTCTGACCCTGTGTTATCTTTTCCCTCTTCCTCCTCAAGAGATCCATCTGCCGCGGATAGCATTTCTATTTCGTGTCAGCCGTGTTTACACTTCGTAAAAAATGTGAACTAATCTCAAGGATTCTGCAGCTCTGTGCACCCCCACAAAGTGGCATTTCCTATGGCAGCTGACTCCAAAAAGGTCCTGGATTTCCAGCCTCGTTTGCTTTACACTCTGGAAAGAAGTATGGGAANAGGGCTGCAAGAAGTTTTCTGGCTTTTCATCTGAGAAAAAAATGCTAAGGCATCCCCCTGTTCAAAGGTAGAAAAACAGTGTGCAGGACTCTGTGCAAACACAATGGCTCTATCTTGCTCTGTTATGCCACAAAGGAGTGGCTTGCTTAATCTCCGAAATTAATAGAGCAGAGAGGAAACGGCTCTTAAAGAGATGTGTGCCTGCTTCCTTCCTGCGCGGAGCACGGGGAGCCTGGGGCTGTGAGGTAATGTCATTTCACATAACTAGAGGGCTCTTCTTGTGAAGGGCAATTACAGTAAGTGTAGCGACTCTGGGATTTTTGACTTTTCAGTGTATTTTTCCCTGCTGTGGTGGTGGGGATTTTTGTTCAAAACCTGATCTGTTTTTCTGATTAAAGATGATGCTGTGAGAGTTTGTCTCGCATTTGAATTTCAGGATTTGTTTGTTCGTGCGTTCGTTCGTTTGGTGGTGGTGCNATTGAGGATAAATAATCTACATGAGCTTTAGAAGGAAATTTTTGAAAGCCCAGGCTTAGGAGTGGAGATCCCAGCTTGCTTTGCCGTTGGTTAAAGCTTCTCCTGCTTCTCTCTTCTTCCTTCAAGAAAACTTTCAGACCAGCTGAGGCTCTGGTTGGCTGGTGGCCACTTGGGTAGCTTGTGTAATCCCAGGCTCCAACATCAGATGTGGTGATAGTCTTTGAAAGGGAGAAGTGATGGCCTCTGTATTATTAAAGGTCATCAGGCATCTGGTACAAGCTGAAGGGATTTTGTGTTGTGAAGGCAAAAGAGCAAAAAGGATATATAAACGTTNTGTTCAAAACCTGATCTGTTTTTCTGATTAAAGATGATGCTGTGAGAGTTTGTCTCGCATTTGAATTTCAGGATTTGTTTGTTCGTGCGTTCGTTCGTTTGGTGGTGGTGCTTGGTGGTTGTTGTTGTGGGGTTTTGTGTCTCTTGTTTAGTGACATCAGAGAGAAACCAGCCTGCTGCTCCATTCTCTGCCACACTTAGCACAATAGTTTGAACGTGCTTTGAGCTGTTGTCTTAGGAGAATGTCACTTCAACCAGAATTAACGGAGTGTATTCTAGTAGAACAGCTCCTTTTTCACACTGTGTTGGCCCTTTATAGCAGTGTGTTACTCTTGGTGTGAAGCCAAATTGACTGATAAGCAATGGGCTAGATTTTCCTGCACATGATCAAGGCTGCTCACATCTATCCAAACATTTTTAGCTTTAGGAACAAGACCTAGCACTTAAAAAACTAAACCCCACCTAGCCATTGTTGCTTTGGAGGGAGTGAGAGAAGAGAAAAAAAATTTGCTTGCCAAGAAGNTCAAGAAAACTTTCAGACCAGCTGAGGCTCTGGTTGGCTGGTGGCCACTTGGGTAGCTTGTGTAATCCCAGGCTCCAACATCAGATGTGGTGATAGTCTTTGAAAGGGAGAAGTGATGGCCTCTGTATTATTAAAGGTCATCAGGCATCTGGTACAAGCTGAAGGGATTTTGTGTTGTGAAGGCAAAAGAGCAAAAAGGATATATAAACGTTGAAAAGAAGAAAAGAAAGGGGTGGGGGGGGGGAAATAGTAAATTTAGTGCCCCAGCTTCAGCACTGTGAGGAAGGACAGGAGGGTGGGATGTGTGTGTCCAGGCAAAAAAAATCCCGATTAAGTAAGTCCTGTTGATTCAGGGACCTTGAAAAGAAAATTCCTCATCTGATGTGACTGGGATTTTTTTTCCCATCCTGAACTGTGTCAGTGAGACACTGAAATCCTCATTAGTGATGGGGGAGAGGAATGGGGCTACTGGCTTCTGATGTGCTGAAATTGTGATTTANTGTTTTTCTGATTAAAGATGATGCTGTGAGAGTTTGTCTCGCATTTGAATTTCAGGATTTGTTTGTTCGTGCGTTCGTTCGTTTGGTGGTGGTGCTTGGTGGTTGTTGTTGTGGGGTTTTGTGTCTCTTGTTTAGTGACATCAGAGAGAAACCAGCCTGCTGCTCCATTCTCTGCCACACTTAGCACAATAGTTTGAACGTGCTTTGAGCTGTTGTCTTAGGAGAATGTCACTTCAACCAGAATTAACGGAGTGTATTCTAGTAGAACAGCTCCTTTTTCACACTGTGTTGGCCCTTTATAGCAGTGTGTTACTCTTGGTGTGAAGCCAAATTGACTGATAAGCAATGGGCTAGATTTTCCTGCACATGATCAAGGCTGCTCACATCTATCCAAACATTTTTAGCTTTAGGAACAAGACCTAGCACTTAAAAAACTAAACCCCACCTAGCCATTGTTGCTTTGGAGGGAGTGAGAGAAGAGAAAAAAAATTTGCTTGCCAAGAAGCCTTCAGTATTTTTTTTTTTTTTCTTAATTGCTTCAGGGAGAAAGATTGGGGGAGACCAGGAAGAGATGCCTTAAGGACCAGGGCTCCTGGGTACTGCACTGCCTCCAGCCCATTTGACTTGGGAAACAGGGGAATGGTGCTCAGCATGTTCCAGGAGCTGACTTTAGTTAGACAGATGAAGCTTTGCTCTGCTTTCATTCCTTAACTTTTGTTAATAATTTATGTGTGATACAGCAGAGTAGAAATATGCCTCCGACACCACGTTTTAAACCAGTGTCTAGAACAGCATAGCATAATCCAGCCATGTTGTGTATCTTCTGCATTTATTAAAAAGAAAGGATGCATGAAGCATTTGAAGTTTGAGCTACAATCAGGGAGAATCTGTAATAAAATTACTATCTATAAAATGCAGGACAGTTCTCTGCTAGCAGCATGATGTATTTTACATAGGAACAATAGTAGCTTGCTTTGCAGAAAATGTGTTTTTGATATAAAGATTATCAGTGCTGCCACCCCTCTTCCTTCATTTATTATTGGACTCACCACAGCAAAATTGCTGAGCTTCAAGTGCTTTTTCAGCTTTCATTCAGCTGCATGATTTGTAATGACTGTGGTGAGCTGGGGAAAGGAAGAAGTTTAAATTTGGACAGTTGTGCATCTATCCACAGTTAACGAGGCATCTAATTTCTCTGCAGATTCAATATGGCTTTACGACAGTCCTGGCTGTAGCTAGAGGTATATTGTAGTGTTTTTCAGTTTGTCTCTGTTATTGGTGTATGTTAAGCTCCATGTATTTTGCATTTTATTTATCTGAAAGATGAGATAAAGAACTGGCATTGTGTCAGTGCTGCTCAATGATGGCCAGGGGGCTCAGTAGCCTTTTGCCTGCCTGACTCCACACTGGCTATGGACACTCTTAACCAGGTACTGAAAAGGGCCAATATTTGGTGGAGATTGTATCTCTGCAGTGACCTTTTTCTCATGATGCATTTTCAGGAGCACCAAGTTAGCTATATCTGTGTCTGAACCATCTCTTTAATGCTCCACACCAGATCTCCCTTCCAAGTGTTAATAAAGCTTAGCTTCAGAGTTCTGCAAGCTCTTGGGGACAGGGACCATCTTCTCTTCTGGTTTCGGGCAGGTATCTAGCACCAGGGATTCTGACTCTGCCTGATTTGCAAGGAATTACCATGATTCACATAATGCTAGGAACACACAGCAGCACATCATAAGGTGGGCTGGCTACGGTTTAAAATAGAAGATGGCATAATGAAGTTCTTAGGCTAAATGCCGACGTAAAATTAGCATTTAGCCTCTCCCTCCCTATTTGCCTGTTAATTGGGTGTCACCGTCTATATATTTACTATTTAGAGACTGTTACAGCAATATTAACATGATTGAAATGCATTGCATAAAATTAAAATATCCATCAAAGTTTCCTCCTGGTAGGGGCTTAGATCATCCAGCCCGCAGCTGGGAATGGTGTTACTTTACTTGTTCTATTATAGACAGCCAGACATATATGCAGCCCTCAGACTTAAAAGAATGTGTCTGCAAGGTGAAGTAATAAGCACATACTAGACAGTCCACATGATCATAAGGCTATTTAAATAAGAAGAAAAAGTTGGGAGCAGAGATGAGAAAGGAGGGAATTATATGGTTTGTAATGATACCATCTCTTTCAGCTTCCAGCTAGGACTTCTCAGACCACAGCAAGGCACTAGGCTTTCTCTTCTTAAAGCCAAGGCCAAGAATCAGAGCAGTTTGGATAGAGAGGATTTCCATCACATCCTTCCTTTGGACTTTTTCCTTTTTAATGATTAAATCTTAATGTAGTGCCTGTCATGAATTTTGATGTCAAGTCTCACCAAATTGCAGAGTTTGAACTTCTGGCTGTTCTGCAAAAAGAGACATGGCCCTGAACTGCTATTGGGCATCCCTCTGCAGCCAGGGCCTTTCTGAAACCCTGTGAAAACTGGAGCTGCCTGTTCCATACATCACAATGCTTCTGGTTTCCATGCAGTCATCAGGCCCCCATGATGTGTACTGGCCTGTGACAGTTCTGCCCATTCATTTTCCCCAGCTCTGTTTCTCTCCCCACTCGTAACCAGCGCAGAGTTAGAGGGAGGCTGAGACTAGATGCAGACTCTGGGGTCCTGTGCCATACACCGCTGGAGTACCAGAAGGCAGGCAATTTGCATTTTAATAACTCCCTCATTATGTATTTGTCTGATCTTGTCAATATTTTGCATTTTAAAAATTTTGCTGACTGCAGATGTTGTGGACTATCAAGTCGATAATTAGATTGCCTGATTTTAAACACCTCAGTTGTAAATCAGAGCAGCCCATTTATACAGCCCAGTGCTTTGACTGGAGAGCAGCTGCCCTGTATGTGGAAGGCAAAAAATTTGAGGAAAGCACTGAACACAGATTTGCCATTGTTAGGAATTCCTTCATGACCTTACATAAATTGGGGGGGATTTTTTTTTTTTTTCTTTTTCTTTTTTTTTTTTTTCTTCTTCCCAAAAAGAAAAATGACAGAAGTTAAATCTTCACCACAGGACATAGCATCACCTCGCCTATGAAGCAAGCGTGGTTCTTCCAGCACTAAGTAGGAATGTCGAAGACTTCACCTTCAGCTCATTCCATCTGTCCAATGAGGGGTTGTTTTTTTCCTGTTTCACCTAAAGCTTGAGCTAACAGGCAAAACCATTAAATGCAAATTGCACCTTCAGGGCCCCCTTTGAATTGCACAGCACAGCTTGCACTGCAGTTGATGCTAGGTTTATCTCGATTGTTGTCTAAGGCTTTAGAATTATAAATGTTTATGTTAGACACATAATTTCTCTTCCATCTAGTGCAGTTACTTGTATTGCACATGGGGTTTGAAACAAGTCAGATAGGGTGAGCATGCAGAAACAATAAAATCTCTTTATATGCACAGGTATGCAGAAGGTGAGAACAAGTGCTGGTGTGGTTATGAAGGATGTGATGATCGTTTTGTTCTCACAAGAGCCACCTGTCAGTAGATATGCAGAGCAAGCCCCAGTGAAATCAGCAGGAAAGTCACCAGTTGTTTCATCAGCTCAGATGCAGGTATAAAACAGGACAGAGATTATCCTGAATAGAGAATATTGTGAAGACAGATTTCAAAGAGGAAAAGACCAAGTTCTGCTTTTATTTTAAAGATATTACTGAGATACTCAAACAGAAATGTGTTTGATGCATGGGGCAGTGACAAGCCTGGACCCAATCAGATTTGCAGTTGGCACTGGAATGTGGGTCCTGGGAGGACATCTGCATGAGGAGCACCCAGGAACAAGTAAACATAGGAAAAGGCAAGTTTTGTTTCTTTAAATCTGTGTCAGGAGCCAGGGGGGAAAGTTGTGTGCAGATGTGTTGGAGGCAAAGCAGCATTACTTACTGTAAATAGCTTTTTGTTCAGCATGGAAAGACAGCAGCTCTTCCTGGGTTGTTTGCTGTTCTCATCTGCCTATCTGATGGTTCAGCTCATTAATGGACCAGGTTTCTATAAAAAGTATTTAGCTGTTTGGCAACCATGTGCTTCAGAAGCCAGGAACACAGTACATTCTGGAAAAGGCTGCTGCTGCCCTCTTATATTTAACATTTTTATTATATTATACATTTTTATATTACATTATACACTAATATATTATATTATGATTTATTTATATTATAAATTTTTAAGGGGTAACAAAAGTTCCTCCTTGATCTTGGATTACCCTTAGAGTGAAACATAAACCATTAGTAAGTCAAGGAAATGTACTTGAGGTTAATTCTCCATCCTTCCCATTCAATCTGTGAGCTTCTACACATTTTAGGGGGGGGGGGAGGGGGAAAGGTAGCTCAACCTCTCTTAGAACCCCAAAATTAACATGTGGCCATGAGACATCCAGACCATAGCAATGTGAGAGCTGTCTAGGAATCCTGTTGCAGCTCCCTTCTGGTGTAATTAAATAGGCTGTCCCAATGGGCTGGTGGTTTCAGAGTTCTTGTGCAAGAGCTGCCAAAGGCACCCTCCCAGCAGAGCCCTGTCCCAATGGGTGCTGTGTCACCCATGCTGCCCTGGCAGCAGGAGCTTGTTATCAAGGAGAAAAATCTCATCTTGCCCAAGCACTTGGTGAACAAATGTAGTGACAATGGTGTCCGATCAGCTCACGCTGCAGTTCTTGCAGAGAATCACATTTTCTTTGCTGGGCTGAAGAATCAGGCCTTGGACTTCACTGTTGGTACAGCTCCTTTGCAGACAACCCCATT
Source organism: Ramphastos sulfuratus (assembly GCA_013399055.1). Taxonomy (NCBI): domain Eukaryota; kingdom Metazoa; phylum Chordata; class Aves; order Piciformes; family Ramphastidae; genus Ramphastos; species Ramphastos sulfuratus. The sequence continues at coordinate 105,851 of WBNM01002441.1, read as the reverse complement.
GTTCAGTTCCATGTACCACATTAGAAACACTGCATCCTAAATGAGCAAAGTTTTATTTCCAGGGAGTTCCTCATATCGCCACTTCTGATTCAGTGTCTGTCTTGCTCCAGAACAGATTTATCTGTCTTGCAAAAATTAGGAGACACCACATAAAGGAACACACAGTGTGCTGCTGAAGAAAAGAACTTTACTAAATCAAATTCTACCCCAACGTCTCCCCATTTCTTCCTGCATTAATTTTTAATGTCTTGTGTGCTAACACAAAGTACTTCAAATTAGGTTCAATACTGTGAGGAAATTCCTAATTGTCATGATAAAATATAGTCCAGGCTTGATTTTTCAAAAGCTAATAGCAGTACAGATGGTGTGATCTGGAAGATGCTGGATGATCAGTTAGGACTTGCAGGTTCTCCAGTGATAAAATAAGGTAGGTTTTCTTGGCAGCAGATAGAAACCACAGAAAGGTAAGACAGCTCTTGTTAAAAGAAAGGAATAATCCAGAAAGTAGGAGTTTTTTGGTTTTGTTTTTTTTTTGAGAACTGATAAATTGTGTTGCATTTTTCCTTTAAAGACAGACTTGACATTTCTCGTTCCCTGTTCACATGTAACCAATAGGGAAGCAAAAGAGGAAAATAGAGTTTTGACTTCAGGTGTTTAAGAGGAAAAGAGGGGTAGTTTTACTAAAAGATACAAGCTATGTCTGATTCCACTTTCTTCTTATGCAGTCATTTGCACTTTGATAAAATGAACAGAAAATGTGGCCAGGTTAGAAAAGTCCTGGTTTACATCCATGTCTAAATGATTGCACAGAGAAGCAAGGTGAAGGACTAGGTCTTTGCTGGTTTTCTGCCTTGGATATTTTTTAATGGAAGCAAAATTAAGACGACTGTAAAAGGGAGAGGGAGAAATACAACAGCTGAAACCTCCTGACTCATGTGCTTAATCATAGTACACCTTTTTTTGTGCATCAGCACCTCTCAGGGCTGTGCAGAGCTCCAGGAATATCAGTTCTTTAACAATCTTTATACTGCTACCAAAAGGTGTGGAAAAAATAGGTTGAGTTTTAAAATTTGATATTCATGTTACAAAATCCATGCAGTTAAAAATGTGCAGTTTGTTTTAGATTTGAGTGCAAAGAGGTATAAAACAGGGTGTCAGCCTTTCTTGAAAAAAATAATTGGGCAATATGTTTGGCTTTTTTTTTTTTCGTTTCTGCCTCCAGATCTGACTCAAATGTTTGTGTAAGAAAGGCTGCACTTAAAAAGTGCAAAGTCAGGTCTTGGTGTGCTGCTCAGAAGTGGCTTGGAGGGAGGAGGAGGAATTGCTGTGATACATAAGGTTGACATTTCCTGCCCATTTCCTATATCTTGCCTGGCAGATCTAGTGACTGAAACATAAGGAAATCAGGTACAGTTTCTCTGCAGTCCCCACAAACAGCTTCAATAGAAAACAGGCTTGTTTTGAAGAATTGGAGCTCTCTTCCTCCAAAGCAACCACAGTGCCAGGATGAGGTGTACTGGCCTGAGTATCTGCCACACTACAGTGTGGTACCAGTGGGACTCTACTGAAAATGTAATTCAAAAGAGAAGTTGGAATGCTGTTAGAAACTTGGGAGGGGGTAACTTGTGAAGTGCATATCAGTGCTCATGACATGTTGGAAATACTGTCAAGGAAGGACCAAAGCTAGACTGGCAGGATCAGTGGTAAGGATGGGGGTGAGGGGTTGCAGCCATGGTTAACATTTGGAAGTCCTCAAGTCAATCCATTTGAAGAAGTTGTATTCCCTTCTACAAAGCAGGTTGCCTTAAAACAGAAAACAGCCTCTACACTAATATGAAATAAAATAGTTGTCCTCAACCATTTTTTAAGAGACTGACATGGTTCAATCACCTCTGCATTTGCAGTTAGTGCTTCGCAGCTGGAGTTCAGCAACTTCCACCTGAGGGGCTTTGATTTTTTGTAGAGGATAGTCACCGTGCCTAAGGTGTCTCTGTTCACTGGCACTGAATAAGATAAGGGTGGCACTCTGTCAGTGCAATTCAGTTTGAGATTTCTGAGACTACCTGGGCATAGTGTCCTTGAGGTCCCAGCATGAGCACAGTGCTTACCTGCACTAATTAGTCCCAGAGCTAGCTCAGTGCAGCCTTGGCTTTGGGACATTTGAGCCCCAGGAAAACTCTGAAGTGATGAAGTGATCTCAAGCAGCTGTGTCCAAACAAAGTGAACCTCACCTCTTTGGGCTAGGGTTAAACTGGTGTTCCTTCAATCCTCTGAACATCCTGAAACTCGAGGGTGGACACAACACTGTGATTAGTGACGCACCAGGGCATCTCCAGCAAAACCAAACCTCTGGGCTCAGTTTGCAGAGTTCTGCTAACTCCTCAGTAATGCTGCATAGTGCCATCCGGACATGACAGTCGTTTCCTGATCGTTACAGCAGTTATACCCTCACTAGACCATGCCACTGCAACTGAAAGAGGAAGTTCCTCCCATTCTTTTACCAAAAAGATTAAAAGCTATTCACAATCCAGCTCTGTATTTTAGGAAATGTTGTAGTTCTTGCAGGTTTGCAAAGTTTGGTGTGAATGGTTGTGTGGCTTTCCTGAGCAGTGACCCACCAGGGGCCACCATTGGGTTCCTTCAGCCCCTTCTCAAAGGTAGGCAGAGCATCCCTGTGCACACATCCGTTGGTGGCTGAAGCCCTCTAGGGAGGAATGGCTGTACTCTTGAGAAACCACTGCACTCAGTGATATCTGTGAGAAGCTCATATTAAAAAAAAAAAAAAAAAAAAGTTCCACTTTCCAACGCTGGGAGAAAAGCACGTTCTTGGAATTGAAAACTTTTTGGGAAATAGTGTATTATTCTTCTGGGTAAGTTGAAATGTCCTAACTAAAAGGCACAGGTTTTTTGGTCCAAAACTAGGTACTACATGTAGTTTAAGTGTTCTGACCTTTCAAGAATGTGTTTGCTCAATTCCAGACATCGTGTCTGTGTTAGAAAATGGAAGGATGATGTACTGTTGATGTCCAAAAGTATGCACTGAGTTTTCCTGTAATATCATTGTTTCTTAGAAAAGACCAAGTCTTTCAACATGTGATTTTCAGGTGAGGAAACCTTAATAGGATGAGTACCATAGCCCAGAATGTCAGCCTCACATCCTGAGTGGAGGAGAAGCCTCTGCTCACTTAAAAAAGTTAGTCTTTAAGAAAGAGCTCAGAAAAAAATTTATTTTTTTTTCCTCCTTAACCTGATGCTCATGTTGCATAATGCAAAGACTCTGAATGAATAACTGATGTTCTTGATTGAATATGTTCAATGCTTGAAAGGAAGAAATAGCTCTGACCAAAAAAAAAGAAGAAGGAAAACCACAGCTGTGTGTTGTAGACATAATGAACAATATGTGCTGCTGCTTGGCCACTGCCTCTTGCTCATCTCAGCCTTGGTTTGATGCTGCTGCAGAGTCAAGCAACAGCATCAGTCCTATCCCTGATGCTGTTTCCTCAGTTCTCACAACTCCCAGATGTATGGCAATAGCTCTGGTAGGGTAGAGGAAGGTAATGAACACACTTGGTTAGGAAGGTCCCATTAGCATTGAAAGAGTTTTAATAACAGAGCGTTTGATAGCACTACAGTCACAGTGAGAGAAGGTAAGTGTAAATGGGGAAATGAAGAGCCCATTTGTGAAGCACTCACAAGGTCTAAGGTTTTCTAAGGGCTTTCAGGTTATCTTGTCCCCTTGAAATTAAATTGGTGACAAGTGTCTAGGCTCATCTGCAAACCTCAGCTAAGGCACTTAATGAAAGAAATAGTTCCTTTACGTGATTCCCTTTGCCATTAGCAGGATGTATGGGATTACAATCAGTACTTCCTCTGTAAATCAAGATATCGGAGACTATTGCCTCCATATGCAGCTCCAGCTCAGTGCGGGACGTATTTCAGATTTGAAGCTTCAAAGGTCAATCATCTGTTTAATACTGCCATTGCCGTGATGAGCTGCTTCTCTCTTTGTGGTAAACCTGGAGTTTTGAAATACCCCATACAGATAACTCTAAAAACATTTCCTATGCACTCAGATCTGACCCAGCTGCTACAGCTGAAGGTTGGAACTGGTGCTGCTGGTGTCATTTTCAAAAATTGCTCTAGGGAATGAAAGAGGAAGCTTGGGGCAATGCCCCAGCAATCCAGGAGGCTTCTGCAAGATAGCCCCACTGCAGTCAGCAGAAAGTTTGAAGCTCTTTGTTACCCCCAGCAGCACATCACCTTCCTAGAGTTTTACAGAGACTACATAAAGTATTCCCGAAGCGAGCAGCATGCTTCATTCTGTGTGTTCAAAACTACCTCCTCTGTTATGACAGATAGCTGCAGTCTGGCTATGAAATCTGTAACAGGGATTGGTAACCCTCCAGGATGATACTTGGCACTCAAGAGCTAACACATGTTTTTGTTACATGAGCATGAGTCTAATAAAATGGCTCACTGATTTAATATGCCTCTTTGTGAAAACAAGATGCAGTTGGATTTAGAAATTGTGATGATTTGGCAAGTTCAATTATTAACTTCTCTTGCAGGGTTAAGCTTTGACCAGAAATTTGCCATGAACCCATGGGCACATCCTGCTAGGGAACAACAAGCAGAAATCCTTCACTGTCCTCCTTGATTTATCTGCACAGTGCAAACTTGGAGCGTGGAGCTGTATTTTCCCTGGAGGAAGTCACAGCAAGCTCCATCACCACTCCAAAGCAGAACGCTCTAATGTTTTAATGTTATAGTACATTATGACAGAGTCCTGCTCTGCTCAGAGTGGTGCATCTGAGGGAACTCTGGCAGGTCTTAAACTGGCCTCTTGTCTAGTCTGCTTTCACCGTATTTTGGGAGAAAAGTTGAATGTGGTGAAGAGCCTGAGCTATGTTAGCTATGCTGTGTCCTGTGGGATTGTTTGTGAACACAGCAGCTAAAGATAGAAATGCACCACAGAGATGCTAAAAATACTGTCCAACTCTACGGTGGTTGTTTAGCATTTGGAGTGCTATAGTTGGCCTTACACAGACAAAGGGAAGATGCAGTTTTGCAATTTGAATATGCAAATGAAATCCTGATCTTGCAAATGTGCAATCATATGCTCGAATCTAAAAAGACCACTTGTATTCCTGAAGTTGAGCACTGGCAGGATTAAGAGTTTAATCAGTCAAATATGGTGTCATCAGAAGTCAGTGCGATTGCATGTCAATGTGGAGACTTCACTGCAATAAACACCCGAAAAGAATCACATTGTGTGATTAAGATCAGATTTTTCATTCCACATGTTGATACTTTGGAACCATGTTGACTGATAAATCATCTCTTATTAACACAGGAGGCTGCAAACAGTTTCTTCTTTACATTTGTATGCATGATCTAGTAAACAGTATTTTAGTATCTGTGAGAACACATGCTATGCTTCACGGCTTTCAACTCTGTGACCCTTAAAGGCAGAACAAAGCCTTAGAAATTAGAGTTTACATAAAACTGAGAAGTGTAGAAAGCTTGAAAGGCTGTGTAATTCACTTCTGCAGCAAGAACACCATTTTCTCTAACATTGTTTGCACAAGTCAGCATTTATGTTGTCAATTTGCAGTGATGAATGTGTGATTAACGTCGCTTCTAGAACAGAGGGAACTGGTGTCTACAGCAAGTTGGGAGGGTCTCTGGTTAAAAGGCGAGTAACTTAAGGGCTGCATTTTCTGCTGGAGATAATTTCCCCAAATGCTGTGTATTTTTAATTCACTCTTTCAGTTAATAATAATGAAAGAGCAAGGAGTGAAATCCCATCCCTGCTGAAGTCAGCGTCCTAAAATATTTATTCCTCTGAGGCCAAGATTTCAAGGGCTTTATACAGGATGGAGGCTTCAGGGGTGGGGTGATGGTCTGTGTTTGGGTTTAGGTCTTTAGTACCACTGTTTTGCAGAGTCCCTTTGAAGATCTTTGTGTAAGTAGCAGACACTGTTCAAAGAATGTGTGTTGTAGGAGCCAGAGCTGCATGCTGGTCTGGGCATCTGACTGCTCCAGGAGGAAGGAAGCCTACAAATAATGTTGCCAGTGAACCGTGCTCCTGTTGCACTTAATGGGCACTTGGAATAGTGGGGTTGCTGTGTAGGTAAAGAGGGAAGTGCTGGGAAAAAATGAAGTAGTCAGGAACAAATTAAATATTCACCACTAGACTCTTCTGCTCTCTTCTGCTTTACAAAGCATTTCTACTTCTGTATAAAAATTCTCTACACCCATGTTTGGTGAGAGTCTCACTAGATTCATGATCTTTTTACTTAATAGTGAGGCTTGGTTTTATGGTTCTGTATTAATCAATCCCTTGATTATTGTTTCACTTTTTGAAAGGCAGAGGAACATGCAGGGAGCTCATGAAGGCCCTGAATGAGTGTGTAGGAGCTGCTGAGGATGTTTCTTTTCCTTGCCCATTTGTTCCATCCTTCTTAGAGTTGTGCTCCAGTTTCTGATACCACTTAGGAGAAACTCCAAACTGCTCTTTGAAATGTTTTGTCCCCTGCCAAGCCTGGAGAAGAGCTCTGGATGCAGTAATGTGTTGCTTTCCAAAACAGGATGTAAGCAGAAGGTGGCTCAGCAGTCGGACCTACACAGGGCCATATCAGGTTAGCAATCAGGTGCGGCCACACAGGCGAGCTTGGAGCTGTTACTGTTGGAGCAGTAAGTGTGAGTGCTTCAGCTGTTGAAATAAAAATGCCCATTTACATACTTTTTCTCCAGACTGAAATACCGGGGGGTTTTTTTGTTTGTTTGTTTTTTGGGGGTTTTGTTTGTTTGTTTGTTTGTTTGTTTTGTTTTGTTATTGTTCTGAGAATTTGAGAGCTTTTCTGGCCCCAAGTTTGGCCTAATAGAAGGCTTCGCCTTCAGGCTGTTAATTCCCCAGCCGTGCCTTTCCACAAAATGGAACGTATAGTTTGATAAAATCATAGCAGTAAGTTTTCAGGGGGGTTAAAAACCAGTGCAATATGTGACAGAAAAGAAGTGTCAGACTAGGTTTTATCTGGTTATCTAGTAAATGGTAAACCTACTTCATAATTTAGGAACCTATACAGCCTGTTTCTTATACTTAGCTCCTTTTAACTTAACAATCATTGCATAACCGTGCCAGTGTTAGGGGCTGAATAAGAAGAGAGAAAGGTATCTTTCAAATCCCAGGGGACCCAAGCAGCAAAAACATCACTTTTTGCTCAGTGGAGAGGATCTGCAGTTCTCTAGCCTAGCTACTGCCATGAGAAATTAATGTAGTCTACAAAATTACCGCAAAGTGTTCCACAGGACTTTGAAATTAATGGACTATAAAAAAAAGATATAAAACAATACTGCTGGTATTAAAACTGAGGTAAGATGAGGTAATACTGATGGAAAGGTGTTGAGTCTAAGATTGATCTTGATTTACAGCCAGATATGAAAGCAATGCTCTTGTACAACCACTTACAAACCAAGAGGCAGAGAGCTTGTTCTGTCTTCAGCTGTCTAGTTAATAACACTTGTCATTAAATGGAATGTGGAAGTTACAACCAAACAATACGCGTGACGTGAGTGCCCTAAGTCTTCAGATGACTAATTAAGAGGCATCTGCACAGAGATCTCCTGCTAGCAGCACAACGCAGGAGCAAGCAGTAGTCCTGTTCCTCCAGATCCATTTGTCAACAGCATTTTTTTCTCTTGGAAATTTTTCCATTTTAACAGTGTCATTAATACTGAAAGCAGATGAATTGCTAAGGAAAGACAAGATGGGAAGGCTCTGAACATTTGTTTTGATAGGGCAGATCTCTGTTGGTGCCTTCAAAACGAGACTGGTAATTCTGTCTGACCTGGAAAGCAGCAAAACTGGAGGGTCTGGAAGTTTGTTTTTTTTCTTTTGTCTTTTATTTGCAGTGAATGTTACTTGCTTGTGTGAGATGGCAAAGTGGGTATTTTCTTGGCTATGTTGTTTTTTGTTTTTTCTCCTTGGAACTGATCCCATCTTCACACAGACAGTAGTGATGTTGCCTGTAATTTCACAGAAGAATAACAAAAAAAACCCAAAACAACTTGTTCCCAAAGTTTCTGCTGTGTAGCCTGTGAGAGAGTCCAGTTTAAAGCAGGGTACACATCACATATATTTGTCATTATGAGCATAATCACACTCACAAAAATCTGTATGAGAAAATCACATTTGTTATATTTCCTTCCCTTCCATTTTTTTGTTAAGATTTAGGAAAACAAACCAAAACAAAAGAAATGCCAAACAAATACCTTAGGCTTTTGGTAGTCCAAGTTGAATTTCCTGTTAGTTTCTGTGGTTTAAGCTTATTGTAAGATCACATCTTTCCGGTTTTTGTATATTTATGATGTTTGGGATTTTTGTGCTTACTAGCTAAATGGGGCAGTTCTGAGTATTTTCAGCCAAGGTTGCTTCCTATGCTGCATGGTTACCTGGGGAAGAAGGCCACATAGCTAAAGGGAAGTGCAAGGTCAGCAATCACCATTTAAAAGTTCACATGTATGCAACAGCCAAGCGAGACCTGCTGTGCTGCAGGGAAGGGGAATTGGTCACAGCTCTGGAGCAACAGTGCAAGCAAGCAAAACCTCTTGTCGTGGGCTCTGCTGATGTACATGAGGTATGTCTATCAGCCCAGGTCCAGGTGATGCACGCAGGCATGGGAGCAACTGCCCTTTTAGTTTGGGTATTTTGACACTCAGAACAGGGAGTGTTGCCACCTTTATTGAGGCAAAGCACGCACCTTGTTTTCTTCTTTCTATTACAACATGGCTTGAGGTTCCTGATTTACTGAGGACTTAACTGGAGAGGATCACAATGAGTGGTGACAGTAATGGGGCAGAGGATCACAGCATGCTCCCATCAAGTCAACTGATGTTTGTGGTACTGATGGGAGATTGAATTCCACAAACGTAGCAGCAGTGTTTAGGAGATGTTTTACCTGTGCATAACCCAAGTAGCAACTTCTAATCTATGTTAATGTAATCATTTTAAAGATGGCAAATTTCATATTGCCAGTGTGAATTACAAACTGGGAGAAGCTGTAGTTCCAGGTGAAAATAATCTACATCATGCATGCAATCTAGCTGACAGCCGATGTCCTTTCATGGTTAAAATGACTGCTTACATCCATGGTTCCTCTTCCTACATCCTCTCTTCCAGTTGCCTATTTCCATGAGCATGATGAATACAAGGAAATCCACCCCGTGAATTTTCCCTGTTTGCAATCCTCTCTCCTCTATCACACCTCATTACAGATCAATCTGCCACCTTCCCAGCCTGCAAATACCCAACAGAGCCCAAAGCAGACTTTGCTCTGGTAGTCCTTAGCTGAGGAGTTGGGGTACTGCTATTTTTAAGCATTGTGAAACACCTCTGGTAGCTTGGAATGGCTGTGTGATCTCTTTCCTGACAATGTAAAATGACAACTTTACATCCATCCATGCTGAAATTGCTTGGAATCAGAAGGGTCAAAAAGCCTAGAGCACTAGGAAGAATGTGATTTTTTTAGCTTATGTTTAATCTTAATGTGGAGAAAGTGAATGGTAGTTTTAATTGCTTGAGCCTCCTTGAGTTCTCCTTGTAGCCTGAGATGTGGCTTTGATAAAGCATAGTTCATGTTCCTCGTAGGCATGGACTGCTTTGGCTACTCACTGGTCAGCAGGAAGCATTTTCTCTTGGCTTCAAATATAAAATGTGAGTTGCTGTTACCAAACTGCAGCCAACATGCACAAATGGAAACTTGCAGATGTGCTAAATGCACTTAATGCAGTGCCAGGGACTGCTGTCGTTAAATGGAATCTTTGCCCATGAGCATTTGGGGTTTGTTGCTCATGTGCAAGTCAGCCTGCTCCTGAAAACAGCATGTCTGATAGCTCAAGCAGGGTTGCAAGCAACTGCTGCCATTTAAAAGGCAGTGTTATGTCAAATCCACTTTCCAGCCTTTAAACACGCACTCAGAGTCTCACCTCTTTTTTTTTTTTTTGTGAACTGTCTTTGAAGATTAGTAGGACATTAAAATCTAGCTGGAGTGTGGATAAATGAGCCATAGAGAGCACAAACCTTTCTGCACTGTGTATTTAAGGCACAGAAGAAAAATTTGTGAAGTTTTCTTGTTTTGTATGGAAAAGTGCCAGTTTCCTTTTCTCATTACATGACTGTTTTTGTCAGAACAGATAGAAATATTTTGGGCTGATGGGCAGATAGCTCTCGCCGAAGCTTGTTGAAGCCACAGAGACTGAAGTCTTGATTGCTGAACACTGCAAACAGTTTGCCTCTGGCAAATACATACTCCCAGTTTTGGCAGTGTCTAGTATTTGAAAGAGACAGAGAGTGATAGATTCTCTGGTCAGCTCAGTTGAGCAAACCTCAGACTCAGGTTTTATACTTTGCAAAGGAAAAAACAGTTTGCAGTGTACCTCGAAAAAAATACCGGGGGAAAAAAAAAAAGACTCATTGCAGGCTGCTGTGTTTCTCAGCCCTTCCACTGATAATTAAACATTCCTCCTCTCTTAAAATAATAAAGATATTCCAGGTCTTAGCAGCCTGTTGGTGACCTGGATTTTCCTGGGTTTCTGAGACACGAGTGTCTTGCTTGGTAAGGCTTTGTGCTGCCACAACACTATCAAATCCCAGGATCTGTGGTAAGTCTGAAATTTTCCCCACCTCTCCAATCTCCCTTTACCATCATTTTTCTCTGTTCTTCAGTCAGACCAACAGGAAAGCCAACACCTGTGACTTCCCAAGAGTTACAAGTGTCTTGAGATTCTTAGTGAAAGAAGGTTATCCAACTCCCATTCTGGATATCCCAGTCATGGATTGATAGATTCCATGCTATTAAATCAAGAAAGCCTCCAGCAATGATGGTGCATGCTGGATACAGGAGGTGGACTAGCCACTGAAGAAGAGTGTGGCCCTACAGACATGGGTTCGAAACGGCAGCATCCTGTTGGGCTCGGTTCTCACTTGAAGAAGCTGCGTAGGTGTGGGAATCGCTGCTGTAGGTTGGATCTCTCAATGGCAGTGAGTGGGGTGGGTGGTGGCAGATCAATAATCATCACCCTGTGGTTGTTTTAAATCAAGGCTTGAATCTGACAGGCTGCAGAAGCCAGGAAGAGGCACAGAAATACCTCAGCTAACATTTCTCCTCTCTTGGGTCTGCATTGCATTGACCTAAATAGGAATCTCTGGTTGGGTTTGGCTTATTCCTGATGGAAGAGGGATCATTGCAAGGCTGAAGAAACAACGGCTCTCCTGAGCAGGCTGTGGTGGCTCTTTCTTCCCAGAGACCATGCCAGGTGAAGGAGTCAGTGATGGACAGAGAACTAGCAGGGGCTGGCAGCAGGGCCATAGGGCAACCTGGTTCATGTGGAGAGCTGGAATGGCAGCTGAGGGCGTTTGATGTATTAAAGAGAAAAGGAAGGCTGAGTGGCAAGGAGGCAGGGAGCCAGTGCAGAAGTGGCCGTTCAGTTGGTTATTAAAATCCAGTGGAACCACTGCAGTGTATAGTTATTAACAATTTGTTATCTCTGCTTCCGTTTTTGCCACTTCTGGCCTTCATTTCTCCCTTGGTTGAGAAATCCTGAGTTACTCAAGGCTAGCACCGCCTCCTGAGTTTGTGCCCGATGCAGAGTCACCCATGCAGGCAACTGCAGAGAGCTTAGTCGAGGAGAGGGTGCAGCCAAGGACTAATTTTGTTTGCTGAGTCCACCTTTCCTGCCTTGCACAAGAGAAGCCTGTGGAGTTCTGTCCCCACACACAGGCAGTTGGTTCTGTGCAAAGAGTTAGTGTGTGACAGATGAGCTGTTTGTAGCTACAGCTGTACCACCGCTTCCTTGGAAGGAGCAGGGTAAGCAGTTGTCATGTACTCTTGTAGCGCTGCTTTTTGTAACTCGGGACTTTCCCAGCAAGACAGCCTGGTGGCTTTGGGAGGATGATGGTGCTGAGATCATGGCACTCTCACTTCTAAAAGCAAACCTGAGATAACGGACAACTCATAATCGAATACTCCCAGCCTTTGTTTCCCAGGTATTCCCAAACACAACTTAGCCTGTGCATGCTGGTGCATTGTAATGAATTTTGACAAGGTCGCAGGAGCCTTTGTGTTGCTTGTCTGCTTTGTCTTTGCTTGCACGTGAATGAAGCCTTCTCATACACAGCCACAGACAGCCTCCAGCCACCCCTACATGTGTGGGTATGTGTGTTATGTGTTTCTAAAATATTTCTATCCAGTTCTCAGGTACTCAGTTTGAAACAGAGCTGAGAGCTGTCCAATATAAAAATCAGCAGAGAAAGGGGGAGAATACACTTCTTACTGGGGAATCCAGAGCTAGATGAAGGAAATGGGCAGTAAAAATGTTTTTAGTAAGAGAAGAGTCTACGAAAGGATAGATAGATCTTAAAGAGATGGTTTTGAGACATCTGAGAGGACTGGATGAATAATCTCCAACAAGCAGCTTCTTGAATGTTAGGTCAGGAACTCCTTGTCCTAGAACTTGTAGCACTCAGTGATGATCTCCTGCCACCGTTGTTAGCATGTCTAAGCCAAAGTGTCCCCATACAATGAAACTCATTACTGTGTCCTGCACTGGGTCAGGGTTGCCACAGTGACAGGTTCATGGAGAGCAGTCACTGAGAACTAGGGGAGAAAAATGTCAGCTCCTCAAACAGCACCAGCACAGAGCAGAGCATGCTGTGCAGGAGTGAAAACCACCTGTGTTTCAGTGGGGAACACTGAAACAAACCTCCTAGCCAGCCTGTCCAGCCCAGGAGGGGATTTCTGCGTGTAGATGATAGTTCAAACTTAAGTGCCTGGTGAAATACTGTCATCTTTTTTTTTTTTTCATTGGTGATGTGCTTGAAGCAGAGGGCTGATGATACCCAAGTGTCCCTTCTAACCAAGATTATTCTATGATTTGTTTAGTTGCTTTAAGGATGGCATCTTTCTCTCTCAAATTTGGGTCTGTAGTCAAATCTATCTTAAGCAAAAGCAGCGCTACTGAATTGCATGCCTGCACTGGTGGCAATTTGTCTTCCAGATCTTATGGTCCTTCTGCAAATACCAGCCTGGGAAACAGGATTCTCGCTTTTCAAGAGAACACGACACCCAGTGTCATTGCCTCTCATGAGGCAGCCAGGCTCATGAGGGCTAAGCAACAGCATCCTATTTAAAAATCCTGTCCCAGTTTTGGAATGCCTGTGCCATCTGAAAGCTATGGCCTTACTTTATCTGTTTATAGCTAGTAATAGTCTCCGGGAAATGGAGTTTTGTTTTCCCATCACAATTACTCCCCAGTGCAACAGTTAAAAATCTATTTTTCAAAGTGTTTAGAAAGCCCATTTTTTTTTCCTCAGTTAACTCAGAGCATAGGAATGTCCTATGGCAAAAGAATCACTGGCAAGGACATGCATGCCAGCATGTCAGCTGGCCAAGTATGGGAGATCCCCCACCACTTCCTGCCTAAAGGTTCCCAGGGTGCAACTTGGAAACACAATGTGTTTATTTTGGATGTGTGAAGCCCCTGTGAAGATTCTCTATACATGTCTGAGTTTAAATATATGTAGTTATGCTCTACCAACGTGTTTCAGCCTACACAGTGCAACATCTGTTGAAACATGCAACTCTTGCTTAGTTTTCATGAAGAAAATGAAGGAAAACAACTTTATCCGTCATTAGACCAACACTTGGGAGAAGGTTTAGGCCTTGTTCTATTTCTTAAAGCTAAGCAAATTTTGGCCTCCTGAGCCCCAGAGGAATTATCGACTGGTTGATGCTTCAGCTGTCTCTGGCTGTGATGTCGAGGCAGCTTCTGGTGGAGCAGTCATTCAAACCACTGTGGCACTGCTGGCCAAGGAGGGCTGGCAGGTACCAGGGAATGGTGCACTGAAAGCAGTGCTCCCTGTTCAGTGTCAGTTCTCACTTCTCAGTGGTTTGTGAGTGCAGCCAATGTTAAAGCAATGCAACTAAAGGTCACAGGAGAGAAGACTTGATGGCTCTAGTGAGGGATAACTATTAGAGAGTAAGGGGAAGACAGCCATGCAAGAAGGTCTCTTTGCCACAGTGCCATTCAAAACTGCTGTCTGTTGATGGAGAGTAAAGTGAATTCCTCCTGAAACCTGATCAGCAGGTTAGATCTCTGTAGTGTGCAGACCTGCTTTTCCATGTGCCATGATGATCATGTACAAATAACTTGTATCCTCTCACTCTCCTCCTTACGTCTGTGTAAGGTGGATACTAGCACAACAACACCCAATACTAATCCTAAACCACATCTATAGCCTAGACAAGTGTAGGCACAAATCTGCAATCCTCTGCCCGCCCACCAGTTTAGAAACAAGCAGCGAGAGAGCACTTGTGTGAGTTCAATTGAGCGAGCCACCAGACGGCTCTCCCATGTTCCCATGTCAGAACAATGCATATTTGTGGTCAGTTTCCTGAAGATGGGTTGAATTTGAGGGTAGACCTTGACCATTTGCACAGTGACCTCCTTGTGCGTGTTGCAGAAGGAGCCACACAAGATGTTCCCATCTTCTGCCCTGCAGCCTCCACACACCCTGTGACACTTCTGTAGTGACTTAGGCAAAATGATGATGTGGTTAATAATTAGTGTAACATTTAGAAGTTAGTTGTAGCCACCACAGCCCTAAAGTGGATCTGGTTACACTGAGGCTGGTGGTAGGGCTTTTTTGGTAATATGAGCTGTTACTAGGTATGAATATTTTTCATGGTACTAGTTGACTGGCAGCACTTGTGATTGTAGGGCAGAGCTAGGAGAGGCTTTATGTGAACCAGCTTCTATGGTTCTGCTGTTGCTGATTAGATATGTTTCTAAATGCTACCTCCTCTGTTGATAAACAAGGACATAATGCTTATTTCCCTTAACTTGAAGCACCAGTGTTTGGTTAATCCTATGACATACAGGTCAAGCTCGTTAAAATTGAAAGCCACAGATGATTGTATTTGGAAGAGATTGCCATATCACACTGAATTAGTATTAAAGCATTGTTTTCAGTTTCACTTTCTTTAGTAGAAGGCAGGGGTTTCTTTCTTGCAATCTATGGATTTACAACTGAACAGTTTCTTGTAGATCAAGATATTTATATAACTGTATTTTGAAAACACTTCAATTTTTATGAATGAGTTGCAATCCTTCAAAAAAAACAAAGCCCATACTGCCTTAGACTCAGAAGAATAAACAAAAAAATAAAGAGGTTTAGATGTTATTTACTGTTTCTGAGAGCTGAAACATCTGCACTTAGGAGGCTGGAAAGTCTGTTTAGATAGATAGATAGCTGAGAATTTGTTTTGGTTTGGTTTGTTTGGAAAGTATGCCAGTTATTTCAGATGTTCTGCCTATAAAGAATGTAAAACTATTTAGTTGTTTCAGGTCTGAATTTAATCTGAGTCACTGGCAGAAGGTCACTACATTCACTTCAGGATTTCATTCAGATCTGCCATTTAGACCTAAAAAATGTTACCATAAAAATGCTGGCATGTTTGTTATGCAAGGAGCATAATGTCTTAATTGAAATGGTAGCAGAAACTATTTCAAAAACTTCCATTACAGTTCACATGACAGTATTTTATAGCATTAACATCTGTTTTAAGGCCAACATGTGAGATTTAGCCTTTGTCTGACTATAACCCTTTTAATTTCAGTGAAGTTTTACCTACTTAAATCTTGATTGAATTTGTCTCATATGATTGGTTTTTTTAATGGTATGATTTAATTTTCACTATCTCCAGCCCAGTGCTACACTGTGGAACTAGAGAGCATGTTAGAATAATGCCAATAATGTGTTCTTTATTCTTTTTCACAGTTACAGGGATCCATTAAAAGAAAACTGGAAGATGATAGCTCTCCTGCCTCCAGTGGTGTGCCTGATGTCATTTTCCCAAATGACAGTAAAAGACTTTGTCTTGATGACGTAAACCTCGCCATGGGCCAAGGTGCCAATCCCAATGTGGCATGTCCAGAAATGCAAAGTTCTCCGTTCTCCAGCAGCCACAGTGCTTCTTCCCTGGGAGTTGCAGGTCACCCAGTCCTCCTTGAAAACAATCACATGAATGGTGGTGGCATTGGCTCCCCGTTTTCAGTGCCACCCAACGCAGAAATAAATCAAAAGGGGTCAATAGGAGGGCAAAACAATACCATTGTCCACTACGATGAGAAAGGAAACAGCTTACAGTCTGTGGACCAAGAGCTGCAAGATCTATTGGAAGAGCTGACCAAAATGCCTGATCCTTCTCCCAATGACCTGGATCTTGAGAAGATTTTGTGCAGCAAGGCTGAAGAGCCGCTTGGACTGAGCCATTCTCAACCCAGCATAAATACCACTCCAAAGTCCTCTCCACAGACTTCCCACTTGGAGAACCACGTAGCCAACAAAGATTTTTCTCCAGGCTGCAATCCAGCCAGTGGAGGATCTCCTCAGATGAGACCATCATCTGCTGGAGCTAACTTCCAAGTTCCTGCCTCAAATAAACCTGCTGCATCCCCCATCTCTGCAGCAGCTCAGAGCAAGAACCAACCACCACCTATGCTTCCAGTACCCTTACCCAACATACCTGCCTCCAACTGGCATGCTCAACAGCTAAAGCAGCTGGCAGCTAGCAAGCAGGTGTCTTCTACTAAGCAACAAGTACAGGCTCCCAGCTGGCCAACTATGTCTCCTCCTGGTCTCTCTCCACCTTACAGGGCAGGATCATCCCCACACCATCAACCTTTCAGTCCTCAAAATGTTATGGTGTCTGGCATGCCTGCTAATAATTTACCAGGAAACAACATTCAGAGTCCTCAAAACACTCTGCTTTCAAGCATGACTTCCAGCAGCACCCCATCCAATGGCCCTTCTCCTCCTTATGGGTCTGAGAAGCTCTCCAGTCCAGCTCTGAATCAGCAGCCCTTCAGCCCGCAGAGCTCCATGCTGCCCACCCTGACAGCAGCCAGCTTACCAGCCAACAACATTAAAAGTCCACAGAACAGCTTGGTTGCCAGCATGGCCTCCACAAATACTGGACCGTCTCCACCGTACAGGCCAGAAAAGCTGTCAAGCCCAGCTCTGCACCAGCAGCCCTTCAGTCCTCAAGGTACACTAATCTCTAACATCACTCCCACCAGCAACCCCACAAGTATGCAGAGCTCACTTTTTAAATCAATGACAACAAACCAGTCCAAAAATATGAACATAATAATGCAACAGCCATCTAGTAGCTTACAGCCAGGTCTGGTGAATGAGAACCCTGTTAGCCAAGACCAGTTTTCTTTCAATAACACCAAACCACTGTCTCACTTTGCCTCAGAGTCAGCTACTCAAAAGATGTCAGCTCTGACAGCAGGACAAGGGCAGCAATCTCTCATTCACTATCTCCAGCAGCAGCAGCAGCAGTCTGCAGCCACGCAGCAGTCCCAGCAGACTAACAGCAGCCAGTTTCTCCAGCAGCAGTTCCGACAGCTATTGCAGCCACATCGGATGCAGAGGCACATGCAGCCTGCCACGTTGCCATCTCAAAGCAGACAGGTGAGAATGTCTCTTCTGGCTCATAGGGCTTCTGGAAAAATATTGAATCATTTATGTTCTTATTTTTACTTTCTGTTTCAAATGCAGCGTGGCTAAACTTCTGGGGTGTGTACGCGGATGAGGCAATAACAGAATCTGGTGCTGTCACAGTAACTATTTCTTCAGCTGAAATGTACTGCAATTCTAGCCTACTGGAGAACTTGGTGCTGTTAGGCAAGACACATTTCATACCACTAAAAGAAATTGTTTTTATGTGTATAGATGGCACTCTTATTTACCTTATATTGTAAGCTGTAATGTTCCCATAATATGCCTCACATCATCCTTTAAGTGAGAATATTTTTTTTCCCTTAGTGCCCTTCAACAGATTCATCTCCATGTTCTGTTTCTGAGGCTAGAAAAGATCAGGTGGGGAGAGAAGTGAGAACTTTTGAGTACTTCAAGGACAGCAGGTCAAACAGTACAGCTCCCAGATAGCAAGGAGGCAAACTTGAAATACTTGTTGCTAGCATTTGCCAGAAGCAATGCCCTGCTTTGGATGAGGGCCATTCCTCAGCCTTTGTTGATCTTTGATACCAACCAAGCTGGTAAACACAGAAATGTGGCTGGCAGGAGCGAGGCACAGCCCTGATATCTCTCCAGCAACCTTATCCCAGAGACTCAGGGTTCGATGTGAAGCACTACCCCAGAGGAGAGAGATTCGCTGTGAATGGAGACTTCAGAGCAAGGAAGGGCTTGGGGATGCAATCCGAGAGCAGCCTGGGTGTGAGGAATAAATAAATAGTTCTCTTTTTGTTAGGAAGAATAGTAGGAAACATTGAACCTCATCATCAAAGCCAAGTGCCTTGTTAGGCTGAACCAACACTTGAAACAGAACCCTTCAAGCTGCTTAGCTGTCCACACAGGCACTCCATCAGCTCCTTGTGAAGGACTGAAACACTTCTCACCCAGCAAACCACAGATACATCTCTGAAGCTCTGCTAGGATCTGCTCAAAAGCGTGGTGCTTAGCTGGAGAATACTCTCCAAAGCCTGGGTTTCTTTGCTCTTCTTCCCTGCTAAGTGATGGGTGCTGTAAGTGACTCAGTGTAACCTTGTCCTGTAATAGCAATGAAAAATAATGGGATAGTTACTAAATGGCAACTTCTTAGTGGTCAAAGAAGTGTGTTTTCACTCTGCCACTTCAGGATCTTTTCTGTACATTTTGCATGCTCAGTACACCCTTGCCTACAATACAGCAGTCTAAAACAGACAGCTGGGAAGGACTGGTGACTTACTGAATTTGCTTATCCAAATATATAACACATAACTATGTAGCATATGTAGTTCAGTCTGAAGAATTATCAGTGAGAGGCCCCTGAGTCACCGAAAGTCTGGAGCAATTATGTTGCTTTAAGGATATGAAGACCCTGTTTGTTTTCAGTAGGACTCAAATTAAATATGAAGTACAGGGTCTGGCTGGCTTGGGATCTAGAAGTATGGATGGGCATATGACAAAGTGAGCCTGCAACTTTTTGCATTGCTATTGCCCATCAGGTGGTTTAGTCTGGAGGCAGTGTGGGTGAAGAATACATTTTTGGTGGCTTTTTACTGCATCTCAAATAATGGCTAGGAAGTTAACTGCAGTAACATGATTGCTTGTGATCCTATGTCCATAACCTTTAAGCATTTTTTTTTTTCTGGCTCCACTGCTGAGTATGTGGAATTGCCACATCCCTATTGGATTCCTGAGGTTTCCTGTGCCCTGCTTTCCCCTGCTTTGCATTTTTGCCTGACACCTCTGAACCCCCTACATCACTGAGTAGCCAAAAAAAGGGAAAAAGAAAGAAAGGGGAAGAAAAATCATGCAGTGAGTCTCTTTAATTGGCCAAAACAGCCCTCTTCCAGCAACTTTCCTAGTGCTCTGCCTGTGCTGGTTTTTTATCTCATTCTCACAGTCAGAGAGAGTTATTGTAATTTGGCGGCTATCAGTAAAGATCAAGGACAGTTAAGACAGTGATTACAGGTGATGAGCATTTTACATTTTCAGACTAGTTAGGTAAGCTTATGGTGCCTCCTTCATTTTACAAGGAAGACTTATTACAGTAATTATACACCAGATGACAGTGCTTCAGTTTTACAGTCTGTTGAGCTGCTGAAGAAAAATGGTGGATGTTCAGGAGTAGAACATTTTGCTAGGTTTTGGTAACTTTACTGCAAATACAATAGAAGAAAATGGGTCTTGAGTGCTGTATTAAAAGAAAAATGATGTGGGAAAAATATTCTAGGTAGGAAACCTTAAAATGCTTGGATACTTGTTATGTTTCTTTGAGTCTAGCATGCAGATCTGTTATTTGTCTGCAATGGATTTCTTACTTACATTGAGATATTGATACTGATATTTTGGACCCAACCTGCTGTGTACCAGTTTTACTCCATTATAGGAAAGTAGTCCCAGTGGCTGTGGTTTTGATTTCCAGCAGTGTACCCGAGGCTGAATTTGAGCTTTGCAGAATCTCGGTGCCAGTTCTCTCCTGAGGCAGGTGATGAACAGGACTTTGCAAGCATACAGCAGTTGTTTCATTAAAAAGCAGAATAGTAAACATTCAGAAGACAGGGGAGACAACTTCTGCATCTTCAAAGATTAGCTATTTTCTGGAGGAAAATTGTCTTTCTTAGCCTCATTCAGAAGAAATTTGCTTAAAGAGAAGTAACACTGTTCCCTGGAATTTTGTTTGGTGCTAAAAGCCATCCCCTTACTCTGTGTGTGTTTGTAAATGTGACTAAAATTTATAAAAAGAAGGCATAGTACTCTCTCTTTTTTCTTTTTTTCTTTTCTTTTTTTTTTTTTTTTTAGCAAGAGGTGCAGCTTTGTACAGAAGAAGAATGTGGATGGTGGCCAGTTGGAGGGAGAACAATAAACCATGAAATTTGATCCTTGTAGCAGGCAGAGCAACATGGGGAAGAGAGCAGGGACTGGGACACAGACCCAGAGTGAGCTTTTTGCTGTTGTTTTAATGCGTGTTAAAGCAAAGGCTCCACATTCCCAAAGCCGGGTTACTGCTGTTGCCTCACAGACTCTACTGTTCTCATACTTAATGATATATCTCTTAAGCGTAATCAGCCTGCATCCTAGATCCTGTATTGCCTGGACAACTGGCAAATCTGATAAGGGCTAATCTTTTCCCATCTGAAGCACTATGTCTTTATTGTTGAGCATTGATGGATATTGATTGAGGCCCTGACAGTTTGCATTGTGCAGTACTGCAGAGCCTGCTGGTGCTAACATCGCTCTTGTGGATACGTGCAGGTTTTCATTTTACTCATGTAGGACTGATGCTTGCTGACTGAAAATATACTCACAAGGTCTGGACTCATAAATCCACAATAAAAAGATGGCAGTAAGTGCCAGGGAGTCCAAAGATAGTCTCCAAACCTATCATATAGTGTTTACTGGGCTTTAAGCTTAGCCACTTGACTTTATTGGCGGGTTTGGGGTGCATGAAAATCTGCATTTGCCCAGGCAGGTTGACTAATTTGGCATCTCCCTAATTTTCATGTCTAAATAGTTTGTACTTGCAGATCTATTCTGGCATGTCAGATATATTGGGCTTAAGTCTGCCTTAAGCAATGCTGATACATCACCCCTTCCAGAAGTGCTCTTCTTCCACTCCCACCAATATCAGAACAGATGCAGGTCTCTGTGAACAGAAAGGAGAGTTCTCCTGAAGGCAGGAAAACGACCTGGTGATCTGTGCAGTTTGACTCAGGCCGAAATAAAAGAAACCCTTTGGGCAGCCATTACTTTTGCAAGCCCAAGTTTGCCTGAGTTAAAATCCGAGAGTCTCAGGGAGGAGGGCAGTATTGCTCAGTGCTCTGTGTGTAACGTGCTGCAGACCAAAACACGACTGAAAAGGTTGTTTTGTTTTGTTGGGGGGATGTAGCTAATAAATAGCCATTGTTTGGGTGGGACACACTGTGCGGCTCTGAGCTCTGCTTGCGCTGTAGGAACCAAATGTGCTATTCTTAGAGCTCTCTGCATTCCTGCTGACATCCAGATAGTTGTATGCTGGATTGTCACTGAAGGGTGTATTTGTTTAGCTCCATTGCTGAAAATGATGGTGGAGGGGAAATGATAGAAGAGACAGAGAGAAATAATATTATTTGCAGTAAAGTTTCTATATTTTACTGCACGTGGACTGCCTAAGAGACAGTGAAGAGTATGCTCAAGACAGGAAAAAAAAAAAAAAGTTTGAAAAGGACTTGACTGTTACTTTAACCATGGTAAAAGCAGCAATAGAGTATCTGAGTTGGCAGAGTAAATTATAGGTTACAGAGAAACACCAAAACCCCTGAGCTAGATTAAATATACTGGAGGGGGATTAAACAAAAGTTCTTGTTTCTGAGCATGAGTTTTCTAAATACAGAATCAAAACTGAAGAAGAAATGCACTGTTCTACAGAGCAAACTGACCTAAAGCTTAGATGTCAAAGGTTAAATAAATACAATGGCATACAAAATACAGCTTTTTAAAAATATAAACAGAAATGTTAATGCCACAGACTGATTTCCTGGCTGTCCTATGTTATGTGAAGTTATTTTTGCCCATGAAAAGTCAGCACATGGTGACTGTTAGGAAAAGGAGTTCTGATTCAGCAGCACTTTATAAGCTCAGATGCTGATTGATTAAGAGTTTGGAAAAGCAGAGAACGCAGCCCACAGCATCTGAGTACATGCAGTCCTCTTGCAAGGACAGGGGAAAATCATGGTTTACTTGGCACTTCCGAGGTGTCACAAGGAGTCTCTCTAACACATGAAACAATGGTATCATGTATTATTAATTAGACCAAAAGTACTGGCCAAACTTCATCTGCAGCTTCAAACCCCTCCTCCACTCCTTCCTCCCTTCCCTTTTCCTTTAAGTGTTAAATCCACTTTGAATGAGGTCCTGCTGGTGTTTTCCCCCTTTCCTTTTCTCTTTTTCTTTTTTTCTCCACTGTTTTCACTTTTCTTTTTCTACTTTTTCTCTTTTTCTTTTTTCCTTCTCTTCCTTGTTTCTATCTCTGTCCCTTTCCTCTTTCCCCTCTCCCCTTTTTTCACGAAAAAAGTTTATATTACCTTTTTTTTCTTTCTTTTTTTTTTTTTTTTTACTAATGCAGTGGAGAAGAAAACAGATTTGATTTCAAAGAGCAGTGGTAGCACAATACTGAAGCGAAGCCTTTGAGGGA
The DNA here is from genome assembly GCA_013399055.1 of Ramphastos sulfuratus. Taxonomy (NCBI): domain Eukaryota; kingdom Metazoa; phylum Chordata; class Aves; order Piciformes; family Ramphastidae; genus Ramphastos; species Ramphastos sulfuratus. Next base: position 83,106 of record WBNM01002441.1, on the reverse strand, counting down.
GTGGAGAGCTTTTGAAGGCAAAGCAACAAGCCCTTCAGCTAATTAAGTGCCTTTGAATAGGTGAATAAAGGAAGCTGGTGATGAATCTAGATTACAGAGAGCACTAAGGCTGAGCCTGAAGTTTGACCTCTCCACAGATGTAAAAACATCATCTTGAATGGTCATTTCTGAATTTATATTTATCTGTTCACTTGCAACTGAGTTTTGATACGTTTCAAACTTGGAAATTCTTCCCTCCCTTCTCTCAGCAGAGCCTGAAAGGAGCTTGACTGAAACTATCCAACCCCTGTCTTCTCCTTTCCCCTTCCTCCCCTGTGAATAAGTAATGTAAGATAAGGTTTGGAAAATCGGGAGTAGACTTTTGGAAAGAAATTAGATGTTTGGCCTCAACATGACAACAGTGATACAAAATTTGCAGAAACACAGTAATGAAGGTAAAAAAGCACAGTTCATATCTGATCTTTGTGGCTCATTGCTCTTTTGCATGTGTTGTCTTACTCTGTTAGATTACAGGGATTTGAAAGCAACTCCCTGTTGTAGTTGTAGTGACTCTTGTAGGTTAACCTTCCCAGTTCTTTGGATTTTATTTTAAGTTGTTTACAGGCATTGATATCTGTAGCAGCTCTGCCTAATGCACGCAGTCCTTCCTTCTGGTCTAGCTATGTGTTGTGCTGAAAGCTCTTTGGACACCATACAGCACCATCATTAGGGAAACCAATCTGCAAAGAAGCAGCTTATAAATAGGCCAAATCCTTCTGAACACCATGTGGGGAGTATCCTCCCCACATCCTCCTCTACCTTCACCCTTCTTTTGGATCTGAAATTTATGTGGACACTACATCAAAGCTGCAGCATCTTCCTTGACCCATCTGTGTCTTTCCCTCAGTTATAGCCCATTTAATAAAACGGAAGATGTTCTGTCAGGAATTTAGCACTGAAGACACAAACAAATCTATGATAATCTTGTGCTGGATCAATTAAAGCCCACCTGGAAAGCAGAGAGAGACTCAAGAGGTACTGTAACCACCAGCAAGGGGTGCTGGGAGGTGCTCAAAAGAGGAAGTAGTGTTGTACTGTGAACATGTAGATGGAAATGTGACTTATCCCAGAGAAATTTAGGACAAGGCACTGACGGGCTGCTTTTAATGCCCAGGACACAGGCTGTGTGTCAGTGCTGTATCCTCCCCATTCCACTCCGAGCAGGGCTGTCCAGCCCTGAGGTGGACAGTGTCTCATTGCACAGGGGTTCTCCATTAGCTCTAAAACCCCTCCCCTTGTCTTTGTGGTTTTGAGCTTTACACAGCAGACACTTGTTTCCTGCTGCTTCAAAGTGTGGGGTGGGAGAGGACCTTTTCTCTCAAAGGTGTAGGGAAAGCAGTGGTACCATGCTAAGAAGTGCCTGATTCTTTTGATGTTAAACTATATTGTTAAACCCATTTGTACCAAAATCACCCTGATGCTGCCAGCCTAGACAGACAATTTTTCTTGAGTTTTCTAAGCAGCTTGGTAGCAGTGTTCACACATTTTCCTGGGCTAAACATTGGCTGAATCAGATCCCAACTGCAGATTTTCTTGCTTGCTTTTTTTTTTTTCAAGTAATCCATTTTGCTTTCTTTATTAAAAAGAAAAAAAGAGAGAGAGAATCCATCCATATGCAGAAATCTTTTCATTTATAAGCAGCTGAGCAAAAAGGCTCGAAAGACTTGAACATGTTTGGTTTTGTTTTTTTTTTCTGAACAGTGCCCTTAGATGCAATGAAGTAATAGAAGCCTTGGGAATCTAGAAAAATATTTAGGGAACTTCTCAGAGTTTGACTTCTTTCTGAATGCCATAACTTCCTTCTGTGTATCACCCTTAAAAATAACAACATGACCAGTGGCCAGTGATGGGGAGGACACGCTACTTGCATCCTCACCAGTCAGTGCACCCACAGTTCTTACATTGAAAAGGTGTGTTCATGGCTTGGCATGCTGATGAATAGCAATGAGGAAATGGTTTCCATGACCTTACTGCACACCTAACTTGTTTCACCTCTGCTGTAAATTCCCATTAGTATCAGAACATCTTAATTCCGTTCATTTCCTACGTTTGCGGAAGATAGGTTTGTTCATTGTCTGTATTTTCTGAATCTTTCTTCATAAATGGCAGCTTGCAAGCTTATTTTGAACTAAAACCAGGGTGGCTTTCAGAAAATGTGCTCACTTCTTACTAACTCAGATTCGATGCCTAAATTAATGCTTAATTTTAATACTTTTTGTTGTTGTTGTGATACCGTACCTTGATTTTTGGGGGCGATTTCTACCTAATATTGCCCTGTAGTAGTCTTAAATTACATCTGTGTTCCACAAGGCCGAAATGCTTTCAGAACCAAAAGTCTAATTTAACAATTAGGATAAAAAGCAAACAAATAAATGAGTCCCTCAGATGCTGTTAAATCATGTGCCTGGCGCCGGACAGCCGTTCGGCAGGGTGGGGTGACTGGAGCAGCCTACTTTGTCCTTCTGCTCTGCTTCTCTGTCATTTCTGCAGTAAATGCTGCACACAAAATAAAAGTACAAACATGTTTTGTTTCGGGTGCAATACCTAGAAATAACTTTCCTGGTAAAATGTACTCAGTCTTTTTTTTTTTCTTTTTTTCTTTTTTTCTCTGGGCATTTTGGAGAAATTTCAGTATGTGGGTGGGGGAAAACAAAGCCGTGGCTGTAAACAGGAACTGATATTGTCTCTGTGCCTGAATGGGGAGAGAAACTGAACTGGTCTCCGTGGTTCTCTCGTACATCTGCGAGTCTGGAAACACTGGGATGATTCACAGTTTGCTGATTAATACAGGAGCAAGCAAAATGGTGTGAATTAACGGCCATTACAGAGCTGTGCTGGATGGCAAATATCCCCCTAGAACAAATGATGTTTCACAAAGATTGCTTAGAGGAAGAGGTAATGGGTCTTAAATACAAATTAGAAGTGGTCCCATCAAAGCTGTTAACATTAAGGTTTAAAAGCCAAACACTATTATGAGCTATCTTCAAAAACTGTACATTTAGGAAGCATATCAGTCTGTGTGTTGGCTGTGTAATATTTCTGTCTTCAGCACTTTGGACCTTTTCAAGCAGACAGCACTAATAATTGATTGAAATCCACAATCAGAAAGTAGAAGCTCTTTCTAGGGCTTTGGAGGCTAATCACTCTGTTATGTGTACACTTTAACTTTTTTTATATAGCATGTATAAAGGCAAATACTATCAGTACATAAAAGCAGTACTGTTACCAAAAAGTAATCCTGTATTACAATTTAACCCTTTGCATATAGGAATGTTAAAAGAAGAAGATGGGAGATACATTACTTAAGCATAAATAATGTTCTCTATATAACCAGCAAAATTATTTAATGTTTCTCACTGAAGTAATGAAGCTGCTATTGGATCAGTGTTGGACAGATGCTGATGTGAATGCAGGTTATGGACAAGCTGTGCTGAGCTGTATTTTCCCGTTACAAAACTGATAAGAGACCCACAAGGAGGGTTAAGCCCTGTAATGTAGACAAAATAGTATGATATACCAGTCTAAGACATCACATTAACAGCTTGATCTTGTAAAGATTCAAACACACACACACCTAAATTTATGCAGTGGGAGGTCATTCCAGGACGACTACAGGATTATTTCTGAGAGCAGAGTGAATCATGTATGTATATAGTCTTTGTGTGCTCAAGAAAGACAAAAGGTGGAGGAAGAAGATTCAGCAAAGGCTGCAGTTGTCACTGCCAATGGCATAATAGTGCTATGACCAAAAAACAAACAAAAAAACCCCAAACACAAAAAAACCCCAAACCTTGGAAGCTCTGATGCACTTGTTCCTACTTCAACTTAAGTTTACATTTGAATTATTTTTGACTTCTCTGGGAGTTAGTATCAACATTTTGTAAACATGCCAACCTTTGAATAAGTTTATGTTTTAATCAGTTCAGTGATTATTTGCAGTCTTGTGGGGTATGTTTTTTATAGTCATGAATTACAGAAGCCAGTTCTGCCCCTTGTAGGAGGAAAAGCTGCCCCCTCCTCTCAGGCACAGCAATAAGAAAAGCAAATGAAGAAAAAAATTAAAATCTTACCAAAAACTTTTCCCTTTCTCTTCTGTGATTGGAGGCTGGTAATCTTAAAGTGTTTCCTCCCTTTCCAAAAAGATGAGGACATACTATCCTGGGGTAACAGTATTATGTATCCCTGTCATAAACAAATCCATTTCTCTCAGTACTCGGGGCTTTCGGAAGCTTCTCTTTGCATAGTGAATGTGTTTAGTATTTCCTTTACTCCCTGGCACTGTTAAGTATAAACTGTTACTGTACTGGAACGAAGGGTAGTTTACACGGCACTCGGATTCGACAGTCTGTTTTCTTTACCAGTGCTCCGAAGGGCGTGTTTAAGCAATGAATGAATGATCGTGTGAGCATTTTGTTGTTGTTGTTGTTGTTTCGTATAACCCCCTTTTTCTCCTCCTTTCCAACTCAGTCACCACACTTTCCAGAGCAGCGTTTTAGTTTTCTACGTGGAAATGTGATGTTTAGCAGAAAAGATGCATAACAAGGATGAGATATTTTTTAATTCTTTCCCTCTTCTCCCAGGAGATACCTTGTGACTTCCTCTATTAGTCCATTAATCGCCGTAGCTCAAAATTCCGTTTGATCAAAGGAGGGGAACGAGGTTGAAAAGTGCAGATTCTGGCAGTTGACTTGACTGTTTAGACTCCCTGCTGAGCTCATTTAGAGCTGGAATTAAGCTATTCCTGCCGTATTTTTCGTCCTTGGCTCAGCAATAGTGCTGTGCCCAGCGCGGTGCTGGGGAGTGCGAAGGCAGCGTGGCTGGACCCAGCCTGCACCAGCGAGCAGCCTCTAGGAGCCAAAGGAGCTGAACCTCCCTGTGCCAGGGGAAAGCTGAGTAATCTTGTCTTAGCTTGATAAGAAGGTCTGTGTTTAGATTGCATTCGTTATTCCACTGCAGGAAAAGTTAACTGATGGTGCCGAGGTCAGTATTGGTGATTCTGCATTGTTTGATTTAAGCATCAGGTTTGTGTCTCTTGCAGCTCCTTACTGATCTTGGAGTGTGCTATGAGTGGGAGGGAAAGACTTTTTTTAAATGTAAATGGGAAACTTGTAAACAATATGAAGTTTCTTGTAAAAGTTTTCTTTATGAATGTAATGACTCACTTAAGGAATACATTCATTTTAATGTCTCTTTATATGTGCAGCTAGAAACTGGTGCTGTTTTCTGTCGTTAATAGTCTTGTTGGTTCTTGCTTGCTTAAGGCGAAAATGCAGACTGCCCGTACCTGCGTCGTTTGCTGCAGATTAACATCTGATTTTGCAATCCTTACACATCTCAAATTCCTATTGATGTAACCAGGAGTTACAGGTTCTCCAGGAATAGTATCAGGCTCTTGATGTCATTATTTGTGATTCTGCAGTTCCCCAAAGTGTGTTAATATTTCTAAAACAAAGGCAGACTCATTCGATGTGTAAGTGCTTACCTCATTAAAGTGAGTTATTGTTACTGAAATGTGGATGATATTCTATTATCAGAAAATATTATGTATTTAATGATTTAAGAGTGCCTGAGGTCAGCTAGATTAGAGAAATGCTGATAACATCACCACAGACTGTGTGATGGTCCTGAAATGTGAGCAAATCTTTAACTGAAAAAAGTTTTTCCTAGGCATATCAGAATTTTCACATAGTTTAAGACTGTCAAAAATCCCCAACATTTGTTCAAGTAATTGAGAAACAAAGAAAGAAAGAAAAGACCATTTAATAAGTTTCTATTAAGAAAAGCAGTGTGTGGAGAAATGGGCAAATCCATTTCATGCCCAGTTCAAAGTCTGACCTTTTCCTACATGGGTGCCATGTATCTGTAGTTCTATACATTTCCATTTTAAGGAGAATCATCACCTTTATCAGGGATCCTTTATAGAATAAGATCAGAAAGTAACTCATGACTTATATGTGCTGCTCCATTCTAGGTTCATATGTAAAACTACTGTGCTTTTGCTTACACAGGTTTCCTCAGATTTCTTATTTTATAAAGCTTTTGTCAGTATGGTGAGCTGGAATCTTGCTCTCTCTGTGGATTTTTTTTTTTTTCTTTCTTTCCTTTCCTGCTTATGATAACAGTGAGGCTTTTCAGAAGATGTAATGCTGTCTAGTTGCATGTAAAATACTCGGGTTTTGCCTGTTTCTGCCAGGATTAAGCCGGGGGAAGGTACCTACCTGCTGTCTTATTGTCAAATTTAGCAAAGGTAAAGTTGAATTGTATCCTCTTGTCCTAACAGTGACTATTTTCTCCTTCTGACTGGGTACTAAGACGCTTTTACTGTGGCACTAACATTTTCCAAGTCAAAATTTTGCCAATTTCTGGAGAAATAGCAGAACAAGTACCATTTTAGACGTGCTGGAAGGAGTCCTGCACCATGGATTATAAACTGAAACAGTTGGCCAGAATAAGGAATTAAAGTAATCCCTGATACTAGGAACATGAAAAAGAGATGACCTTCCCTATATGTCCTGTGTGAGTTTCTAACCCAGTTGCACTATAGGCTCCCCTTTATCACCATTCCTCCTGTACCTTTACTGTGCAGAAAACAAAAGCCCAGACGTGAAGCAGGGAAACTGGAAGGCATGCTTGCAAATCTTACAGGCTTAAAATGCATTGTCTTTTTAACTGTAGTTCGTGATTGGAATGACAGGAAGGAAATGAGCAGAAAACATCCTATTCTATCTCTATATAAAATCTTGCTTGTGAAAGATACAGTTACCACAATAATGATCAGACGCTAATTGATTCATTGTGCTGGGAGACAAGTGCTGAGCGAGGAGACAGCAGGGTCATTTTCTTGCTCCAACTCCACTTTGGTTGTTTGCTGAGGAAGGGCAGGAGAGGGTTATAAAGCTCCTGCCACTACATTCAATGCATGTTTTTCTCAGAAAAGAAGAGACACCGCCAGCCAAGATCTCTTTCCTTTGGAAATTGTGGCTGGGAAGGGCCCCTTTGGCTCGGCAGACAAAGTGGGCAGTCAGACAGCCCCTTTCCTGAATCCCAGGCAGGCACCAGACGGCTGAAGGAAGAGAGGCACCAGGCTGAATTAGATTGCCTCCTGCTTTGGACAGTAAGGCAGAGGCAGGCTTAATTGCTTTGCAGCTGTTCATTTTTTCCCCTTCTCCCTCCCTTGCCCTCCTCTCCCTCCTCCCTGCTGACCCCTGTGGCAGCTGCAGCTGCAGCCCCAAGGAAACCTCCCAAATTCAGGGAGAAGTGTCAAACGTTTCTGGACTCTTTTATCAGCCTTTACAGCCTTCCCTCAAGTCCAGCAGCAAATGGGAACAGAAAGGGAAGTACTAANGTAACTTCTCACTTTTTGCGGGGGTTAGTTTGTACACTGGTTTCTGAACGCTGCTTGTGGCATGGGGCAAGGGACAGGGCAGTGACAGGCAGATGTCTCTGGTGACATCCTTTCAGGAGAGGCAGGTGAGTGTCAAGGCACCTTGTCTGAGTGGACCAACTGGGAGAGCCATCGAATGAGCCCCTGCGATGTGGCACTCCCCACAGCAGGATTACAGCACATTTGAGATTTCCTCTCTGGAGCTGCGATGTCGTTTATGGAGATCTCCCAGACTGCTGCCCAACAGCCTGAATGTTAGTTGGGGTTGGTTTGGTGGTGCTTTCACCAGTAAAAGAACCTCAGCTTTGTAATGTTCTTGACTGGACATGATTACAGGAAAAGATTTTTTTGAACCTCAGAGAACTTGCAGGGGTCTCTATCCCTCAAAACTGGCTCAGGCTAGACTTGAAGGTATCTCATAATCCCAAACTGTTTGAACCTCACGTTTGTGCAGGAAACAGAGTTTGTTTTCTTAATTGCTCTCTCCACTTTGGATTTAAAACTTTTAAAACATGTTTCCATCCCTTAGCAATGAGGCTACAGACAGCCTTCAGCTCACCTGCTCTACAGAGAGAGGCTTTGCTGTCTGCTGCTCATTGTGCCTTCCTGGGTCCTCCAGCAGCAATGTCAAGCTAACCCAATTTTGCAGCTGGTATCAAGTGCCAGAGGCAAGCTTTGTAGATGTCTCTTTAATTCCTGCACTTGTAGAACTTGGTGTATATTTTCCCTCCAGTTCCACTGACTCACACGGTCCTTGGGGGTGGAGGCAGGGGAAGAACAAGGCAGCTATAACCTAGGTCTAATTTACTCATCTGGTAAAGCCAGTCATCAATGAGCCTTTTCCCTCTCTGTCCACAAAGATAGTCCTTCTTGGGAGCCTCTTTGGCCTCCCAGTTATAATTATGGCATCAGTAGTTCCGTACTTGAGTGCTCTCCTAGGCTGACTGCATGTCCTCTGCCTGGGTGTCATGTCTGGGTGATAGCACTAAAACGTGACATGCCCACTGAGCTGACAGCAGGGCGCAGGGCATGCAGCGCGCCATTCGGCAGCACGGGCTGCCCTGGCACCCTCATCTCTTTATGCTGGACGTTTCTGCTGCTGCTTTTTTATGATACCCTTAACAGCATAAACCAGAACTTGAGGTGGGGGCTAGTGCAGGGGTTTAGCATGTTTTTTTTTTAAAGTACACAACTGTATTGGAGATCTTTGCTCAGGGCTGGTGGAGAGCTGGAGGGTGTCATTGCTGGAAAGGTAGTGCAGCTACCAGATGCTTTGGTGGTCAGAGGGATTTGCATCTGTAAGAAATGGATTTAGAAATAAGGTACAGGAGCATGTAAGTGACTTTTTTCCCCTTATTTTAATCTGTTCAACATGCAACCTACAATACCTCTGCCAGTTAGATTTGAATTAAAACCGGCCTCACAAGGTACAAAGGCTCTCCAGCCTGGTTGCAGAGACCGGAAATCCATTGTGGCGTCCTGATTAGTGCTGGTGAAATCGGAAACCTTTCTCGGGGCCGATAACAATCTCGCAAATGAAAATATAACCTGTTAATCCTGAATTTTAACAAGGATGGTTATGCAACTCCAGCCCAAATCCGGGATGTGTTCTGTCCGTGTGCTCCTTGTTCGGAGAGGATTTGCTGATAGGGAAGAGTGGGACTGTGCCCCTTAAGTACCCTCTCCCAAAAGCACCCATGTTTTGTGCTAGCTTTGTGCCCAGAGGCAGGAGGAGTGGTGCTGAGGGGTGAGGCTAAGCAAAGAAATTGGGATTCACTTGTTGGGGCCAAACCCACTGAATCTCTTGGCTGAACTTTCTTAAGACGGAGCCTCTGTTTAATGTTCCTCCCCATGCTAGCCACTGCTGCCTCAGGAGGAGTGGTCTGGCTGGGGCCATCCCTGCTTTTGCAGTCCCACAATAGTCCCTTTAATTATGGGTAACAACAGGTTCTGTTTTTTCCTATGTTAATAACGAGTTCCAGGGTATAAATACCTCTGGAATTAAAACAAATCGCCTAATGATTTACCATTTGACACCTATGCAGTCTGCTGGAGCCTTGGCTCTGCAAGGAATTTATTCTCCTGCCCTGGATGTTCTATAATTGTTTTACAAAGAGCACGTGGATGCTCTAGTCCAGAAATGCCATCCAAGGTACATTGTGGCACTGGGGAGCAGAGAACAAATAGCTATGCCTCTGCTGAGGCTGCAGAGAGCTCTCCCTTCAGATGTGCAGCCATGGTTTGTTTGACTGCTTCTGCTTTTGCTTTTAAAGAAAAACACAATTGGGACTGCTTTATTGTGGGATACATCTGCTCCTCCAGAGATTTTGCAATGCCTGTTGATAAGAGGAGCACATGTGTGGCTGTGTCCTGCAGTCTGTGAAACACCTCTGCTGCTTTGCAGTGCTTGGATATTAGCAGGTAGATGAGATGCTGCATGTCCCTTGCCTTGTGCATTTTGAAGAGCCAGCCTAAAGGTAAAAATACATGTAAATAGGCCCAGGGACTCCAGTCACACTGGACAAGGAAACAGGGACCATGGGGAGAGAGTAATTCACCTCTGTGTTCAGTGGGAGACATGGAGCACCATCTCTGACTTCTGAGACTGGCTGTGGTGTGTTTGATGTGGAGCCTGAGAATGGAGTTGCTTAAATACACAAGTGTGCCTAAAAATGTAAAAATAAAAGCAGTGCTATTTTAAGACTCTAGAATCAAGGATTATAAATAGCCTAGCTGCTGTGTTACTCCTGGCTGGGTGTGTCGGTCTTAAAACATCACCACAACTGTCACTTCCCTTTGAAACAGCTTGTCAGCTAATGACAGTGGCAGTGGAGCCTCCTCTGCATCTCCATGTTCTCTTGATAAGTACAGGTCAATGATAAGGTGCTCCCCAGGCTGCCATGTCCATCACACAAGCCGCTGCTTTGCTGCCTGGAGCCTGCAAGCACACACAAATGGAAAGGTGGGTGCTCACTGGTGAGGCCTGCTGTGGAGCTGGGATTCAGTGGTGGGTAGCAGCACTGGCAGAGTAAAACAGAGCTCACTGTGCTAATCACAAGCTGTTGAGCTGGGGCTGCTGAATCACTAATACAAGGCAAAACAATTACATCATTAAGTGCTAGTTTGGGACTTGAGACTTGTGGGTTTGCCCTTCTCTGTTGTTAACCTTCCTGTGTATGGTTGGGATTCATCTTACTCTGCCATCCTTTAGGCTCTTACTGTGACCAGTGGAGGAAAAGATCTTTAGAGAGTAATTCCACCCTACCTTAATGTGTACCTGTGGGATGTGATGGATGGTCAATGGTGAGGGAAGCCTGGACGACATGGTTAGGCTTGGCCCACGTCTGCTGGAGATACCTTTAATCTTAGCTGTGGAGATCCAATATACAAAAGTCCAGGAAGTTGAAAGTCCTGTAGGCAGCTTAAATAGCTGACATCTGTCTCAAAAAGCATTTTGCTTCCAGTCTGGTTTTCCAGTGTGGTAACTGAAAAGAAGTACCTTTGATGGTGTTCCACCACCTCAGTACTGCAGATGAGCGGCTGGGGGACAGGCTCGTCTCTGGCAGCTGTTTCCAACAGGAATTCTGACTGCAGCACCAGTAATGACATGTTTATTTGCAATATATGGAGCCAGGAGACGTCTCTGGGTGATAGGGATCTGGAACTAGTAAACAAAAGAAGGCAAGGTTGCAACTCAAACTCTTAAGAAGGCTTTTTAGGGTCTAAAGAAAACAACTATAAAACCGAAGAATGAGGTGTTCCAAAAGGTCTGCAGTGGTGTACCTCAGAACAAGGTGCAAATGTGTCTGCCAAGCCCCTGCACTGATAAGATGCCAAAATCTAGGTTATTCTTACAGGGAGCTCTAAGCAGCCTGTACCCAGAAAGTGTGGAGGGGGAAGAGCTTGTTTGCCACTCCTTTCTTTTTGTAATAGATGGAAACGGGCCAGGAATCTCTCCTGGTGTAGCTGAGTCTTCACCAGGAAGGGGGAGCTTACTGCATGTTCTCTCAGCGTTGGAACACTTGCAAATAGGCTGTCTTAGCATCAATAAAAGAAGCAAAACAGTGATGTCTGAAGGTTTGTAGGAGTTCACGCTGAAATTTTCCTCCTTAGCCTGCTTGTAACACAGAGGCATTATGTCCTGATGTGAGGCTCCCCTAGTGCAGAACAAGCCACTTGTATTTTATGGTGATAAGATGATTTCCATCAAGAAATTAATGGGGATGACAGCAGTGACAAATAAAGATCTTACGAGTTCAAAAATGGTAAGCTGACAGCTGCATTTTGAAACCTGGATGTCTTGAACTAACCACCTAGTCACAGTATTTTGGCAATCTGCTGACTGCAGTGGGCACCTGTATTCTCCTCAATGCTGACAAACAGGAGCTTCTGGAGGGGGCCTGGATGTGAATAGGAAAAGCTACAGTAAATGCCAGGTCAAAAATCAAAGCCTTTGTCTGAAAGCAAAGTTGTTACTTGGGTCTGAAAATGGGGACTGCTCCCACTGCTCACTGTGGTCAGAGTGCTCCTGGAGGGCAGCAGAAGGACTGATTTAATGCTCCACGTCTTTTTTCTTTTATGCTGAACTCTTAATTATGCCTGCATTTCACCGCAGATTAGCAGGGAGTGGAGTCCGAGACCCCCAGGGTGCAGCGAGTGCCCAGATCTCCTCTGCCCTGGCCCTGGGGTGTGTTGGCAGAGGAGATCTGTGTGCTCTGTGAGGATGCTTACAGACATGCACACACACATGCACACACAGTATGAAGAAGCTTAGTTTGCTTTTTATTCCTCCCCCTCCCTTCTTCTTTTCTATAACCATTGCAAAAAAGGAACCAATGAGTGTGTCACTTTAAACCGTGAAACCACTTAGTCTGTAAAGACAGATTTGGCGTCTTTGTGCTGGCAGTGACAGGCCAGCACTGCGCTCCATAGTGATCCTACTGTTCTCCCTCTGCCCCGCACCCCACCGCTGCTCCCCACCCCCTCAGAGATTTGCTCCGTGTTTGCCTGCCTCTGTTTTTGTGGTTGGTAACCAGCAAAAGAATGGAATGGATTTAATGATTTGTTGGCTGCGGTGCCGGCATGATTAAGTCAATAAAGCTGCAAGCTGAAAACAGTGTAGTTACAGTATATGACTTTAACCTTGTTAATGCATGTTTATGTCCTCCTGCCCACTGTATAGCTGTACATTGCATAAAGAAGATCTGACCAATCCTTAACCCATTAAATAATTCATAAAGTGAGAGCAGACATCAGCTACTTGGGGAGCGGATCAGTAACCATGGGGTCAGCAATAACTTTGGCTCCCTGGACCATATCCAGCATGTTTAAACTCTGGTGATGTCACCAGGCAAGCTTCTAACCTTAATCATTTGGATGGGAACAAAGGGAAGTTAACTGTTGACATGTAGTGTCTCCGCAGAAGAGCCCTTGCGAGCGCTCTGCAACATCTCTGCTTTGCAGGGAATGTGGACTAGCTCCAGCCTCCTTGCTGCTTTTACACGCTTCCTTCTTTCCTTACAGCAAAGGGTGTCTGGCCAAATATTCAAAGGCACGTGCTTCCTAGACTCCTGTTATCTTAAGTGACAGAGGCACCAAAATCCCACGGAATTGCAGGAAAATGTTGGCTGACTTGCAAAGATGGTATTTGAAGGCACTTGGATGTTTTTCACAACGTGGATGAGTTTTGAATGAAAAGTAGCTCCTGCTGTGTCAATGACAGAGAAGGACATATGATGGGGGTAGAAGGGGGCAGAAAGCAGGGACAAGAGAGTCTGTGGAGTGAAGCAGTACTGCTGTTACCACAGTAAAAGCTCTCACAAGTAGGACTTGCAGGAAAATCCAGGGATTCCATGACTACCTGAGCCAGCCTTTTCCTGCTGGTCAAAACATGGGCCTGACTTCTTCTAGCACGCAGCCCTTTGCACAGCTCCTGGCTGAGCATCGAGGGATTCTCCAGGAGCAGCCGTATCTGTAGTTGTGCAGCAGCTTCTTTTGCTGGCATGTGAGGGGTGAGTCACGGGATCACGGGCGTGTGGCCGGGACATGCTGTGTGGCCAGGACACGCTGCGCTCCACTGGTCTGTGCAGCCAGGTTAGGGGCCCTAGGGGACTATTACTACTTGGTGTAGTTTAGTGCTGTTTGAGATGCAACCAGCTGTGGCCGGACCTGGAGGAGAGATGCAGAAAGGAGGACACAACAAAATCTTCTATGTGGAGCGAAGCACAAGAAGTCTTCTCACCTCTTACTGGTGAGCAGTATGGAGCATTCTTCTGCTGCAAGTCTTTGGACTTGTAATGTAAGGGCAAGGAAGAAGTACCTTTTCAGGAGGCTGAAGACATAACCCTCACGCTGCCCCTAGAACTGATTCTCAGCCTCCTATTCAGGGAGCAACTTTAATTTCTTTGCTGGGAAGGAGGGGGAAACTGAGGCAGAGGGAGAAAGGAAGCAACTTGCCAAGTCGTGAAGAAACTGTGTATGATGGAACTGGAAACTGAACCTGGTATGTGAGCCCGAGTCTGCAGGGCCAACTTCTATCCTGTGACTCAGACATGAAACAAGCTCACTGTTCAGGATCATCTCCTTTAGAAGTGGCTTGGGAGTTCACCTGTAATGATCCCATTTTCTGTGTGTCCTCCTGACAAATGGCACGGTCACGGTCTCATGAGGTATCCCTCCACTGTGTGTCCAAAGAGACATTTAATTGTGCAAATAATCCCATTGGAGGCTTCTGTGCATCTATCTGCACCGCATATATCCAGGTGTGCTTGTGAGACCTCTACAAGGTGCACCAGTTCATGTCTAGGACTACTGAAGCTATTAAAGGCACCCACATGGTTATTTGTGAGCCAGATGGCTGTCTATAGCCGAGCATATCTCAGAATCCACATCAGCCCAGCAGTGGATTTTCCAGGTGCCAAAAGATACACAACCTGAGTCTGGACCTTCAGTCTGCTGTTGCCAGCATCTGCAGCCAGAGACCAGGAGGGAGACTGACCCCTGGAGCTAGTGCTGATTATTCTCAATCAGTTATTCCCTGTTGCTTTATGGGTGTGCTAATGAAGATTCTCAAATTAATTTACCCTGCTGCTGCTTTTTTTTTTTTTTTTCCTTTTCCTTTTTTTCCTTTGGTTTGGTTTGATTTTGCCATAACCCAGAGCAGCAGTCTCTGCTTCAGAATTTATGGCAAGTCAAATCTGAGCCGAATAGAAATTTCGTGTTCAGTTTTCTTTGTTTTTGGCTTGCAACATCGTGTGATGTGCCTGAAAATGTTTCTTTACCGGTCTATTGATTTCAGTGAATGAACCCACATACACCTAGTGATGTTTTATTATCACTCACCCACATAGAGTGGTAATTTTTGTGCATTGACTGCATTTTTTTTCTGCTTGATGGAAAACAGAGTCACTCTAAGCATATGCTAATGCCAAATGGGGGGGTCCCAACTTCTGACCCATAGCTAATATCCTGCAAGTCACATGAAGCTACCAAGGATTCTTGAGCTGGAGTTTGAAATGCCTGTGTTATCAGCAAATAAACACCATTAATTGCTTCTAATATGTCATGCAGTGGTTAAATGACAAGATCCTTATTAATATGCATGTAGATCAGCCTTTTCAGTGTGTCTGAGGGGGAGTATGAAGTGGTAAAATTATTTAAAATTAGTGGGGAATATTTACAGGAAGGCATAAAGAACTGTCAGTAGAGGAAAGCAGCATTTTATGTTCTTGTCCCAGATGACCTTGCTCCAAGGACAAATCAGAGCTTGATGAAATGAAGCTGCAGATGGCTAGTGATCTCAACTCTGTAATAATGAAATGACACAAGAAAAAAAATGAGACACATACAGTTTGTAAATACAATCTGAATGGAAGAGGAGAAAGGAATTTTTAAGGGGAGATTGAGTTGACTTGGTTAGAGCAGTTCAGCTTCGGGTGTTTTAATAATAATTTCCATTTTAAAAAATAATGGAATCGCTCCTTGTTCCCCCTACTCAAGGTCACCTTAATACTTTTTTTTTTTTTTTTNACTTTTTTTTTTTTTTTTTTTTTTAAAACATGTCAATAGCTTGGTCTTGAAAATTTGATCCTGAGGACTACCTACCTAGTCACAGCCTACTTTGTATCCATTATTTTAGCATATTATTTGTCACTGCATTTTGTTTTGTAAGATGCGGTGGTGATTTTTGGCACCTGATTGAGGATCTGATACAACTGTTTAAAGTGTGTGAATAGTTTCAGCTGTTAGGAAAGAGTGAGCTTGTGAGAGGCTTAATACTGAAAAAGTGATGTGATACTTCATGCCAGAAAGTGCTTGCTTTGTGCACCCACATGGGAGATTGGGAGCATGTGCTGTTGGGTTTTGCATGTGGGAAGGTTTTCATGCAAAGGGCTTCTCAGAAGCGGTCAGGCAGCCAACTGCTCTTGAGAGGTAACGAGACTTGGGCATCTGGCTCTGCAAACTGAACCTTTGCATGGAAAGGAAAATGAAATTCATGGAAACGTTAACTTAGAGAAATCAAGAGATTTGCCAGTCTCTGTGATCCAGACCACCTCACAGCAGTTCACAGAGCTTTTCAGAAATGGGCAAGCAGAGAATCGATTTCTCCTGTTAGCTCAGGAGCTCCAGACTTCCACTTTGTTAGAGGGAAGTTCACTTCTTTTGATTGGATCTTTTCTACTCACCAGCCAGTCACTGCATTTTCTCTGTAGCAGCTTCTGCTGGGTGTTGAGCTAACCCAGCTCCTTTTGAATCTCATTGACACCTCTGAGAGCATGCCTTGACATAACACAAGGATTACTTGAGTCAAACCACTTTATAGATATGAGATGTTGTAGTTTGTCATCACAGCCAGCGCAACCTTGTAGAGACAGGCAGAAGGACTACTGGCTGAAAATGGGTGAGATAAATACAGTTTTAGATTATCTCATTGGATTTATAGGCAAGCTGCCCTCCATGGGAATGAGAGCATGGTGTCAAGGGTTGGAGAATCATGATAGCTGTACAAGCCAAATATAAATATTTTCTTCTTCACGGAGGATTCAATTTTGGATCGTGACTGCATGTTAGATAGACAGGTACAAAATACCTGTCTCTGTATCTTTGGATGTATATATGAAAAAACAGTAACAGATACATTTTTTTTTTTTTGTTAAGGTGTGGTGATACAAAGACTGGTGGGGATGAGTCCAGCCCTACAGCAGTGTACTCAGGTCTCACTGCCATTAGAGGTCTGGCAGAGCCTCCATGAAAGGTTTGCCTTGAGGTCGCACAGTAAAGCTGTTCTCTGGGCTGCCTTCACCCATGGCCTGGAAGTTCATCTGGGCCAAAAGATCTATTTGCAGGGAGCTGCTGTTGCTGGAGTCTCGCTCATGCATCCTTGCAAACATCACAGTCTCTGGGAAGCTGTGTGTGTCTTCGATACACCCTCTCTCCTATCCACCTGTATTGTGCCGAAGGCTTTTGGCTGCTCCCAGAGCCATTTCCTGTGTTCTTTCTAACAACATGGTGCTAGTAACAGCATCACAGCTTGATTTCAAATTGCCTGCTAAGGAATGCATTTCCATGTAAGAGAAAAATCACTGTGGTAGTGATTCACTCTGGATTTGTATGCCTGTTCTGTGGCTCTGATTGCTGCAGCTCTTCAATGGCATGTTTTGATGGATAAATCCAACTCTGAAAATATTGATAGAGTCCTTGGACAAAAGCTTTAACTAATTTGGTTTACCATTTTTTAAGAGGGGAAGTGGACTCGGTTTCCAACTTATTAGAATTCCAGGTGCATTTTTAAAAGCACTTTGGATATTTTGATGGGATTTGGCTTTGGTTTGAACAGCATCTAGTATAAGAGCAGCTATAGGGAAATCAGTGTTTCATCTGCTTTGCTTGAAAGGAGGATCCTGATACAATTGCTAGCCACATGTGGTGATCTTGTCATTGCTTTCAACAAAGGAGGAGGACTACCTTTGAAGGAAACTGTGCATGGCCATGCCATAAATAAAAAAAACAAACAAAAAAACCCAAACTTTATAAGTTTTGCTATTTTAAAACAAAACTGTATACCCATGGATCACTTACAGGCATCAAAGAAAGCTTTTTACTGACTGACAGCCCCCAAGATAAGGTTAGAAACTCGAATCTGGTAGTATTTCACATGTTTCTATGTCAAGTAAACAGGTGAAAGATGGATAAAAAAAAAAAAAAGTCCACTGAGCTACAGAGTTTGTTTTATCAGTGTTCATACATTGAGTTAAAACAAACACACAAACAAATGCCAAGCTGCGCAGTGTTTCTGAACTGAAAGGCTGTTTTATCTTGAAGAGCATCTCTGAGTAGTGAGCAGAATAAAGGAGACAAAAAAGAAAACTTCCAAAGAGCAAATGGAAAGTTTTGTTCAAGGTAAGAAGCATACACAGCCCCAGATTTCTGTGTGGAGCAAATGACCATGGGATCTCACAGGCATCACACTCTTTAGTGGACTGTCAGGATCGTTCTGGCAAGCCATGACCCTGGATTTTGTTTGCTTTGTTTGTATGTATTGGCCAAACAGATTCACCATCTTTGCATCTACTTAGATTAACAGCTGTGGAGGCAATGATCCTCCTTTGTTTTCTGTGGGGCTGCACAAGGTTACTAGACACTGGGAGTCTGGCTTCTCTGTGGAACTAAATATGAAACTCTTAGGGTGAGGCAACTTTAATACTATTAGTGTTTTAATTGCTTCATTTGTAATATTTATAGAGTCATTGTGCTTAGGGGTCTTAGCCTTGGCCTTCAGAGCAAGGTGCTGCCCAGGTCTGAAAGCTCCACCAAGGAGTGCAGCATACCTAACCAGGCAGGCAGGCATTAGTTTGAAACCACTATTTGCATTTCCTCAGTAGAGTACAGAACTCTCCATACATAACAGATGTTCTTAAAATGCAGAACAAAACTCAACTAATGAAACTTCACCCCACCCCTAGAGAATAGCTGTGAATGCAGATCCACCCTGAGTCCTTGGCAGAGCGGCCAGGGACTTGCAGTGGATCAGTAGCAGGGGCTCCTGTCAAGTCCTGTAGCCATGTTTTTCCTCTCTCTGATTTTTTTTTCACTCTGTCATGCCTCAGTAAATACTTCAGGCTAAGTTATCTTTGGTTACAAAAATAATAATTAAAAAAGTGTTTGGAAAGAGTAGTTTGTCCCTTTCTCATATTTACAACAAAGATCTACCCTGAGCAGCCCATCTCCTTTGGTCTTTTCCTTTTATGCTGGTGGGCTGTGGCTTATCTCAACAATCCTTCTGTTTTAAGATCTAGAATTACTGGATTCAGCTGGATGTCCCATTGGACGTGGAGGGAATATTTCTCAAATCATCAGTACCTTTTGAAATGGAACAAACTTTTAAAGTGCAGATACTATAGGCATTTTTAATGGTGGTTTTTCCACTGCTGCTAACACTTTCAGTTAGGAAGTGCAGTTCTTGACTCTGAAATTTTCAGAGCTGCCTGTCTCCCTCTCAGTAACCTTGCTTTGACCTGGTTATCTGTTAGAACCACAAAGAATTCAGTCTCTAATTAGTCCATCTGTTAACTATTGAAATTCATGGCTTAGTTTTATTGTCTGGGTCTGTAACATAATGCTGAATGGTCTCACCTGGCAGCTTATTTCTTATAAAGCAAATGTGCCTTTCCAAGAGCCATTTTGGTGCAGATAACTGTCTTTTCAGCATTGGACAAATGACTCTGTCTAGCAGCCTGCGGTCCCCTTCATGCCCTCACTGAAATAAATTGTACATCTCCAATAGCTCTGGGCTTAAGTCAATACAATTTAACATGTACGTTTCTTTGTTATATTCTTTGGAGTTACACCGTAAGAGCAGATGGGGAAGTTTAATAATGATAAATGAGTTTAGTGTTTTCACATAGTCCTAAAAAACAATGAATGCTCTTTATTGAAGATTAGAGGGATTTTTACATATTTGCCAAAGAGCGATTAAAGCTCTAGCTCAGATCCCTCAGAAAGTCTTGCTTTTAAATTCTTTTTGGACTGTTTGTTAATGAGGATTCAGAGGAATTAGGGGCCATAAATTTCTTCATTCTCGCTTAAGCGAAGCCACAGAGTGATTACTGGATGTATAACTAAGCACTGAGGACTGGAGTTTATCAACTGCTTTCACGCAGCACAATTCATCTCCATGCTTATTTACTGCAGTTGTGCATCTCGGATGCAATCAGATGGTGGGACTGGGTAGGTTGAGCTCGTCAGGGGATTTTTAAAAGCATGCAGTTCATAAATGCACGTAGTAGGTTGTGGTGGGACTTTTTGCACACTGTCCCACCAAATGTGTGCCTGAGCATTTTGCTGGACCAGCCCCACGCTCGCTACATTTGGCTGCAGTATTCTACGGATGCAGTTGGCCAGTCTGAACAGCCCTCCATTGTGCACTGGCTGGGTGGCTGGAAGGCACTGATTTCACTGGGGCATGCAACAGCTTTTACAGTTGTGATCAATGCCTGAATACAGACACAAACAGTGGCTGTTCCTGCACGCTTGGAACCTGCTTTTCTTTGCCTTGTTCTTGAAACTAGTGCACAAAATAGTTGAAACCATGAAGCCCCAGTGCCTCTTTGAGCAGAAAACTGCCACATTGCAAAGCCCAGGGAGTGCTGCATGAGCACGGGACCTGCTGTGTGACAGTTTGCCTAGCAACAGAAACACATGCTCTCAAACACATGCTCTTCAATTCCAAGTCTGTGTGGCTCGCGTTTGGTTAGGGATTCTGCCCAACTAATGGTTTAATAGGAGTTTTTTGGAGGGAAAAATGGCAAACCCCCTGATACCTACGTGAAAACTCATTTGTTTTAAAAGTTGAAGAATCAGAATCCCCTTTCACCATCTGTACCCTCCAGTACAGCTTACAGCTAGCTCAGCCACACCACCCTGGGTGCAAACACCCGCTGCCATCATTACCAACTTCAACACTAGAATTCTCCTCTCTTTGCTGCTTTCCTGCATTTTAAAATGGGACAGCCCAATCTGCAGGCAAGTTAAGATTCTGACTTGTTTGGCTCTGCCTTACTATGGAAAGGAAAGTGATTGTTCTTGGGGAGTGATGAAAAGGAAAAACGTTTAAAGTTCATTAACCTTTGGTACAGATAGCAGTGTCCTTTAGACTACACCAGAGCTATTCTTAGTCATGACGTTTAAGTGGTTACTTTTTATTGTAAGGGAATACAGTAGTTCCCACTAGTGGTGAAAAAAGAGAACTTTTCCCTTTTCTTGTTCTTGTGGGTTTTTTTTTTTTTTTGTCTCAACCGAACTGCAAACTGTAGAAAGAAAGAATTTGAATTAATTCATTAATTCCTTGTCTTCTCATTTATGCTATTTTGTCCCAATTTCCCCAAAAGCAATATTTGTATCTATAGATTCTTTCTTTACTGGCTAATTAAGTGTTACACAACTTTGCTCTGAAAAACTCAGCAACTCATTCTGCGTGTTTGCAAATGAAGTTTGCTGATTGTGATTATTGCTATAGGGTGCCTGCAGAAGATCCCATATAATTAAGCTGTTGTACTGCCACAGCACAAGAGCTGCAATTAGTAAGGTGATTTACACTACTTTACCATTAATAATATGGAAAAAAATCAACATTATTTTCTTGATGGTGTTTAGGAGAAATTAGGTGGACGTGATTAGGAAAAGAGACTTTAATGTTATGACTTGCTAATGCAATAGCCCTGAGCAAGACATCAGGATGATTGTCCTTGCACTAAACTCATTTGCTTCAGTAAGCACAGACCCTCTGCACGCAACAAGACAAGTTTGGAGGAAATTGAATAGATGGCAGGGATTTTGGTGGTATGAACATTTCAGTGTCTTTCATGTGCAGAGTACACAAACTGAATCCCTCCACTTTCAGATATTCCCCTAGAGGCAATCTGCATTATTCAAGGCTTAACTATGGTTGCAGAATCCTGTCTGACATGAAAGCAGACTGCTAGCTTGACATGAACTTTCATATTCACATCGGTGGTAAATCATATTTACTTTTTTCCTCTCCTCCCTCTTTTTCTGTGGGAGAAAGGAAGTAAAATGTGTAGGAGGGAAGAGGGAGGAGGAGAGATGTCCACCGGAATTGGAAGGAAAGCACCAGTAATAAAGTCTAGTCTTATGAGACTGCCCATGAATAGGAATGATAATGAGAGCAGTGATGAGCTGCAGGTTTGTGTCTTTTAGTAAATTATCTAGCAGGCATTTACATTTCATCAATTGTGCTTTCGCATAATAGACCAAAGTGCTACAACAAAAGGAGGCACCATAAAAATGAGTAATTTCAGGGACCTTCTTGGTAATCGCTCTTACAGAGAATCTCTTGGAAGAAGTTGGGTGATTCCTCATGGTGAAACTGCTGTGGAAAGGTGCCTCAGGCCCAAGGAGCCTACCTAGTGACAAATGCCTTCCAAGGCTTGCTTCTGGCCACTCTGAAACACTGCTCGCATCCTGTTTTTTCCATCTGAGCATGCTAATAATTGTCAGATGTCAAAAGGCAACAACCATTTTCTTCTTGCTTATCTGCTGATAACATTGATTCTCAAACAAAGGATGTGGGCTTCCATTCTGAAAACAAAGGAAGCATGGCTCTGCTAAGGATGCTGGATATAATATACATACTTCTCCCTGCCAATAATAACAAAACATCATAAATAATATAGAAGCTGGATGTGAAAAGGGAGAAAGGGGAATACACTGGTACTGCTGTGCCTGACTGCTTTCCGTCTTGTCCTCAGCAAGGCCTTGACTTCTTCCCTCGTCATTCTCTTCTATTTCCCTGACTACTTGCCAGCTCCTAGGATATTTAGACCTGTTTATTTTTTTTTCCAATTCTTTTCCCCTCTGAATTGTGTCTTCAAGGAGTTTTGTGTCTTTTTTTTTTTTTCTCTCCACGATGCTCTTTCTTTGGAGGTAAGTCCTCAGCTGGTGAAAGACAACTCAGATCTTTCATTTGGAACTTAGAGCGAGGCCAGTTTGCACCAGCCAGGAATGAGGCTCAATGCATTACCGATCTGTGGCCATCTGTGACCTGGCCCTGCACTTGTATGTGTTCTCCCTCCTTTGACAGTTAGCTGTCCTTGTTTGTTTGATCATGGAACCCACAAGAACCACTTCAATCTCAGACCCACATCTTCCTCATCTTCCTGGGTCCCTTCACCAGGCCCTTCCTGGGTCTGATGGCAACGTCTCCCCTCTTCTGCCTTTAGTTTGCTGTTTTCTTTTACTGTAGGCTTCTCCTTTACATTCAGTTGTCAAACCCTACCCTAATGCAACTCTTCTTTCCTTGTGCCTTTGTTGTAGTAGTTGGGGAACTGATGGGAAACGTGACCCTTTACTCACATCCCTTCTGCCAGCAAGGCAACCATGTGACTCCAGTGATGGTAGTGAATCAGGCCTGTGGCCTCGGGCTAGTCACAAATAATTTTGGATTAGACTTTTGCTTCTCTCACTTCTTCTTCTGATCCTCAGAAATCAGAGCGGTCCCCTGTCCCTTGCTGTCCTCACTGTGACTTGTGGGCCCATATGAATCCACAAGGTGTTCTGGCTTTGGGACAGCCAAAGACTGGGGAGAAGGCAACAGCAGATAGGATAAGGGATCCTGTTGTTATCGCCCTGATGAGATTAATTTTCTTTTTTCATGTTTCTTGGCAGGATCAAAATCCTGGAATTGTTGCCAGACTTCAGGAGCCAGGCTCCATCCCAAGTGGAGGCTCTGTGCCGGCACCAGCCACAGTGAATGGGTACACGATGAGGAACCATTTACTGAAGCAGCAAATAATGAAACGACAGCTGATGCAGGTACCAGCTCGAGTGCCTCTGTGGGTTGTGTGCTGTCCACCTCTGCTGTCCACCACTGGGAAGGACAGGACTAACTGGAACGGGGAAATCACCAGTTGGCAAACATGAAGGAGTGACCCTGCAATTGCTGCATTGAGTCAGACTAGGGCTGTGGTGAGCCCAGGATGTCATGCACGAGAGGCCAAGGCGCTGCTCAACAAGTCTGAGTGCCCACTCATGCAAGGGAAGGATTCAGTCACCTCTATATCACTGCCTCCTCCTTGGTCAGCCACAGAGCTGGGAGGGAAGATGCAGAGGCTTGGAGTATGAGTCAGCCCCAGGAGAGATGTTCTCCATGGTTGTCTTTCTTTGTGGTTCCCTGGAGATTTACCAGAGCAGATGTTAAACTCCAGTTTGTCCTGGATTTGGCTGGACTCTAGCAACAGAAATCCCTCTACAAGTCTTATAACATACTATATGGAGGAGTAGGGACAAGGGAATCCTACAGATGAGTTGGGTGAGACAGCACTGGACACGTGTCTCTGACTTTCTGAGTGTGCTTCTGGATTCAGGTTAGGGAGGCTGATTTCTTTGAATGGGAAACAAGATGAGAAGCAGCTCAGTAAAACCCTCAACAAAGTACTGTCCCACTCAATGATAAAACTCCCTTTCAGAACCAACTCTGTCTCCTTGTCCCCCGTTGGCTTCAAGGTTATCTGTGCTGCTGTAACTCGGTAGGAGCCAGCCTCTGTTCCCACAACTCCCAGAGAGTTTCCCCAGGTCCCAGCTGCTGTCCCCAGCAGGGATTCAAGTGTGGTTCTGGGCTTGAAAGGCAGTGGAGACAAATCAGGTCACTTGGAGGAAGGCAGCAATGTCTAACTCAGGGAACACCTGCCCTGACTTCCTGTGGTTTACTGCTGTGTTCTGGTTAGAAGTGGCAACCAGCACAAAAGGTGATGGTTCACAAGATCAGAGTAGCAGAGAGACAGAGTAATGGCCACCAACAATCTCCTGTTGTCAGCATGTCCCTGCAATGCTGCCACAGATTCTGTTCACTAATAGACTTTTGGGCATCTTTTGTCCCTGTACCTGGTGTGTCAGAGAACAGTGTCCCAATAATCAGCACCAGAGGTGATGGAACGACTGGAGGCTGCAGTCTCTGGCTGTGCTGCACTTAGAAGCTGATGAACATGAGGGTCTCTATGTTCACCCAGCTTACCTTGGGCCATGGGTCACCTGCACAATATCTGCTGAAGGATGCACTTCCTAATGCTGGGCTGTTGTCAGGACACCTTTGCATAAAGGGCATGGGAGCAATTAAGATCTAGTCTGAAATTAACTGTTGGGGCTGAATCTCGTCAGAAGGGAGTGTTGTGTGTACAGGAGAGGTTGTTAATGGTGGCAATGGCAACATTTCAGGTGTCCGTTGCTATTCTAGCTTGCGACGAGACTGCAGCTTGACTTTTGTGTCCCTTGTTTTCCAGGAAAAACAGAGACAAAACATGCTGGGAGTAACATCTGAGCAGAGGAGTTTGTTTGCAGCTCAGCAGATAAATCAGTTTCAAGGTAAGGAGTGAGATGACATGCTATAAAACAGTCTGGAAGAATCAGGGCCCAGAATCTCATTAAATACAGGGCACTTAACAATTCTCTGCCATGAAATAAAAACATTACACTTTTTAACATGTACCATGACATTCACCCGTTTCCATATTGCTCCAGTGGCAGCTATGTTGCAGAGAGAGGCCCATGTATTGAAAGAGAAAGATGGAGCAGCAGCCCTTTCAGGCTCTGCCATGTTTCCAGGGTGAATGTGTGCTCACCAGCTAACTTGTCTCTTTGTATGCAGCTGTGCAGCAGCCCATTCCTGCTGACTGCAGCCAGGTGATGCCAGCTCCTCCGCCCAACCACCGCATGCTGCCATCTAACCCAGCCATGCTGCAGAGCACCTTGGGTTCTGGCATGGCCCCAGCCACTGCCAGCCAGAGCAGTGGGTCGATGGTGATGATTCCTCACAACACTGGCAAGCAGCAGGGCATTTTTCCACCTAATTCTGACTTTAACATCTCGCTGCGGCCGAGCCAGAACTCACTGGGCATGAACACGGGATGCCAGACAGTGCACAGCCACTCTGCTGTGCGACCAGGAATGCCGATGTCAGGCTTCAGTTCTGGTTCCTTAGCCAATCACTCTGCAACTCAGCAACACCTGAGGCAGCCAAGTATGCCAAGAATCCCTAACGTCTACCCCAACTCATCTGCCCAGATGTGGACACCAACTGCCGTGCCAAGAATGCCAAATCAAAGCCAAATGGATACCAGCATGCAGCAGTTCTCTGGTAACACTCTCTTCTCCAAACAGAACGTAAGACCAAGCGCACCGGGGCAGCAGTTCTCTCAGCAGGCTGTAGTGCCACCTAATCAGATCGCTCCCAGTGTCCAGGTCAGACAGATGCAAAAACTGAGCATGGGGCAGTCTGGCCAGGGGTTGAGCTCAATGAATAATCAGAACTTGAGACACAATTTAACCAGAGGACCATTGCCAGCTATGAATGTTATGAAATCGATGCCACAAGGAGTCTCCAGTTTTAACCAGCTCAGTCCTGCCTCGAGCCTTGGCCCGCCCAGCTACCCTTCCACAGGCCAGCCACCCGAAGCCTTCAGCAGGATGAGTACCGCTGCCGAGCTGCCGCAGTATGACTTTGTGTCCCAGCACAGCAACTCCGTCATGCCTGCGAACTGCAGCGACACTGACTTCCTCGACTCCCTCATGAAGAACAGCAGCAGCAATGACGAAGAGTGGTTGAACAATCTGACAATGATAGATGACATTTTGGGACAGCACGCTCAAAGCTCCGGACACGTTTAGCTGGGAGGGAAGCGGTCTGGTTGTAAATAACACACGTATGGCTTTAGAGCGGGGCAGACAACCCGTGAAAGCCGCAGCCTCTTTCCATGCAGAGTGGATAGACTCAGCCAATTCTTTGCCTGCATCAAAGTTTAATATTGGCAGTTTTTCAGATGACTGTATATACTTGAATATTTTGTAAATTATGTTTTCCTAAACCTTAAATGTGGAAGTATTTATACTTCTTTGCTGGACTGTTTGTAAATAAATCTATAGCATAACTTTTTGGTTTTATTATAGGGATTTCGTTATACCTTGTTATAAATATGCAAATAATATTGTTAGTTTCAGTAATACTGTGTATTACAGCATAAAATACTTATGTTTTTGACATAACTTAACACATGAACTAGGGGTGTCATTGCAGCCAGACTAAGCAGAAATCAAATGTGGCATCTGTTCTCCCAGATCAAAAGGAAAGATTGAAAAGTCGCACTGAAGAAAATAAAATCCATAAAAGGAGCTGCTGATTGCCTTGTGGCCCGGTCTTGCAGCCCCACTCTAGTCTGTAGGTCCCATGAGGACTCCTAGTGCATTCAGGGATCTGCCTGCAGAGATCCATTTGCAAGATCCCAGGCACGTTCTCAAACTTGATACACTCCAGTAGGTCGATTCGACACCGACAACGCATGCTGCGTTGTCCTGCAGTGAGCGTGTGCTTGTGATGTTACAGCTGCTGACCGGCGTGTGTGTGTGTGTGCGCGCGTCTGGGCATTGCAGGCCTGACGCTGCCTGCGCTGGGTTGCACTGGGGAGGAGGCATGGGGCAGGCACTGCCGAGCCTCCCTGCCAACTGTACCCTCCAGCAAATAAGTAGCCTGGTTTGTGCACCTCTGCCATGTATATTTGTAGTGTACAGGTGACCTGTTCCTGGTTTTAAGGCTTTTCACAATTTCTGTTTTAATGTGAGACTTTTTTTCAGGGCAAAAGTCTATAAACATTAATAGTTAATTTTTGATGTTTTTTCTGTCGGCTACTATTGTCCTATGTATATTTAAGAGTCTGTTTATAAGAGATTCACTGTACTGTAAACTTCTTAAAATGTTCATACTTTGTGTAATCATATTTTAATAGTCACGTCATACTTCGCAATACATTTGTAATATATCGTCAGCTTCCAGCACAGAATGTTTTTTTTTTCTTCATACCATAATAAACTGCCAGGGGAAAATTGCATATACTTTATGTGCTCATTTCTCAGCCACAATGTTTCGTACCTGCAGATATTTGGATTAATTTGATTTGTCCAGGATGCTACGACGTCAATCTAATAACGTGTACAAATGCATGCGTGCTGTTAGTAGAAGAAATGGGCTAGACAAGGAATTGAAACAGGCTGTTAGTAGAAGAAATGGGGTAGACAAGGAATTGAAACAGGCTTTAATTTTATTTTAAGATGGGATTTCTTAGGCTCACTCTCCTTTTTCAGTGTAATATAGGTGAACACGTCATTAATCTTTGTTTGGTTGGGTTTTTTTTTTACATAGCACTGTGTTTATTCAAGTGACAGGTCTTATTTCTAAACGCTTGTATCAGTTGGCCTGTCAGAAAGCGAAGCTGTGCCCAGCATGAGTGGAAGAGGAGGGCTGGGGGGACCCAGCACAGTCCCATCTTACTCATTCAGCGACACCCACAAGGGTGGTGGCAGGTACAGCGTGTCACTTCTTTGACACAAATTGTCTGAAGGCAGAACTGGTGTGTGCCCTGGGGGAGGTGAGGCTGGTAGGAGGGGTAGGAAGGAACAGGAAAAGGTTAGGAGTCTTAAATAAATGCACAAATAGAAGCTGTAGCTAAAATTGCCTCTTTTAAACAGAGCCTGGCTTCCTAGGGCTAGCGGAGAAGACATTTTGGTGCTGCATGTGGTCCTGTGCACACTGTGGGCACAGCAAGCCTGAGGAATACTCCTCAAGTTGATACATGCCAGAGGAGGGGTTTGTCCTCACCCTGAAGTGGGCCCTTCTAGAAGTATGTTCTTCATAGCTGTGTGGCAGAAAGCAGCTCCTGAAGCAAAAAAAGAGAGGGGCAGTCAGGGTTTAAAGCAGTAAAATAGAAGTGATGCTGCTAATGGTCAGAGGGGCAGAAGACCTCTCCCAAGCACAGCCACTCCCAGCTTTGTCAGAGACCTGGGTGGCTTTGTGATGGCAGGGCAGGTCCTCACAGTGCAAGAGGCTCTGAGGGGAACGACCCCTAACCAGCTGCATCTCGAGAGTGGCAGGTACCTGTGGGAAAGCAGAGTGAGGAGGAGAGAAGCCAGGTATCTCCAGCAAAGGAAGTTAGCCCCACCAAACACTTGCCCAAAACAGACTGAAACATGTCTGAATGAGACAGAAACGCCAAGAGGGGGGAAATTGCCTCTGAGTGTGTCTGTGGTGAGGACAAAGGTGAGTTTGTTTGGCTCCAAACACTGGCACCATTTCAGCAGCTTTCCTGTCGTGAGCTGTGTCCCGGCAGGGAGCAGCTCTGGCTGCAGCCAAGCCTTCACTGCTTTAAGGAGCAGCAGGTTTGACCACAGGTCTGGGAGCCAGCAGTGCCTGACCCCCTCTGGGTCAGCAGCATGGCAGTCACAGATGGCAGAGAAGGCTACTGCCCACATACTCTTCTTCAGGATATTAATAAAAATAATACAAATGCCCTCTTTTCCTTCTTGATTTTGTTTGTGTCAGCACACTTTTCAGCTTCTCGGTTCTGTGGGATTTGGGTTACAAGTGCTGAGAAGGACATCTCCAAAGGCCAACTGTTTTCCTAGAGAATTTATGGAATGCAGTTCATCTTGTACCTGTGTTGTGTACCTATTTGTCTCCACGTCCCAGTTCTTCATATCTCAAGAGGGAAAAGTTTATTTGATGTGAGGAGTCAGGACTATATTAAGCTTGGAAGAACAGGTTTAAATATTGTTACTATCTTGCTGTTTCTGTGTTTGTAACTGCTGGTTCTGAAACACATCTTTGGGCAGTTGGCACGTAACTGCCATGGCCAGTGTGCTGCTCGGGCTGCCGCTGCTCCCTGCGGTTAGCAGGCAGCTTGGGCTGGAGCACAAAGCACAGGTATGTACAGGGTGAAGGTATGATGACCACGGTACAACATTTCAGCAACTGGAGCACTAGCACTGCAATCCTGGTTGGTGTCAGGCAGTAACAGGTAATGCTTTTATCACAATAAATTGTCTGTTGTGGATAAAGAAAAAAAAAATCTTCATCTGTATTTTACCTTCCTCTTTTTTTCCCCCCCCTCTCTGTTTAACATGTGAAAATGCCCAAAGTCTGATCATGCCTTTACCTTCATAGTCTGTATCACTAAGGTGAATAGTTACAGCTAGTGAAGAAGTAAAACTAAGTACAGCTGCATGGTTCTCCCATTGTGTTTACTGGAGCAGCAGATCACACAAGGTGTAAGTAGACCTATGCTTCAAGCCAAATCTGCTGCCTCACACGCAGTGTAAACATGGAATAGGTGTCCTGAAAGCAGTGGTGTAGCACAGGATTTACACAAGCATACAGAAGAGCAGCATCTGATGCTGTAAAAGTGCAAAATTAATTTGGATTTCTAAAAGAGTCACAAGGAATGAAGTGTCTGACAGCACTCACTGTTGAAAGCTATCATTTATTTCCCAAACAAGTTACGTCACCAGACTGCCCTCATAATTATGGCCATGAAAACAGAGGCAAGACAGTAAGGTTTTTCCCTCTTGGATTCTAAAATAACATCAAATGCATGTAAAGGCCAGAATTTCCAAAGACCTGAGCTCACTCAATGTCTGTCTCTCCAAAAGGTTAGTAGTGTAGGTAAGTCAGACTTACTATGGAAAAAGTCTCCTTGTGGATTTTATTAATCTAAAGCATACCACCTATGACAAAGGCAAAACAGAAAACCACTCTCATTTCTAACAGAAAGATGCCTGGGAACAGCTGTCACGGGAATGTGGATCAAGCAATTTCTCTGGGAAGCCTAACCCTGACTTATGCAGAACCTGAGCTCTGCAGCTCAGTGGCTTTCCAGGATTGATTACATGTCTTTCTTAAGAAGCTTCCAACAAAGGAAGCTGCACTGATGTTGAAGTGTAAGGTCAAGTTCTCCTCTGGTGCAGGATGTTGTAAATCAGGAGTGATTCCACTGCCTGCAGCAGGGTAACTCCTGATTTACACCAGCCTGGGAGCAGGAACAAGCACCTAGTGAGAGGCTGGCACTTGCGTTCTGGTCCTGCCTGGATGTGGAAGAGGGGCTGCAGATGTGCAAGGTGCTCCCAGGAGAGGATCCACTCTGCACTGGCACCTGGCTGCAGGGCAGGCAAGGATGAGGGAAGGCATGAGGGCAAAGCAGCTGGTGACCACACTGGCTCTGCCTCTTCTCCTGCCATGTGTCTGCACTGAAGGGCAGGTCCTGCGAGGACACTTGGCCCTGGCACATCTGTCCAGCCATCTATTCAGGCTGAGCTCAGGTTTTGGTGCTTAATGCCAAATTGATGCCTGTTTCACCTTTTATTCCCTATTGTATATATAGCAAATTTAAAAAAAAAAAAAAATTAGAGGCTGGAAAAGCGTGAGGTGTTTTAAATACCAATAAGGGTCTCTCCTGGGCAAGCTAAACCACAAACATTGCCTAGCATCTGCAGAAGTTACTGAGAACTTTAGACTCTGGCTGGTCAAGAGGCCTCCTGTGTACCATCCTGCAGAAAAACAGGGAAAGGCTCCTTAGTAAAGCAGCCAGGCTGAAGCAGCAGGTTTTGGGATGTTGGTGTTGGGCTGTGTACCCTTTGTAGAGAGGCTGATTTATTTGCTTTCCTGAGCTCAGGAAGTATAAGCAGTTAGATTTTATTTTGTTCTGGAGACTGGCATGACAGTGGTCTGGGTTGCATCATGGCTGTGTGTCAGCTAAAATAACCCACAGCTACAGCAATGATTTGTCCCCACAGTCCAAAGCGCCCTTTGTTGTGTGGCTGAACCCTGCTGCCAGTCTGATATGTGTCAGAGCCAGGAACCAGTGAGAAGCCCCTGGGTTTTGTGCCTCATGTTTTGTCCTTAGCAAAATTTGTGATGCTGCAATTTAATGTCTGAGATTTAAACAATGTGGTTGGAGAAGAAAAACTAAACGCCATTTTTAAGTTCAAAGTTGGACTTGTATCAAAAAAAGGTAATTTTAATTGTTCTGCTGTTGTCTTAATCCCTTTTCAAGGAGTGAAAGGACCCCAGTGCTGACCTCACTTAGTTTCACATCCCAAAGCTGTGCTGTGTTTGATGAATGGCTAGGGTAGACAAGACCCAGGGCAGCGGCAGGAGGTGGTGAGACCAGACTATTTTCACTCCCTGAGGGGAAGCCAGTCCAAAGCTATAAAGTGGTGAAATCTTTTTCTTTTGCTAATATAGAGCTGTGCTTGACTCCATCCACTGCAGAAACATGCTTTGTTTCAAGTTTAGACTGCTCCTTGTCAGTCCTGATGGCTTTGTATGACAGCTGGGGAAACAGAACCAGGACCTGTGCTCCTTTCCTCTTCTCAGCCTATATATTATTATTCTCTTTCACCTATTAGCTGCTTACACTATTTGCCTAAGCAGTTCCCATTAATCCCATTTGAACCTCATAATCTTTAATAAATACATATATTTTCCTGTGCCCTTTCAGGATAGTTGGTGATGTTCATTAGCAGCAGGGGACTGTGGGGCACAAAAGGCTCAGGACTCCAATCCCAAAGATATTTAAGTGCCTAATGAAGCAGGCAGACACCAGGAGGAGTTTTCAAGAGTAGTTAAACAGGACTGGCAGCCACATCTCTTGGCTAGTGGGTCGTGTATTATCCCTGGTAGCTGTGCACCAGGTTGGACTTCATTTTATGGCTCTGGGAGGATAAGCTGGTTGTTTCTGTACGACCAACTGTGGGCAAAATGAGACTATGAGTCAGGCCCCTAGGTGTTTTAATTTTCCAACCTCAAAAGCCAGTTGGCTCATTCTATCTGGGAAGAGCATGCAGCCCAGCAGGTAGGCAGTGGAAGATGAGCCATCAATTGCACCTATCTATCTGTGCAAGCTTTTTGCTTTACTCAACAGGCTCATGCCTTGTTCCGAGCTCTGGGATGCAGCACGCCTCACCCCGCCAGAGGGGCTGGGCTCACAGTAAAAATGTGAGTCGTTCACTCTTCTTGGCCAATATTCCTGACAACAAACTTTCAAACAGTCTGCAAAAAGCTGTTTGTCTGTTTCTCAAATTGCCACCTGTGCATCTTGAAGAGCAGGTGGAACCCTGCTTCTGCTTCAAAGCTCCACATCTTTATTCTGCCACAGTTTCTAGCTTACGACTTGCGGCTGAACTAATGTAGCAGTGTATTTCTAATGCTAATGGAGCACATACCCAGGCAGCTAGGAGGGGAAAGAAGACCTGTGGGGAGACAGCAGGAGAAAAGAGACAGATCTAAGTTCTCCGTGTCCACAGGAAGCAAGAGGTTCCTGTTCACAGTGGGGAGGAAGGACAAGCGGTCTGATAGGGAGCAGCCTGACGTTAGCCCTGGTGTGGCACAGCTGCTCCCTTGCAGACAGGAGAACGGTGGCTGCTTTGGGTGGCATGATGCAGCTTTACCACTCTAATGCCAGGCTGGCCGTGGCCATGTTGCAGGACAGCTGTGAATGTAACATTGCCTGGGGTAAACCTGAAATGGATGGATGGAGACAGGGTGGGAGAGAAGGCTCAAAAATAAGCTGGAGATAGATTTCATGGCAAGAACTTCACTTACATCCTCATCCTTTCTGCACAGGGATACCCTTTCCCCAAATCCTGTGACATGGTCACTTCTACCGGAGCCTGAACATGCAGAAATGTAATGGTGTCTCTTTGCTAGGAGAAGGCTGGGCGTGTGGCTGGGAGAGTTTCATAGCTGATTGCCATGGGATACTCCTTTGCTGCTCTGCAGAGCCCTTTCCTTGCTTTGTGTAACCTTTCTAGCCCAGTGGTGTGCTCATCACTGGGAACCACAGACTGCCAGTGTCCCATCCAAGCTCTGCACCGCAGCTTACCTACCCATAAAATTGAGAGTCCCTCTTCCATAGAGATGGTTTGAGAGGTAATTGTTTAACACTGATAAAAGTGCTTTGAGCAGCTTGGGCTGTAAAAGTGCCAAGTATTCTTATTAGTCCCATGTCTTTGCTTTACTGTGTCAACCAGATCACAGAGCCTCCTGGTACCACAGCAGCCTCCTACACCACCCACTCCCTGAGCAGCAAGGCCATGCAAAGCAGATTAGCTTACAGCAGGCCTTTTCAGGACAAAAATGGCAGTTCCTACTGCCTGCAGCAGGTGACTGCATATCCAATGAAAAAAAATTAACTAAATACTTGTAAATGCTTGGCTGCAACAGGCTGAGGTTTGTTGCTTGAGTGACTGAGCACCCAGTCCCTTGTTGAAAAGGGAAATGAGTTTTTACGCTCATGAATTTCAGGCCACGCTCTGAATCTACCTGGAAAATTAAGAATGTTGTTGGTGTGTCACAATTTGTCTGGGCAATTATGCATTGGTAGTTATTTGCAGCCACCAAGAGACCGAGTTCATGCTGTTCAACTACATAAATACTACAAGAGGGTACCTTCTCTTAGATTTCCAATTCAGCTTCAATCTGTTACTTGAGTAGCTTTACCCAAAGAGTGGAAATGATTTCTTGCAGGATTCACAGTAGTTTTGACTTTTTAACCTAGGTTTGCTTTTTGGAGGAGTTTGAGGAGAGATTTTTGGGAGGGGAAGGTTTGGAGGTTTTGGTTTTTTTTGTGTCTCCTCACAGACCAATGTATTTCCTTTATTTTCTTCACACAGTCCTTCATACTCATGATGATAACTTATGGACTGGTATGGCTGGCTGTGAAGAATGGTTGCTGGGAACCCAAGGCTGTTAAGAGATGAACTGGTGAGTATTAGGAAAGTGACCCCCTTTTTCCATGGCCTGCTCTGTGATAATTATCTTGAGACCTCT
This sequence comes from Ramphastos sulfuratus, assembly GCA_013399055.1. Lineage (NCBI taxonomy): Eukaryota > Metazoa > Chordata > Aves > Piciformes > Ramphastidae > Ramphastos > Ramphastos sulfuratus. The sequence goes on along the minus strand of WBNM01002441.1, from coordinate 49,024 downwards.
GTGTATTTTGAATTTGGTACAAGTAACCAACAGTTCAAAATCATCTAACCTAGGCACACAGAGAAAGGCTTACATCAGACTCATTCTCAGCACTGGCTAGAAGTGAGTTTTGATATGAGTACAGCATTCAACAGAGAGGAGCCAAACATTATTTACTAGAGGTAGGAAAAAAGGGTCATTGCATTCTGGAATGATTGCTAGTGTGTAAGCCAGAAAACGCACCCACATCTCCAACTGCTATGCTAAATGTTAACATGCTAAGCCATGTGTAGATCTACCATCACAGGCACATGCTTTTCCAGCACCCTCTAACTCACAGGGATATGTAAACACTTCACCATTTCACCCACTGTTTCATCTTCCAGACATCTCCATGGCCCACTGGCTTAGGAACTCAAATACCTAACACTTCTTGAGCTTCTTATGGATGGCTAATGTACCCAAGAGTGTTGCAAGACACCATCTGCAACCATGCTCAGCCTGGCATGAAATCAGACAGGGAGACTCTTTTCATCTTCTTGCACCTTGAGGTATGATCCTAGAATAATGTTTTGATTTTAATTGTCTGTCAGTGGGTAATTTTATTCCTGGTCTTAGCATCCACAACAAACATGAAAGGAATATTGCCTGTGATTGTGGAAGTAATGATAGCTGTAGCACCTCTTGTCCACATCCTCAAATTTAAACTGTCAGCTATTCTAGAGAGCAAATATATTATTTGCGTATTTTATACAGTGCCCAACACAATAAGGCCCTAGTCTCTAGACACTACCATAATACTACTAATAAATAATAACTCAACACTGAGATTAACACTGCCACACAGAGACTTTCTGATTTGGTACATTAACTTCTTATTCTTTTCATGCTGTGAATGTAAGCTGTAGCTGGAGATACAAAGTGCTGTGAAGATTACTGTAAGTACGCTGATCTTCTGAACCCTGAATGGAGGTCGCTGTTGTATAATAAATTGCATTAAAATATAAATGAAAAGAAATCATGTACAATTTTTCCAGCAAGAATTATTCACAAGAAGCTTCATGGAAGAACTGACTGCATTAGCTCCAATAGAAGCTGTTATTTCTTTCAGATGGTTGCCTGAAGTTTTGCTAATTGTCTGAAGAAACCTATACCACCATTTGATGTGCTGTTCAGGGCTTCCAAAGACCCCTCTTGTCTCAGTGATTTTGCCGCGCTGAGAGGGATTTTGTTTCACTCATTAGATCAACTAAACCAATTCTGCTTCATAATAAAACAATTTTCTCCTACTCACCAGAGTGCAAAGATGAGCCAGGCTAGCTGATCCACAGCACTGTGGCTTTTTCAGTCCCACGGGAACCATCCTTGGTCCCATGGGAGTGAAGAGAAAAACTTTGACTGACTGCTGCATTGGAGATTCCTGCTAAGATCGTGAAATCCAGTTGTTTTTAATCCTGCCAATAAATGGCAATTTTCTCCAACAATGGGAAAGAAAATTGCATCTGAAGCACAGTTTCTCTTCCCCCACCACGACATATTTAGGCAAACTGACTATGGTGGTGGGTGTTCTTTTTTATTACAAAGCATAACACTTTAAAATAACAAGATTAGATCCATTTTTCCTACAAAACATAGTCATGGGAAATTTGAATTAAACCAAAATCAATAAAGCATGAGCTTTGGAGAGCACAAAAGACATATTCTCCATTCCTCTAGCTACACACTGGCAGTCTCTGCTGACACAGGCTTGAATCCAGCCTGAAGTTTATCACCAACACCTGAGAGTGCAAAATTTCTTCTGAATTAATGGATCAACTGGGATTTACAGAGAGAAATCAGTAAAGCCCTGGTGGGTAGTGGTGCTTGAGACAGCTTGCCAACTCATCAATTGCTGTAACTTCATCAGAAGTCACTTCTGTTCACAATATGACAGCAAATACTAGCATGGAAATCAAGCAAAAACATGTTCTAATAGATGCACGTTCCTAGAATAATTCTTATTTTTAAGTTATTCAGTTATTATTTTAGTTTAAGTTGCAGATGTGTGGACATTGACAATAGAAGGCTGTTGGGGGGAGTGTCCATCTTACAGGTTTTTTTACACTGATAAACTGATGCCAAGGTGCTAAGCTTTTACAATGTGTATTAACTTTAACCACTTCACTACTGCGGCCTTAGCTGCCCTGCATGACTCCAGTTCTTCTGGGATTTGAATGAATGCTCAACCCTTCAGAGAACTTCAGAGCAAAGGCAAAGCACTTAACAGGTATTAGCCTACAAGGTACTTCAGTTTTATGAGCTACATTTACACATTTAACAGGTAACTTCTATGCAATTTACATTTAAGTGTACTGGAAGCTTATTCCTTTGTGTGCTATTTAATTTAAGAGGTTTTTCTTCTTTTTTTTCTTTTAATTTGGGGCATTGTTCTGATGGCACTAAAATGAATTCCACTAACAGTTCTGGTAATTCAGTGCATATTACTATTTTCTATTTGTTTGGTTCCTTTCATCCAAGTTCATTCCAGTTCTCTTAAAACTTTCTATTTACTATGCAGATTAGGAATGATACACATGAGAAGGAGTTTGCCTTCCCGTGAAATGCAGCTATTTCTCAAATAAAACATACCAATTGCTTCTAATATTTGCATGGAGAAACCAGATTTTTTTTCTACCTAAATATAGAATCAGCAAGTACTTGATATCAATTTTCTCTGTCTTTAAAGATACAGAATTAGCATCTAATAGGAGGTATTTGCCTACTAGCTGTAGCAGATGTATGTTTATATATATATATATATAAAAAAATATATATGCATGTACATATATGGCTTCGGTTGCCATGTGCCAGCTTTGGGTGACAGCAGTACTGTGCATGAAAGCCAGCGTCTGCCTGGTTTCACAACAAGTATGTACATTCAGTCAGTGTTTCTGAAAATGGTTCCCAAAATACAATTGCTATTTCCAGCCCTTAGGAGTTGCAGGATCCAGAAATACAACTGGACTCTTATATAACTCACCTTAATGTTATTGTGAGTCAAGCAGCAAGGGGCAGAGGTTTTTTTTTCAGGATGCTTAAGGTGTTTTATTTGGAAACATGTTACTTGATAAAGAAATGATTAGGCTAATTGAGGGAAAAGCTAGATGAAAATAGGTCAAAGAGGTCTTAAAGTACAGCTTTAAGAATTAAATCTGGCAGTCTTTATTTAGCAGAGACAAAAATAAACATCAAGTTAGCAAACAACAGACAATAACAGAAAACTAAGAGTGTAAGTGGCACAGTGCTAGGAAAGCAAAAGTATCACTGATATACCATATCTTTTCTAATATCTAATTCATAAAAGGAAAAAATGAAGTATGGACGTGATCACACAGATGCACCTAAGTATGTGTGAAATGTTTAACATACATTGTCTTTCCCATGTCATCTGTCACAACGGCAACTATAACCAAGCAGAAATTGTTGTGAAGTAGATCCATATAAATGATCTTTAACCTGATCTATTGTCTTGATTTAAAGACATGGATTCCCCACCTCCACTTAGTTTTGCCCCTCCACTCTCCAGAATAGTATGAAAACAAGTTATCATTATTATCAACTATGATTACGCTCCCAAATTGCACTTTATTGTCATCAGTCTCATAATGAGGTTCTTCCTGGCATCTCAGTCCTATATATGTATTTATTATTTGCACTGCCATAGCGCCACAAGATCATATAATGGATCAGGATCAGCACAAAAGATGGTCCAGCCCTGAGAGCTTTACAAAGTGTGTAAAGTTAGAACTGAGGAATAGAGGCAGCATAAAAAAATATGACACTGTATTGTAGACATTACAGCAGAGAAAAGTCTTAGAATTTTGAAGAAAAATGACCAGTAACTTTTGGGCTGTTTATAGGAAATAAAAGGCAGTCAACGGGATGCAGAAAAGAACCTGTTTAAACATATTACCAATGGGCTGTGAAAACTGATTGGCATCAGGAGTAGATTGCAGCTGCAGTTAGATCTCATCAGTGAATGGAAATAGAAGGTGAGGTGAAGACAGGCTACCGAGGCCCCTGAAGTAAAATCATGTGGGCAAGAATTAACAAGACAGAGTAGGCTAAGCCAGCACAGGGATAAAAAGGAAGTAACACGGTGAAAATGACAAACTAAGAAAAATTATCTTTGTAGAAGTGTTCTCAATAAAGTATGATCAAGACAAGGTTATACTTGCCAAGGCCAAAGGAAAACATGCTGCACTAACTGAGATTTGGGAAGATGGGAGTTTAAGCTACATGAAGAGTTAGACATGGTTTGAACATAAAGGGCCAGGGAAAAGTCTGAGTCAAAGATGATTATGTACAGGAAGAGAGGACTGTAATAGATAAAGTTTCCCACCACAAGAGTACTTCTGGGAGAAGACTCAACACTATTTAACTGTACTGAGCTTAAAATGACATTAGGGTTGTAATTAACCAGTTTTCATCCAGATGGTCCAGGGATTGGGGCTGGAGTATTTGTGTGCCGTCTGACCCAGGCACCATATGCTGCAATACAAAGGAGCAAGGAGCAGGCTCAGAAATACAGAGACACTGCAAACATCCCAGAACCCCATTCACACACAAATTTATTAACATGTCTTCTCACAGGTTCAAATAGCCATCAGGTGAGTCATCAGTCAGGTGACTCAAAGCGTGTTTCTTCCAGATCACATCATCTTCAGGCATCTGACCATGCAGGTGTAGGGCTCAGGAGGCGTTGTGACTGCATGCAGCAGATGGTGAAGTCCCACTGAACAGTCATAAGAAGGTAATAGAGATGCAAGCCAAGAGTTTAGGAAAGCATGCCAATCTGCAGTGAAGAGGCATAGCTGTGAAAAATCTGAGTGAAAATCACTGTTTGAACTGTAGTTGTAGTATACATTAGCTGGAGATAAAACACAGGGTGACTAGAGGAGCGATCCTGTGGAAAGGCCTGGTTAACATCTATTGGAATCTGCGAGGAACGTAAGAACAAAACCTTCAAAAATGTGCTGGTAGGTGGGTTAGGAAAAATAGGAAGGAAAAAAGGGAGAGGACAATGACTGAACAAGAGCGGAAAGTACTTACTTCATTTGACAGATTAGGGTGGAATGATAGTTGTGGTCACTAAAGATCATATAAGTAAGAGGCTGTTTGAGACTTTGTAAAGAAATGCAAAGGGCATAAGCCAGGTTGGAAAAGATCTAGGACAAAACTGATAGAAAGAAATTTATGAGGGAGTATTTGTGGAGACCCCTTTCAGTGATCTGAGCCGTGAAGTGTCATCAGAAATGAGCAAGGCAAAAAAATAAATCTTTCTAGTTTTCATGATGTCAGAGAAAAGCTTTAAAGCGTGATCTGAATGAAACCTTGAAACGAATGATTAAATAAGGGTTTTCTGCATGTATATACACATATGTAGACCAACAAATGTATACCTATACATACAAATAGATACATAAACAAACAAAACAAAACAAAAACCAACAGAAAAACGTACCTTGATTCATGATTTGCAGTTGGCAATACCACACTGGAATTAGTCAAAGCAAAACTTCACAACCGCATCAGTGAATTTTCTGTTACTGGAGAGAGGATGCCAGAAGCAAAGGTGTATTATACCAGAAGACAACACAAACTACTGAGGGAGGAAAACTAATGTTTCATCTCCTTTTGCTCACTGCTTGCTTCTGCTAATTATTAATGTAAAACACAGTTCCATGCTTGTTGTAGAAAAATATTTTTCCTTCAGAAACAATTTTTCCATCATTAGAGGATCCAGCCCAATTCCCTTGTGGTTTATCCATTTGTTTGTTTTAGAATTTGAGATGTAAATAGTCAGTAGTAAAGGAGAAGCCTAAAAGTAAAGAATACAATTAATTTTGTAATTATTGTCTTTTAGCTTCTTCTTAAAAGTACATCATGTCTGGTCCACATGCATGGATGATCTCAAAGCACCTTCAGTTCAGAGTTAGCTTTTCAGATGGTTTAACTATTTGTTCATAGACAACAAGCAGCAGTTAAATTAAACTAGAGAAAGACTTTTTCAAGAAAATATGGAAAAGCAGAGGTGATGGTTGTCGGTTTCATGTTTGCAAACCTGCAGGTGACAGTCTGCCAAAGAATTAGTGCTGGCACAGTGCTGGTGTGAGGTAGGCACTGGGCTGTGAGTATTGGATTAAACTGAGTATGAAGCTTGTGATTGCTTGGAATCATGGAGAAGCCCCAAGTTAGTTTTGGTTTACATTATTTTCTTCTTTTTTTTTTTTTCCTTTGATCATCTCTTCTGTAGTATCCAGTCCTGAAAGCAGGGAGAGGCATTGTGTCTTCGCTGACAGGGAACAAGGCTGGCCACTGCACCGGACAAGCTGGACACACTTGTCTCAACTCAAAACTTCATTTTACAACATTGAAAACATTTTATAATATCACAATCCCTTTGTCCTGAGAGCATAAAGCATGAGAAAGCAAAGGGTCTCTGAATCGCCGCTTTGGCCTCTGGATGTATGCAGCTGCTTTTTAAAAACAAAACCTTAGGTAAATAGAACCCCAGAGCCAGAACAAGCTGTCACCGCTAGGCCCGCCCCAGACCTACACCTCCCGGCAGCCCCCACGGCCGCGACTCCCGGCAGCCCCCGGGGAGCCGCCCGGCGGGGCGGAGCGGGCGCCGGCCCGTCACGTGAGCGGCCGAGGTGGGCCCGCGCGGGGCGGGGAACGCTCAGCGCCGTACTGGGGCCCGCGACGGCGTCGGCGGCAGCGCCGCGGTGAGTCTCCGTAGGGCCCGGGTTGGGCAGCGGGGCTAGCTCGGCGGGCCCCGCTTCCGTCTCCGCACCCCCAGTTCCTCCCCGCGCCGGGTATCCTTTCCTCCTGTGTCCCGGCAGTATGCCCCGGCAGGGGCTGCTGCAGGACCGGGCCTTCTCTCCGGCCCAGCCCCTCTCCCTCAGGGCACGGCAGGGCACGTCTAGCGTGCCCGTTCGCCTGCCTCGGCTTCCCGGGATGATCTGGAGACTTGCGTGAGGGCCGTCCTTTGGTTCCCCGAGCTCTGTGGAAGCGCCGCATCCCGGCGGGCCGCGGTGCCTGCCCGCCTGTCAGGAGTCACCTGTGGACGCCGAGTGGCTGGCGGGGCCCTGTCGCCGGTGGGACGCGGCGACTAGAGCTGTTTGTGGTGTCGGCTCTGGCTGCTCCTGACTCGCGGTCCTGATGTGCTCGGTGGGTCTGGAAGGGAGACCTTGCTGAAGCGCGTAGCCCATCGTCAAGGCTTAGCAGAGATACCTTGGAACTGTAATTTTTACTTTTCCTGTAAAAGGAAACGATCTCCTGTGATAAGAAAATATTCCGAATGCTCTTGACTTGCCTTCAGACTTTCAGCCACGGTAGTATTCATTTCTGACTGACTGGCGTAAATTTTGTTCAGAAGCATGTGACTTAAGTGTTCACGGCTGAAAAGCTGAAACTTGCTGTTTCAGAACAAACGTTTGTAATTGATTTAAACAACAACAACAAAAAAGACTCTTGAAGATAATAGACTGCTTCTACTTACTGGCCTTTGTGCTATACCATTAAAAAGCATAATTCCTCATGTCACAAGATGTGAGACATAGAAGTGTTTTAAATATAAGTGGTTTTGTTTTAGAGTGTTCTGTTTTTTTCCCCTCGGTCAGAAGGAAAAGGCAACCTTGATAATGAGACTCGTAGCATCATTGAGGTTGAGCAAGCTTCAGGGTTAATGTAGTTGTACTATGTAGAGTTATAATATTAACTAAAACCAGTTAATTTAGATTGCAAGACTAATTTAATGAGAAGTAACTGTCAATCTTTAATACTGTGTGTTTTCTCTTAAAGGAGACAACACACTATTTTTTCTAAGAAGTTGAATCAGGTGAAAATTAGGTGTCTCTCATGATCAGTTCTTTCTGACTTTGTCAAGTCTCATAGTAGCTTTAATATGAAAGTAATTCCTGAATGTATTTTGGAAAATAAACAAGTGACAGTGTTCTTTGGGAATGAATGAGAGAGGAAACATCTGTGTGCAGAAAGATGCTGATGTATGGGGAACATAAACATGGTTAAACACTTGTGTAAGATGTACACATCAGAAATATTTCAAAACTCTATCTTAAACTTCTAGAAGAGAAAATTCTTCTAAATTCCATCTACTTGACACAAAATAAAACATACAAAGAATTAGTACTGTTTGTTTCCTTTCTTCAGAATTTGTTTAGTAGCAACTATTCTGGGGTTTTGCTTCCTTTCTGAAGTCTTCTTGAAATATTTTGGCAGTGCTAACAATGCCTTCTTACCTGTTGCTTTCCCATCAGGGGCCATCTACAGCACAAAAGTCGGGCATTGTTCCAAAGCTGAAGGAATGTACACACTGTTGTCCTCTTATCTTGTACTGAAGTGGATGCCTCTGTATTTTCTACAACTGAAATGACTTATTAAACCTAGGGACTTCTGAGCAAGAGACAACAAAAGTAAGTGTTTTCAAGTAGACTGGTTTATGCTGTTGTGTAAGATGCATTATGTATTTTTTCAACAGAATCTAAGTAATTGGTGTGTAACCTCTTTGCTGGGCTGTTGGAAGTAATGAATGGAAAGGCTACATGCTAGAGACTCAATGTGATGTGACTGGATCCATCAATGTATAACATATATAGGCAGATGCGAAGTACAGAAGTGTCAGACTTTCCGTGCCTAGTGAAGTACCTGCTTGCTACTTGAGAGGGGGCATACCCAAAAGTCTGGTGCTGCCTCGGTAATGACTTGAGCATTTCTATGTTCTTAGGGATTGAAACAAAGAATATTTGTAGATGGCTTCAAGGTAGTTGTTAGTCTACGTTTTAAACAGACAAAGTCAGAACTGTATGTAGAGAAGCAGTTTTTGTAGTGGAATAAAGAACTAAACGTGGCAGGTGAAAGAGAGTGAGTCTGATGCATGGTTTGTATGTGTTCTCAGAGGAAAGCTGGAGGCAAGCCTAAGCAGGGGATGTAATTTTAACTGTTACAGTGCCACTTTTTTAATACAGTATATCATTATATAACAGATACAATTTCCATTTCTCTTGTGGAATCATCGGTTAAATCTTTAGCAATAGAACTGCAGTGGCCTAAGGGGATATCTTTCAAGAAGAATGAGCAGAGAGCAACTAAAGGCTTTCTTAATAGAAAACTTTGAAGCTGTGTTTGCTGTCCCATAGGCTTTCCTGTCAACTGCATCAGCTTTTGACAATGTGGTAGGTATGCATTCCTTGCAGGGGATGCAAAGTAAAGAAAATAGGGTGGGTTTAGGAAGCCACAGATCAGCCTTCAGGCATAGGTTTCTTACAAATGTACTGCTGATTCTAGAGGTAATGTGACAAATGGTTCCTAAAAAAAACCCACTTGCTTCTGTCATGCAATGTAATCTGGCTAGATTTAACAGCTGCTTGTTGTATGGTGCTTCATGAATAGAGGGGAAACTACTTTGTTCTTTGATCTGCTCACATGAGTGAAGTTCCACTTTAGAACTCAGTTACCAGTGTAAATATTAAGAAAGAGTCAGGAAAAGAGATCATCATGGCGAGAGAAAGATACTACAGATAGAACAAATACAGAAGAAGCAGTAAGTGAGTACAACTGGACAGAATTGTTAGCATTAAAGGAAACAGATCTCTGACAATTGGTAGAAAATATTTATTACCACTAAAGCAGGTGCTGCTTTTCTTTGTTGATGTGATAAAAAGCATGAGAAATACCTGACTAACAGATCAAAGTCCATCAGCAGATAGTTACTTGGTGTCCATGATGGCATGTGTCCTACTGTATATCTGTGTGAGAGAGATTATAATTCTCTTACAAGAAAGCTTGTAAAGATAAAAGCCATATATCACCCTAAGCGACATTTTCCATATAATTGGAAAGGAGGAACCAATTGAGTTGGCAATTAGGAAAAGTAATGTTAGAAACCTTTATGTTAGGTTTTGTTGGAAGTTTTGGTTTACTTTGAAAATAACATGAGAGTCAAATTCCAGGAGAACTGAAGACTCTAAAATAAAACCTTCAAATTGAGACAGGAGAAATATCAATCAAGACAGAACTGAAGATTCTTATACTCCCTCCACCTATTATTTATTTAATGCTTGTCTTCTATCTGCAAGCTACAAGAATTTTTATTTTTCGTTGTTACAGAAACATACAGAGAAGCATAGGGGATCTGGTGGCACTGAGAAAATACTTGCCCAACTTCAGCCAAGTACAACTTGCTGCCATTTGTAGAATTTTATTGTCAGGCTATTATTTTTTTGTTCATGCAGGGTTGGTCTTCTGGTACCTTCAAAACTACTCACTATAGTGAGCTTGTGAAATAGGAGTGGGCAAGCAACTGGCACAAGTCTAATTTGTTTGCTGAATTAGCAGTCACTTGAGTGTTGTGAAATTTTGTTGCTTTGCACTTGTTCATATTAAGTCTTTTAGGATAGTGTTTTACCCTTTCAAATATAGGACAAATTTTGGAGAAAGAAAATGCTTTTGCTAAGAGAGGGAACATTACTGATCCTTCACAAATTCAGCCATCTACACAGAGTTCTGCAGTTTGTTGTTTACAGTCTAGTGATAGTGTGAGAGATTCTGGAGTGCATTTTTCTTAGAGAGAGGAAACCTCGTGGAGAATTAGTATTTAGCAAACAGGTATCTCCAGCATTTAGAGTCAGGCTAGATGAGGCTCTGAGCAATCTGATCTAGCTAAAGATGTCCCTGCTCACTGCAGAGATATGTACTAGACAACTTTTTGAAGATCCTTTCCAACCCAAAGCATTCTGTGCTTTAAAGAAAATAGAGTTTTTCTTAAAAATATTCTACATTGGTGTCTTTCGTTGTTGCAGGAAGCTTTTATGTGTTTTAAAAAAATCCTTTGGAAGTAAATATAAGCAAGTATTTCTGTGGTGTGGGGTTTTGGGTTTTTTAAAACTTTTACCTGTGTGAAACTGGTATTGCTCTGCCTTATGCCACTTCTTTTTTTAAACTTTGGAGACGTCTGCTATGTTGGTTTTGTTTATTGAGTGTAGTCCCTTTGTGCTAAAATATCACTGGTTAAATGAGTGCCAAAGGGGTGTATTTATTTCAATGGACTTTATTAGTTGCTTGTGGCACTTTGGTCTCACTGTATTTCTTTTTGGTTGCTTGGTGCTGTTTGGTTAGAGACAGCTGCTGTGTGGAAAACTGCCCTGACTGCTGTACATATTTCTTGTGACTTATTTTCTGTCCCTGTGTATCTTTATATGTAATTCTAAAGTTAACCTTTAAAATGAGATGAATGATTACTCTTGACTTCACTAGATTAAATTTTCACTTATTAGGGTTAAAGATGCTGACGCTTGTTTTGGTGAGTGATGCTCACAAAACTCAGATACTGTTCTTGGCTAGACCCTTCAGAACTATCGCTTTCCCGTGTATAAATATTTTATTTATTTAAAGGATTTATATCACTTTCTGAATAATACTTAGAACTAATTATTTTTTTTCCTTCTCTGTTCATCATCTTAAGCTTAACTTTGCTACTCCCCTAGAAATTCCTAGAGTTTTATTCTATATGTTATTTCTGAAAGCCTGTATATTATGTATTACCTCTTCTGTGTGGTTGTGGTGCTCTCAGATGTGTTTTTGGTTTTAGAACTTTGTATTTTATGCTTTTAGTTTTATAATGGGAAACCCAAGGATACTGGCTCTGTTGGTTGTTCCTGTACCAAATAAAACTCTCTACTTTGACTAACCTCAGCATACCTCCTCATTATAAACCTGGCTTTTTAATTTTTTTGCATCAAGTGTTACATAATTGTCAAGTTGCAACTGTATCTCTTTTTAGAAGTGGTCTAATTGTTTTCTGATTTACTGTGACAGCAAATAAAGTGGTTTAGTAACTTCTTTAACTGTATTTTTAGGAGAGGCCTCAAGAATGCACGGACTTTTCATTCTTGCATAAGTCATCATTCAGAGCAGGATTATGAGAACTTTGGTGCTGTCTTATGTTGTGGTTATTGATGTGTGATGGAAATTGGAGTGCTTCTAGAATATATTCAGTGTAACGTTTTGTTCTGCATTTTTATTGTGTTGTTAAATCCGATTTTTGGTAAAAGCAAATTACTGTCCTATTCAATTTCCCATATATTACGTATGTATTTATACACATACACACAAAATAACTGTTTCAACTACAAGAGTATGTCACTCATGTTTTTCATCTTGTTTACCTCTTAGTATATTCTGTAGGTATTGTCTTGCATGGTAATTTAGCAGTTTGATTTCCTCAGTATTTCCAGTTTAACATATTGACTATAGGAAGTGTAAAAACTTCATTTTTCCTTAAGTGTTGTCAAAATGGTTGTTGTTCCAAATGATTGATACAGGTGAAAAGTGTTTTTTGTTACTTGTTGATTTGTGTGTGGGGTGTGTGTGTGTTTGTTCCCCCCCAATTTTTAATACAGTGATGGAGGATCAAAAATATTAAATGTCTGGAAAGTGGTGCTTATGATCACTTAATGCAGTTTACTTGGTCTCAGATGCTTGTGGTATTAATCCCTTGGCAGATGCAGATTATGTGTGGTTTGGAGACAAACTAGTTCTTTATACATGTAAAGATTTATGTTGATGCAAGCATGGCTCTGTTATACAACAGTTACAAAGTATTTGGTGTGATTCTGGTGTGAAGATGGAGCCTGAAATGGACCAGTAAAATGACAAACGAGTTTTAGTTTGTTCCTGGATCATAATGCAAATGAGTTTCGGGAGGCTGTCATCAATTTTAACACAGTCAATAAGAGTCTTAGTGGTCTTTCTAGGCTGTCCTGCACACATTCTCTAACTTGTTGGCAGTGAAGAACCTGAATGAAAATGGACATTTCAGGTTCCTTAACCCTCAAAAGCTTATTTACACATTTTTAAAGTTAATTTAGATTTTCTTTATGGACACGTGCTTGCGCCTGTTGGCATTTACTCATAAAGAGTAGATGGGATCCTTGAATTGACTTCTTTAAAATCTGGCCTTCAGTGCCTACCCTTTCAGATATTGTTGTGCCTCCATTCCCATGAATCCTAGGAAACACAAGTATAAATACCATCTTTAATGAAAATACCAATCCCAAGTAGTTAATTGTTATTGTAAGGTCATTGGAGCCTGCATTTCTTGGTAGTGTTACTATATTAAGTTCTGATAACTTCAACAAGGCTTTGTTTATTAGTATAAGTTAAATCCAGTAAAATTGCTTTGTCTCCTTGCTATTCTAGATTCAGGGATGAATGTTCATCTCTTCCTAACTACAGAATATCACAAACAACGTTGTCTGATCTGTTTTAAATTTGCAGAGTAATTGTACTTCTCTTTAGCTGCTGACAAATGTGAGGTTTGTATTCAGTTTTTGTGCAAGTATAGAAGTGCATTTGGTTGATACTGGGGAATGAATGTGTTTGCAGTGGAAAACTACTTGCAAGATTTTTCTCAGTGTGGAAGGACTACTGCTGCTCTGTGATAATGAAAGTTGTAGCTATTTTAAGATTATGATGGAGTAATGTTTTTTTTTAATTGTTCATGACTGTATTACTTTGGGAGGTTGCCAGAAGCTGCTTCTACAATTTGACAGAAAAAGAAAAAAAATATTATAAAGGGAAATATTTCATGCTCATTTTCAATGTTTCTGAAAACTTGTTTGCTCTTTTGATACAGAGGAGTTCACTTCAAGGGTATGTTCTTTTTGGATGAATACATTTAAATGAGAACTTAATCACAGAAGCATAGAGTTATTCAGGTTGGAATGGGAATGGACTTCAGGAGGTCTCTAGTTTAACAGCTCGCCTAAAGCCAGATCAGACTCAGTTACTCAAAGCTTTATTGAACTGGATCTTAAAAACCTCTGAGGATGGAGGCTGGAAACTCTGTGGGCCCTATTTTCACTGCCTGACTGCCCTTATGGTGCAAAAGTGAGGTGCTTTTTTATTCCCTGAAATCAAGCTGGATTCTAGTTTGGTTCGGTTTCTATTGTGTCTTGTCTCATCGCTCACCACCTTGAATGATATCTTCACAGTAAATCGTCTCAAAGGTACTGATGGGCAGCTGTATGTTCCCACTGAATGAAGCTGGCTGTTCAGGCTGAGCAATTCTTGGCGCCCTCGGCCTCACACTATAGTGCAGGTGCTCTAGGTCCTGGTGCTCTTGGTGACTGTGCTGAACTCATTGCAGTTTATCAATGCCTGTCTTTGTTCTGGGGTCCAAAAGTGAATACTGTTCTAAATGCAGTCTAATGGGTCTAATGTCTTATAATTTTAATTGCTTGATCATTATTTACTTCCAGAAATCAGGGAAATGTGAGTACTTTATAAATCTGCTTATTAATATTTGGGTTAAGTGTGATTGGATTTCAAAACAAAACAGGCAGCATTAAAAGAATTCTCCACTGATGAACTAACTTGCATTAATTTTGGTGAAAATGTTTGATGGATTTAAAAAGATAGTCTGACAGATAACGACACCTTACTGTCAGTTTAATTACCTCTAAATAAATCTAATTTGCATTATTAAAATGTTGGAAGTGGAAATAGTATGTTGTGATTCTGTAATGAAATATTCCATAGAAATTAAAGTCAGCAAGTGAAATCTTGCTGTAAAATATGTTTAAAGAAATCAGTCTCATGGAGCGTTAGGGGAATTTTACATGGAGTAAGCTTACATACACAGCTAAAGCTCTGCTGCAAGAGCTGCACAGATGTCGTCTTTGTTGGAAGTTTGGAGGGAAGGTGAGCTACAAAGACTCTACAAAGAGAAGGTTTTCTGAGAACCTGAAAGGATCTCTTTTGCTACTTTTAATTTACACTGAGGTTTGGAAAAGTTGTAGTCAGTGTTCTGGAGTCAGATGATTATTTCAGAATCGTAACTCACCTCATGTAATGTTACAGTTGAGCCAAAACTTAGTGAATGTGCAGGAAGGGAGGAAACTTTTAAAACACTGGTAATGTTCCCTGTGTTTGCAGCAGAAGTACTCTGCAGTTGGAGACAGTATCAAAAGGCATAAGAATTGTCCACAGGAGCTTTTGTTCTGATGAGCTTAGGCAGTGGGTTGTTAGTGAGGTGAGTATCCAGGATGCATGGTGGGCTTGTGTAACCTCTGCTGAAGCTTGGTGTTCTGTGGCTGCAGTAGCTGTGGTTTCTAGACTCAACATCTAGTTTGAATGTGCTGGTACCTGCTGCAGTCAAAATTTCCACTTTCCTATTCAGAGTTGCCACACCTTTAAAAATCATTTCTCTGGGGCTTGTTTATGCTCACTTGCTTCTCATGGTTGGTACAGCCTTAATTTAAAATCGTGAGTGCTGGTTAAAAGCACTTCATATTCTGACATAGAAAAACAGGGGCTGCTCTGCCTTTGTGTGCTGGTTTAAGGCTAATTAGAATATTTTAATAGAGAAAATTATATTATAGGCTGTGAAAAGGAAACAATGGTGATGTCTACTTCACTCATAGGCTTGCTGACACAGATAAAACTAAGAACATAAACATTAGATAAGACAGTCGGGCTTGCGGCACTCTCTGGGGTACAGCGTCTGGGGCTATTAGCAACTTCTGGCTTCTTCTCTCCAACAAATTAATTTCACTAATCACTTTTCTTCTAACTCCTCCTCTGGCCGATCCTCAAAACCTTGGGGTAAGGTATAGGGGTGGGGAGAAGGTGGAAGGGTGGTTGGGAGCCCCTCCTGGGGTCTGATTTCTGGGAGGGGTGTTGTGTTTCTGTATTACCTTTACTTTGTATATTTCTGTAAATATTCCT
>WBNM01002441.1:0-33037 GCA_013399055.1 Ramphastos sulfuratus | reverse complement strand
GATTGGAAACACCGAGGTGAACTGTTCTTAGCTCGGTGGGCCCATGATTCATCTGGACATCAAGGCAGAGACGCAGCATATCGATGGGCACGAGATAGGTCAATTGACTTATCCATGGACACTATCACCCAAGTCATTCATGACTGTGACATCTGTGCTGCTATTAAGCAGGCTAAGCGAATCAAGCCCTTATGGTATGGTGAGCGATGGTCCAAGTACAAGTATGGTGAAGCCTGGCAGATTGACTACATTACTTTGCCTCGTTCTCGTTCTGGCAAGCAGTATGTGCTAACCATGGTAGAGGCCAGCACCGGATGGCTGGAAACCTATCCAGTTCCACATGCTACTGCACATAACACCATTCTTGGTTTGGAGAGACAAATCATGTGGAGACATGGAACTCCAGAGAGAATCGAATCAGACAATGGCACTCATTTCAAGAACAATCTTGTGAAAACATTTCAGACATTGTAGTTTAATCTGTCACTGCTGTCTGTGCAGGACTGTTGCAGGGTTACTGAGCCCACTTTTCTGCAGGAATATGGGCTGATTTGTCATGGTGCAGAGATCTGTGCAAACTTTCTTCAATACTAGGGGAGAGAAAGTATTTACTTAGGGCGATAATGTTTCATTTATGGAACAGAAACAAGTATCGTGTGGTCTGTAACCACCTTCTTCCCCCAACAGACAAAAACTCTTGTTAAAAATTGCTGTAGGATGTCACATGGGCTTGATGAACAGCATGTGAGTGATGAAAGGGAATTACAGTTCCGTGTGAATTTACTGTTAGGAGTAACTTCAAGTATGAGTGTTTTGCCAGTGTTTATTCTAGAAATCCTTTGTGCAATGTCAGTAAGTGATTAAGATGATGAATCCTGTAGCATGCAATTCCGTCTTTAATCAATACCACTTAAAATAAGTAAAATCCTTTCCCTTTAAACATATCAAGGCTATTCAGACCAGAAGGTTGGTCACTCCCCCTTCTGGTGTGCTAACTGCAGGTTCAGTTGAGGAAATGGGGGATTGTTTTTAAATGGAGAAGTACTGTTGAACTCCTGCTTTTTCCTTCTCTTTTTCTTAAAACTTGAAACACTTGAGTGTATTGACATACTTGTGAATTCAAGAGCTGTGCAATAATTTTAGTTTGTTCTTGTTTTCCTAAATGAGAAGTCTTTATACAAATGTTCCAAGTGGGCTGAGTTTCTTAGTATGTGTATCCTGTCACTTAAAACAAGCACTCTAATGTCTCTTGACTGAACTAATAATAGTATTCAAACAACTAAATTTCCAAATGCTCAGCTTGAGTCAGAATCAAATAAGAATCAATCCTAGAGTTAGTAGAGTTAGGTTTGGATGTTTTTAAGTAATGACCTTCAATGACAAGGCATTCTGTAATTTAAGTAATAGAAACTTGCAAAACATTCTTGCAAGCTTTGGGTGTCTACCTGTGGATCTCCAAAGTCTAAAATCTCTCCTATAAACAGTATTTAGTGCAGGAGGAAGTTTTAAGTGCCCAATTTTTGTTTTCTCATCAGATACTCGGTATGGCCTCATCATCAACGCCTAAGTATAATTCTAACTCCTTGGAAAGTACCTCGAGTAAAAGGGTGAGTGTAACTTTTTTTCCTTTTCTTTTTTTGCTCTATTTTTGGATGTCACAGATCTTCCATGTTTGGGTAGGAAAAATGAGTATTTGAATGACTCCTTTCTTAAATGTACATACTTAATTTTATTGCTGAAGTTCTAATGCTTTCAACTGAGTTGTAAACAATTCTGAGTGGATGGGTGAAATATTATCACAGTATCACAGTATAGCAAGGTTGGAAGAGACCTCAAAGATCATCAAGTCCAACCCACTACCACAGACCTCAAGACTAGACCATGGCACCAAGTGCCACGTCCAAACGTGCCTTGAACACCTCCAGGGACGGTGATTCCACCACCTCCCTGGGCAGCCCATTCCAGTGGGGAATGACTCTCTCAGTGAAGAACTTTCTCCTCACCTCGAGCCTAAACCTCCCCGGGCACAGCTTGAGACTGTGTCCTCTTGTTCTGGTGCTGGTTGCCTGAGAGAAGAAAGCAACCTCCTGCTGGCCACAACCACCCTTAAGGTAGTTGTAGACAGCAATAAGGTCTCCTCTGAGCCTCCTCTTCTCCAGGCTAAACAATCCCAGCTCCCTCAGCCTCTCCTCATAGGGCTTGTGTTCGAGGCCTCTCACCAGCCTCGTTGCCCTTCTCTGGACACGCTCAAGCACCTCAATGTCCTTCTTAAATTGAGGGGCCCAGAACTGGACACAGTACTCAAGGTGTGGCCTAACCAGTGCAGAGTACAGGGGGAGAATGACCTCCCTGCTCCTGCTGGCCACACTATTCCTGATGCAGGCCAGGATGCCATTGGCCTTCTTGGCCACCTGGGCACACTGCTGGCTCATGTTTAGGCGGGTGTCAATCAGCACCCCCAGATCCCTTTCTGTTTGGCTGCTCTCCAGCCACTCCGACCCCAGCCTGTAGCTCTGCATGGGGTTGTTGTGGCCAAAGTGCAGCCCCCGGCACTTGGATTTGTTGAAAGCCATCCCCTTGGACTCTGCCCATCTGTCCAGGCGCTCGAGGTCCTGCTGCAGAGCCCTTCTGCCCTCCAACCCACCAACATCTGCCCCCAGCTTGGTGTCATCTGCAAACTTGCTGATGACTGTCTCAATGCCCTCATCCAGATCATCAATGAAGATGTTAAAGAGGATGGGGCCCAGTACTGATCCCTGGGGGACACCGCTAGTGACAGGCCTCCAGCTGGATGTGGCACCATTCACCACCACTCTCTGGGCTCGGCCCTCCAGCCAGTTCCTAACCCAGCACAGAGTGTTGCCATCCAAGCCACGAGCTGACAGCTTAGCCAGCAGTTTGCTGTGGGGGACAGTGTCAAAGGCCTTGCTGAAGTCCAGGTAGACCACATCCACAGGCCTCCCCACATCCACCAGGCGGGTCACCTGATCATAGAAGGAGATCAGGTTGGAGAGGCAGGATCTGCCCTTTCTAAATCCATGTTGGCTGGGCCTGAGCCCTTGGCCATCCCTCAGGTGCGCAGTTATTGCCCCTAAGATAATCTGCTCCATCACTTTCCCTGGCACTGAGGTCAGGCTGACAGGCCTGTAGTTCCCAGGTTCCTCCATCCGACCCTTCTTGTGGATGGGGATCACATTGGCCAGTTTCCAGTCGTCTGGGACCTCTCCAGTGAGCCAGGACTGGTGGAAAATGATGGAGAGCGGCTTGGCCAGCTCATCTGCCAGCTCTCTCAGCACCCGTGGATGGATCCCATCCGGTCCCATGGACTTGTGGGTGTCCAAGTGGCTCAGCAGGTCCCGAACTAATTAAGATATGAGAGCCTCCTTAGAATCAGTTCCAGTGTACTTACTCTTATCCTTGCTTGCTACATTGCAATATTCTGTGGCACTCTTGAAAAATGTTGGCACTTAGATGCTGTGGAAAGATTCTCTGCTGCAATTGATAAGTGATACCTTATTATCTGTGGGTGGCTCAGTTTTATGATGTTCATTTGTAGTGGGGAATACACTAAAGCAATCTAAATGGCATTCCCCTCTGCTTTTTGATGCTGTGTGGCTGAAGAAAATGTAACCTGTGTGCAAGAAAATGGGAAGCAAGGTTTTATTTAACTTTTTTGACATTTCTTCCGAACCAGGTTATTTTCTATTAATCATTCTTGAAAGCTATTGGATGTGAGAAAGTCCCAAATGAGTAGATTGCGTGTACTAGTAATAGTTGAGTTGATTTGTTCTTCCAAGCCAAACATACTTGGAAAACTAAATACACAAAACTTTCTGAGAATGTACAGTATAGAAATTCAATTCCAATTTAATGCAAATATAGGTAAACATCCTTTTAGAAGCAGAAAGAGTAAAACATACTTATGTTGTAGATCTACGCAACCTGTGGATGTTTAGGATAGCAGTGCATGTTCCTGTTTAATTTTTGTCAGTTTCTGCTGTGGGGAAAAAAACTGTTCTTTCTCATGAAGAAATTACTTTTTAAGAGTTTTAATAAATCTAAAATGTGAAGGAATTGTAAATAAAATTGATGTGCTGTTGTACTTCTTTTTATTTAGACTCTAAATGATGGAACTAACTGGGAACAAAATGAAGAAATACCTCGTCTGCCAGGAGAGACTAGAGTTACAGGTGTGAAGCCTAATGCAGTGTATGTTTAGGAGTTGACATATACCTGTGTCTTACTGGACTGATTCATAGTTTATACTGTTTTGGTCTGGGTGTTGGAATAAGTCATGCTAAAATGTCATGAATTTTTTAAGTAGTTGTGATACGGACTTGCTATCACTTTTCACAAATAACTTGAAACCTTTAAAGTCTTGGTTTCCTCACATGGCAAATCCTCCAATACAAAGAAATTGCAAGTCAAGATGAGTTGTAACTGTATCTAGAGACAAAGTAGCGCATGTCTTAGTTATGAGCCCTTCCAAGCTTTTTGAAGTCAAGGAGATTCTCTGTGCCACCCACTACATGTTGCTGTCTTGTACAGTAGTGTGGGACCTTAGCTCAAAGTGACTCTCAAGGACAGTCTTGTGATTCCTTGACACAACGTGATGTGCATGTAGCTCCTATGCACTTGTTAGCCTTTACATACAGCAGTGTTGTATCATAGAATTACTGTATTGTGTACCCTGGCTTCTTAGTGTTGGAGACTTTGAGGTGGAGCCTTTCACTCCTGGAAACTGGCTTTGAGGTATCAGAATGCAACTGAAAGTGGTCTGCCTTGTTCCTGTGAAGCTTCTTATTTCTCCCTACTGAAAGATTTCTAGGATGGGTTTGTAAACAACATTAAGGTGAAACCAAAGTGGTGATTCAGAGGAAGTAGTTGTTTTTAATGAGGGAAATTGTGGGTAAGGCAGGAGGGAGAGGATGTGGGACTAAAACGAGTATTTGATATGATCCATACAAAAATTGTTTGTGCTTCGGGGCAGCGCACTGGAAGGAGGATGCTTATTGTGGAAGGCAGATGAATAGGTTGGGCTAAAGAAATGAGGGGACAGGGAGAAATAGTGGTTTATAGTGCTTCACTTCAGTCTTTCATAGCACTGCTTCAGTAAAATCTTTGGTTTTGAGTACTATGTCTTAGTACTTAGTTACTGTCCTTGCTGAAACTGCTTATGGCCCTGCTGTGTTTGATCGCCTTAAATTGAAATATAATGTTTGTTTTCAGGATGGTAAGTTCCCTAAACACTTTACCACTCGAACTGCAGAGATATACTGTTATATCTTTCAGAGAACTGAAAGATATACCAGTATCAACAGGAGAATGTGTTTGTTCTGGGATAGTGAAGGAATTGATTCAGTAATCATGGAGAGGAGTTAAAATCTACTTGCTGTTCTGCCTTCTTTCTTACGCAGTGCCAAGAAAGAAGCGTATATTTGTAATTAAGGAAGGCTGCTGAAATCTGTGGATTTAACTTGGGCGAGTTTACTATGTGAAGCTTTCACATTTTCTTAATCCAAGTGTATAACATTCAAATTTACTCCTTTTTAAATTCATTAATCTCTTGGAGTGGCTCATGTCCATGCAGCTCGCTCTATTTTACTGCTACTTACCTGATGCTTTTTTCATCTTGCAATCTTTAAGAAGTGCTGTATTTCTTACAGACAAAGATGTTATTTATATGTGTCCATTTAATGGCCCTGTTAAAGGAAGACTGTACATCTCAAACTACAGGCTGTACCTAAGAAGTGTGGAAAATGTGAGTAATGTGTCACAGTTACTTCTGTGGGATAAGCTGGCCTTAAACTCCCTTCCCTTCACCCCCACAGCCTCTTTTTTTGCAGCCAGTTAATTTGTTTTAGTTTTTGCACGTGGTATGCTTATGGATTTGAATGAGAGGCTTTTTACTGGAAATGGTCTATAATGCATTTAATGAACATATCGTAATTGTGTAGTGGCTAAATAGTAATTGGCTTTGTGCAGCTGAGAAATCTATATAAAAAAAGGAAGTTCTTTAAAGTGAAAGGTGTTGTAAAAGTGTGATTTCCACACCCCCCCCTCCCCCCCCCCCCCGGGTAAAATTACAGTTAAATCATGCTGAACTGGTACCTCTTATCTTTTGTTTGTTTGGAGATTTTTGCATAACTGTTCCTTTTACACTTAATCTGTGACAGATCAAGGACAGCAATTAATGATGTGCAGTAGTTCTTAAAATGGCTATAAGTAAACCAAGATTTTGATTGTACTTTCTATTGGAAAATAAGAATACTTTGATCAATAAAACTTCACATAGGTTGAGAGGAATAGTAGTGTGTTTGAGCAATATGAAAGAACAAATGCACCTGTTACCTGTCTCATTTTTTTTAAGTACATTTTTGTAACTATTAAACTGAGTTCTTTCTGGTTGCAATCAACTCTACTGGTAATCTCTTTTAAATTTGTTCTACTTTATGTATCAATAAAGCAGTCTTAGCAGGCAGATGCAATCACAAGTATGCAGCAGAAGGCATCCTTTAGGGTGTGGCCAACTTTTTGCCTGCATGCTGTATTAGACATGAAGTATTTTTGTTGCATGTGGAATTGGATGATATTCAAGGCTGTAGAGTGACTACAGATTTCATAACACACTGGGAGGGGAGACTCAACCAAATGCAGAAACATTTGCTTCCTGTATGTCTTTCACGTCTGCTTTCTATTCTAGAATTTGCTTGAGTCATCTTCTCAGATTAACCTTTCCTTACTCAAACTTTCCTTGCAGGATCCAGTTGTGGTATTGAATGTTCCATTGGGTGTGATATCAAGGATTGAAAAAATGGGAGGAGCTTCAAGCCGAGGGGAGAACTCTTATGGATTAGATATAACCTGTAAAGTAAGGCTTTCCAGTAGTTCAACAGAAAATGAAACCTAGAGGTTCCTTTTCTCTTTGCTTGCCTGTTTATGGGAATGAAAAACCACATGTTCTTCAAAGATGAGTTTAAAAAGAGCTTTTTGGAACTGGACATGGAATACCTTTTACATAAAAGATTATTCAACTGTCCTCTCTGCATGCAAGGAGAGGGATTGGTCTTCCTTTCCAAATCACTAATGCACAGGCTTTGCACGAGTCCTGTTTTGGGGCATTATTCCTGCATTATTTCATGATTTCATTTGTTCTAAAGGTATATATTTTTTTTTCTTAAAAATCCTAAGATCTTTGAAGAATATTTCAAATGGGGGGGTTGTAAGCTGTAAAAGCAGTGAAAAGCTTATGTAAGAGCTAGATCTGTTTCTGTAGTCTCACCAAAAATTGTTGCTGTGGGAAAAAATGAAGTTATAGGGGAGTTCCCAGTGGATAATTCAGGATCGTTTGACTCATTAATGGAGTGTGTATGCACATTTGATTTTTAGCAGTTAATTTGCAGATTGCTTATTTTTGGCATTAGTGATGAGAAAATAGCTAGGGTCAATGTAGTCTAGACAGATTATTGACAAATTTTCATTTTGAAAACACAGAATAACTCCCATCCTGCAAGCATTCAATAGCCTGTGAGACTTTTCAGTGAATCAGATACAGTAATTTCTAATGGCTTTATGCCAGAGCAGTGTTTACATCACAGTGTGAAACTGCTTTATTTGTACAATTCTTATGCTCTGTTTTATAGGATAAGAAATAAAGCTAAACAGTCACAGTGGTTTGAGGTGTGTTGCAAGCAGATTCTAGATCATGTTTAGTGTATAGTATAGCATTTGTACGTCAGGTAAAAAGTATCTTACTGCTTTGGTTCACTTAGAAGATAATGTCTTTGTTTTAGGATATGAGAAATTTACGGTTTGCATTAAAACAAGAAGGGCACAGTAGAAGAGATATATTTGAAGTCCTCACAAAATATGCTTTTCCTCAGTCACATAACTTGGTAAGTTGCATCATTTATGCTATTGAGTTGTTTTAATGCAGAGTTCTTGCCAATTAATTGTAACTATTGGCACGTCATGGCTGCTTAAAGAGAATAACCACAGAATCTGGTGTCAGCATAAACCAAAGAGAATTACTGTTTTTATGTTGGACACTGATCTGATACAGATCTGACCCATGCATATTCCATGGCTTAGCGCAAGTTGTCTCACTGCGGAAAATAGCAGTACGTGCCTTTACTTAATTGCTTGAAAATATTAAACTATTGGACAGCCTCCAAAGCAATGATAAATGTAAGTCACCAAGAGTTTTACTTCAGGAAAAGACATGGTAAGACAGCAATTGTTTTACTGATGAAGCTGAATTAAAACACAGCAGGGGGCTAATGCAATGGTGAATCCACACAGATTTATTTCAGATGAAGAATACAACTTAAGGAAGGAATTGAGTGGCAGTGATGTTAAGTAACCACTACCTTCTGTTTCTGCCCAAATCTGTGCAATGTGCTTGGTGAATGATTTTGATTATCTCTTCAGTAAATGCTTTATTTTTGTCTTTTGTTAAACTCGGTTTACATTTACTGAGGTGCTTTCCTTTATGGTATCTGTGTAAGAGCTCTGTTTTGCAAAATGTTAGAGGGTTCTGCTACGAATTTTAAAGAACCGTTTAGAGAATTATTGAGTCTGAGGCTTCAGGAAGGATCTCACTTCCTTCTCTAAGGATACCTATCAATCAGTGGGCTGTGCGCAACATTTCATTCTTCAAAACTTTTTTGCTAAAATTTTGCATCCTGTATGCATATGTCTGTGGAATGAGAGCATAAGACAAGATAAATGCTTTTGTTTAGAGTATTTTGTAATGCTGTAGTGCAGAGTTTTAAGAGATGAAATTTCTTCATTTGCATACTGTGTGGGAATTTGCACTCACAGAAAATTGTTGTAGAAGAAATTAATTTAACTCTACTGCTGGCATTTTATGCATCTTACAATAGAGAATGAGTTGAAAGCATAATGGGACTTGGAAAAAATGATGGGCAAAAGAGATCAAGCCATATGTAGAAAGAGCAAGTTGTGGGGAAGTTTAGGTTAGAAGGAGCTTCTACACATCATCTTGTCCAGGCTTATCTTGCAAGTAGGGCTTTAGATTAGGTTATCCAGTGCACAGTTAAGCCTAGTCTTGAATATTTTCTGCAAGGTGGATTCTATCATGTTTATGAGCAGTCTGTAGTGGTTCTGGGTGTCACCTGCCCTCCCCCGCCCCCTCCCGACAAGTATTCACCCAGACTAAACTCAGCCAGCTGGAAGTTAAAGAATGAAGCTTTATATTCACAGCTTAGCACAATTTACAAACATATATATATATAACACAAATATTTACAACTATATATAGTTATATACAACTTAAAAGTAATACAGAAATACAAGACCCCTCCCAGCAGTCAGAGTGCCCAGAAGGGGCTCCCAACCACCCTTCCACCTTCTTTCCACCCTCTCTCATCTCAGAATCTGTCTTACGTGCAAGATGAGCTGGAAAGGTCAGCAAGGGGTATTAGAAGCAGCATGATTAGTTGGAAAATGAGCAGATTCAGGCAGAAGAGTTAATATGGAAATAGCCAGGCAGAGACTGTCTTATCTTTATTTGTGCCCATGTTTTTATATGTCCCAGAAGAATGAATGGGTAATTTACACATCACTATATTTCTTTTTCACAGCCGATAATCTAATTTATCTTATTAAAATACTCTGCTTACCCTCAAACCAGCACAGCAGTCTCATCAGACATGTAATTGGTGAAGAATTTTTTTTTTTTTTTTTTCATTGCATTAGTGGTTGTGGTACTTGGTGGTGGCGGTGGTTGTTTAATGGTGTCCAACCCAACTACAGGGCTTGAGTAACATCATCAGATGTGGACTTGTATTAGGTTTTGTCATCCAAAAAACCTGATGTGTATGTGTAGTGATGGTAGTAGGTAACGTGTGGAGTAGTACAATTCCTGCTTTGCTGGTTACTCCTGTTGAACCTAGTAAAGTTCATCATTACATGGACTGGCTCATTTTAAATGTAACATCAATAGCAAAAGTTTGGCTAAGGCAGAGGCAATTTTGCCTTCAGATTCAGTGAAGCACAAATCTTGGGAAGATAGTGCCAGCATGGAAAAGAGCTGTATCTCTTGGTTGTTTTTCTTGGGCATCTCTAGAGCAGGGTGTAAGTATTAGAAATTCTGATTACTTTGGAGTGGCATAAAGTGAGCCTATGATATTGTGAATTTACACCTATCCTTAGTTTCTAATGTCGCAATGTGAATGAGCCCTTAACTTTAAAATGAACTAAGCAAGTGTGTGATATTTTTGGTGTGTTTTTTACCATATCCCAGCAAGCAGTTTAAATTGATGCTGCCACAGGTGGGTATTTCTGCGTAGTTCTTCATTCCTGTATTGGGTTTCCTTACATAAGTTTGAGGCTGCATGATGAACCAGACAGGGAACTGAAAGAGTGTACTGAGTTAGGGTGGATCCCTCCCCTGGCAGAATAAACTCACCACAACATGGACTTTTTTTGTGAAGTCAGGAGAAAAAAAAAGTATTTCTTACAGTTTAAACTAAATAAAACAGTATAGGGGAATACAACTACTACAGGAATATAATAACCTGAAGGAAGATGGGGAAGGGGTCAAGCGGTGACGAAGCAGCAAAAGCAGCAGCAGCAGCCAAAACAGCGGCAGGGGAAGATAGCAGCAGGCGCAGGCAAAGCAGCAGAAGCAGCAAGGGGGAGGTACAAGCTGTGCTTCCAGACATAAAGCTCTTGATGCTCCAATGAAATAATATTAACTTATCCATTGTTGCCATTATATGGCCTATCCCTAGAATGTTCACTTCAGAGCTTCCACTTCTAAGTTTCTCTGTTCTGAATTTTTATGTCTGAGGTAGGAATCTAACTCAAATGGCCACAAAGAGGATAAAGCTAAACCAAGGAGGGGAAAAAAAAGCCAAAAAACCAAAAAAACAAACAAAAAAAAAAACCAACCACCTTTGTCCTGAGTAATTTCCTAGGAATTTACCGTACCTTACCTTATGGCATGGTTAGCCCAGCGCGTGGGTGGGTTTGGGACATCTGTGGGTGGACATGAATGAAGAGGAATGATGGGACTGCCTCTTCCAGTGGCTAGTTTAGAAAATGGTTTCACAGTCTGAATATGTCAGTGTGTCTGGGATGCCTGCCTTCGCCTTTGAACATATGCTCACACTCTGACCGTGCAGACCTTTTATAAAGAATGTACCGTGGTTTCACATGACAGCTGGGTGATGATGGCAACCTCTGCTACTCAAATGTTGAGCTCTTGCTTTTCTCTTGTCTCCTTCTCTCTACCTTCCAGCTGTGTGGTTGATGATCCCCTTGTACCAAAATGACAATTTATAATCCCTGAGTAAGCCAGTGTAGCTCACTTATCCAGCACAAAATACGCGGTCTTCTGAGTCTCGTGCCACTTACAATAATTTGAGAAGATCTAGTATCAAATCGTTATGCACCAGAATGAATGCAGGAGAGGGTGTGAGAGTGGAACAGGGAGCAAGAAGGAGAAAAAAGAGGGATATCCCACTTTTAACAGTGTTAAACTGATAATTTTGCTCAGAACATCTTGTTGAACAGCATTCTTAACCCTCAGCTGGTTCAGCAATACTGGTGCTGGTGCAGCTGGAGTGGAAAGAAGGAATCAGTAAGACAATAAAGGTCTAAACTTCTATTGTATTTTATCCTTTTATATCATATTTTTATCTACCAGATTTTTATCTGTATTGGAACCATACCCTTAGAGCTGATACTAAACAAGAACTTTTAGAGGTGCTTTGCTTCCATTTGCTTTATGGTATAGCATTCTTAAATGAAAAATTATTGTTGTGTGTAGTGCACCTATATTCAAGGTTTTAGTCCACTGTCATAAAAGCAGTGTTTGAGAGCCTATTGCAGTGTGTTTGCAGCTACTCATCAGAGTCTCAGCATTGTTTTATGTGCTTGCTTCCAAAAACTATTTCTATGGCTCTCCAGTTTGAGCATAAGTTGGATTGAGATCTGCTTAAATCAGTAACATAGCTCATCTGACTGACAGCTTAGCTGATATGGAACAAACAGCTGCTATCCATAATCCTCTGTTGCATTTGCAACTTTGTGCTAATTCAAAGAAAATCATTGCTAAAAGTTGGGTTTAAAACAAACAATCAAACAAAAACCACACAACAAAAAACACAGCCACAAACAAGCAACAAACCAACAAAAAAACCCCCTTGCCCCTAAATCAAGTGTTTGTAGTACCCGACAAAAGATATATTTAGTCTTTGTAGTTTAGTTTCTGCATAGCAGCTGCTTCACTTCCTGATCTTTTGAAAATAGACATAATTTTTCTAAGATTATTTGCTGCCATAATACCTGCATGATATGTATTTATTTCTAATCTTGACATCTCTGTTTCAACAAGAGACACTGGTAGTCATGCTGTCTGACTTGGACCTCTCCCATGCCTGATGTAGCTACTTAGCCTGCTAATTTAAAATGTCTGAGACTGCGATCATGCCAGTGTTGCTATTGGATCTGCAAAGATGCTTTTAGATGGCAGTGAGGCCTGATGCAGGTGGCTGTCTGATGAAGTACTTGATTTTGCAGAAACTATCCTGACTTGAGGCTGCATTCTAAATGACTTATGTCAGTCTCAGCACGATGATTATGTGAGGTCCCATTTTTGCAAATGATCAGCAATTACGTAAATGCCACAACGTCTGACCTTAATTTTAAGATGAACAGGTAAGATGCAACTGGCAGAGTCGTAGTAATGACATATTAAAGATAATATCTTTATTTTTAAACACACTGAGAAACCGACAGTCTTTTCACTGAGTAACCGCTTAGTAATTTATGATATTTGAAAAGCATAAACAAGTAAGCTAGAAATAGAAAAAAAACCCGTTTTGTTTGCATGTGTATAACACCCTGTTCTAGTTTTGTGTTCTTCTTCTGTAATGGGTAAAGATAGGTCAAATATCTAATAAATTCTGCATCTTTTGCATGCTCATATACAAGTAAAACTTGTATTTGTGTACTGTGATCCCATAAATAAATATATAACTATTTGTAAATAGACTGCTTGCCAAACTGTGGTGTCAGATTGCAGCTGCTCTCTCCTTTATCTCACAGAACTACATTGTGTTGTGAGCAGCCAGTGTATCACATACTATTGTTGTGTGCAAAATGGTAATGATAAATTGAATGTTGAAGGCAAGCACTTAGTCTGTAGGAGGACTGAAAAAGAGGCTCTGTGTTGAAATTGTCAGTTAGCACCTGCAAGGAAGTAAACAGACTTGTTTGCAGCGAAGCATAAAAAGTAGCTTACCAAAACGCTGCAGTATTTGAATAGATTTTTTAAAGTGAGTTAGTAGCACTCTGCTTTTAGAATATAAGTGCAATGAAATCTCTGTTTCCATCCTATGCAAAGACAAAATCTTAACTGATGTATTAAGCTTTACTTGGTTTTAGAAACTACAGGTATTGATAAGTCACAAGCCTTGCCACCTCATATGTTTTGAGTGATGATATTTATACTTCTAAAACTTTTTCGTTCTTCATGCTTTGCTTAACTCTTGACAGCTGAAAAGAATCTGAAAATTAATTTTAATTAGTTGATATACTAATGGAAATTTATGGGCTTCCACTGGACATGTAGTGCTAATTTTCACCAAACTTAGAACAGATATGGCTTTATTCAAGCAGCAAACACTGATTTTATTGAGCAGGTGCTCTACCTGAAACTTGTCCTATTGCTTGTACTTAGTATCCAATTAAACTAATCTGAAGTTGTCTCAGGTGCAAGCCACAGTTATACTTTCCATTATGTGTTCCTTATTTTAAAATGCCTATTGATGATACAATGAAACCATCATCAAAGTGCACTTTTATTTTATTGCAGTATCATTTCCAACCTGAACGACTCTTGTGTGTAGGTTTTGGTTTTGTTAATTTCCAAACAGTTTTGTTGACTTTAGACACATTTCATGAAGCTGCAATTGATTTAATTCCTAGGAAAATAGACTAGGTGCACTACGCTGTGGAGAAGTGCTTTTTATTGGAGCAGCAGCATTAACAATGTGAGAAGGGAAAGGAATTCTTTTGGCGGGGAGGTGGGAGGGGGCAGTAGGAAAGAAATGTGAGGGTATTAGGGTGGGCACTTAGAATACCTCATGTTTTCTGGGGAGAAGCAGAGTTTATCAGGGATGTACCTCATTGTGGAGGGAACAAGAGATGTGTGAAGGAGGCAAAGAGTGGAACTGACCAGTGTTTTGTTGCACTCTGGTATTTGAGAGGCTCACCTGTGTGCATAATTAGGCACTGAGGCTGGCAGGGCTTTTCTGCTTTGTGGGATCATGTGATTCCTACAGCTGCTCATGTAGTTTGCTTGTCTGACCTTCCTCTGCACTCTGAAGGATATAAATACACACCCATCTGGTCCATACTAAATGCCATGGGGCAGTGAAGTGACTTCCCTGTTTTCATCCTGATCTGAGAGGTGTGCGTATGAGGGGCGCTGATGTGAAGGGACCTATATCCACAAAAAGCCAAACCATGTAGATTTAGACAGCACCTCTCAAATCTTTCATCAAGTGATATGAGACCCTAATGTAGTGTATATTGTAAATGACATCATTTTTCTGTCCCAATTGCCTGCTGCAGTGTGGAATTGCATTCAGGCTGTGCACTGAGTTGAGAAGTTTAAGCAATGTTAAGACAGTAAAGACATACAGATACAAACCATGTTTAATCTCTAAGCTTGGGTTATTTAGGACAAAAGTGGCAATATGTGGGTCATTAGACCTGAAGCTTATCTGAACTGTAACAAACGCTTCTGGGATCTAAATATGTATTTATCCCATAGGTTTGTCAGATTTTATGTGGATAATTTTCTGGGTGCCGTGAACAGCATAGCTACTGATAAATATCCATTTCTAGTTTGAGGCAGCACCTTCCTTCTTTATACCATGAAAATCTGAGTAACAACTGTCACAGTGCACTATAATGAACTAATGTATTTTACTTATTAGGATTTAAGCTAGGTAATTTCTAAGTTCTCACAAAGAAACTTGCAGTAACCAGCAACTTTAAAGATCATGTTCAAGCCTCTGAGGCATCCTTTAAGTGGTCTGAAGTGATCTATTAGGATTCCTACTGTTATAAGATGCTCCTTTGTCTGTAGTTGCTTGGTGAATTCTTAGCATAGTTGCTCTTGGAGATATAGCAAATTCCTTTGTGGAGGAAGGGGTGATTGTTGTGTGTAGTTACTATTAATAAGTCATCAAATCATTACTTTTGCTTCCATTATAAACTGTAAAAACAAGGGGGAGGAGGGGTTAGTTAGGTAATATTGCCCACTTGGAATTGGTTAAAAGGAAAAAGAAGCTAGTAGGTGTGAGGAAATTGTCAGAATCCTTGGTGAGGATGCTGTGTTGTATAAATGTGTCTTGAGAGTGAGCAGCACTGCAAGAGAAAAGTAGATAATGTAACCTGATAACAATGTTTTGTTTCATCTTCAATGGCAACCTGTACATTTTCAAGGAGTTGTACAGTAAACTGGATTTCTGTTTTAGGGGTCAATAGGCAAGGGATGCAGACATGTAACTGCTTCCTAATGGCAATGAATAGCAATTAAAACAGATTAAAACTTTACTGTCTAATATTTTATGTAGTATTTGCAGCTGTACTTAATGGGGAAATTTTGGTGAGAAGAGAACAGTTTATTTGGCGAGGATGTGGAATACAGGAAATAAACTCATATAAACTATTTAAAAATGTTTCAACCTCATGACAGTAAAACAAATGGTTTAGGCTTTGTAACTTCTGTCACTTCTTTTTTTATATGTTGCTTATTTTCATTATTTCATTAACAGAATGGGACTGGCATGAAAAAGTAATTCTTATTTCTTGGTGAGCATTAGGGTGGAACGTACAATAGCCCTCATATTTGCCACTTCCAGTCAGAGTTTGGTGTAATAAGCTTCTTTTACATCCCACAGCTTTTTTTTGCATTTGCAAATGAAGAAAAGTTTTCTCAAAATGGCTGGATGGTGTACAACCCCATGTCTGAATACAGGAGACAAGTGAGTTATTAAAGTTGCAGTTGCCTGGTGCTTTCATGTCTGACAACTTATACAGTGGAACTGTTTGTACATATTTCCTATCAGCTTTTTTTGTAGAGAATGGGTGAAGATGGAAATGCAATTTGGAAAATATTAATAAAGGAAAAACCCAAGCACTGGAACCTTAAAAAAAAAAAAAAAGTCCAAGGAAGGTAGTATTTACTTCCTGGAGGAAGTTACCGATACCTCTTACAGTGTGCCACTGTTAAATGAACAGGGGACGTGGACAGTGTGCCAAATATGCAACTACAGTGTCCTAAATATAGATTTGATTTGGTCTACTTCTTCCTGAAGTGAAGGGGGAAAAAAACCAGCTTGTTTTAGAAAGAGCATTCCTTTATGGAGGGTATTTATATTATCTATCAGTATTCAACCTTGCTCTTCAGGTGGTTTTGGAAAAATATTGATGAAAGAGGATGATAAATGTAATGTTTAAAAATGTCTTTTAGACAGTTTGTTTTTGCTTTGGAAAGACAAACAATAAGGACTTCCTTAGATTGGTGTTTTGGGTTTTTTTTGTTCAAGATTTAGAGGCCTAAGATCCAAAAAAGGTGAAGTACAAACACCCACACAAAGCCCACTGTGCGTATGCATGTGTGGAGGTTTCATCAGTCTTTCTCAATTTCCTGGCTGCTGTTTATGAAATGCCTTACTGAGCAGACTGCAACTAAAAATTCTTTTTTTTTCTCAGTAAGAAAGCTACTCTGAATCTTAATTTTAGCCTGTAGGTAGTACCTCAGGCTATAAGGAAAAAAAGTTGAGATAAATCTCCTTAGGACCATAGTCTTCAGCAGGCAAAATGGAAAGGCAGAGCTTTGAGGGAAGAGAAGGCAATGGAAGTAAATCTACTAGGTTTAATCGTTGCTTTGAAACTTGCTGTAAGAATGGAATTATGTATATAAGAGTATATGACATAGTGATGCAGTTGTTTAGGGCTGTGAATCTGTCAGCAATGAGCTATTTTGTGTGGTCTTGAGATGTTTTTTTTTTTTTCTTTCTTCTATTGTTTGGAAACAGTACCCTGTAGTTGGGTTACATTGGTAGGCTGTTGCCACCCTGTGGCCATAATGTCATGTGAACAGCAAGAGCACAATTATTTGTGCAACCGAGAACACACTGAAAACCTTTGTTACGTTTTAGGGCCTGCCTAATGATCGGTGGAGGGTGACTTTCATCAACGAACACTACAGCCTGTGTGACACTTACCCGTCGCTCTTAGTGGTGCCATACAACGCAACTGATGAGGATCTCAAGAAAGTTGCTGCCTTCAGGTCCCGAAATAGAATCCCGGTAAGTATTAAATGATTAAAGTTGCTTTAGAGTATTGCTAGTTTTAAATATGCATCCAAGCAACTTTTTGCCAAACAGGACACAGAGGATGCTTTTTTTGGAAGTGGTTGCAGCGGAATAGTTTTGATTGGCTGGTGGGTTTTACTGCTTGAAACGCATGTCTTGGCCAAGCCATGTTTCCGTTTTTCCCCCGTAACAATTATCCATTCCAACTTTGTTGTTTTTAACTTAACTTTTCTAGTTACAACTGCCAGCATTGCAGATTCCCTTCTCTTAATGAAGTATGAGGCCCAGGCCTACCATCTGTAGTGGTTTGCTGACTATTGTTGGATACACATAAAAAACAATAACAAATTATCATCCTGTAAGCAAAGTGCATGGCGTTCAAACATTTCCAGTGGTCAGCCCTAAAATAGGACCTCATGAATAGTCTTTGTAGTCAGTTTTAATCCTTTAAATTGGGCTGTGCAGTTTAAGTAAAGCCATTTGACTTTTGGGGTATACTTCTGTAACTAAACTTCTTTTGAGAACTTCTATTTATTGACTCTTTCCAGCACTATAGAAAATACTAGCTTCTATCATAGTGCATTTCATTCTAACTCATATTTCAATGTGGCAAACACAGAAGAGGTGCTGGGTTCTTAGCCAATATCAGAAAGCTGTCTTGAATCTCAGATTTCAAACAGACATGAAACTCCACGTGAATAATATTTATTAGATTCAGTATTTTCTGACAGGCTAGACTTATAAATGTACTATATATGCACACATATATCCAGATGTATAAATCGTAATTGTGTAAAGCATGTATGATAAATATACAGTCTCTGCATATAGTTCTCATAACCTATCTGCATCTTCTCTGTCACCTTAGAATTCATGACAAGGCTTTTGTGTGCCTGCACAGTGAGAGTCATTTCCTCAGTAATAGTAATTTTATTCTTGTCAGGAAATAACCAATCATACTTCCCTCACACACGCTGACAGGTCTCGTTTTTAGATATGCAACTAAGGGTTGTATTTTCAAGAATAAATATTTTCAAGGATTTTTTTTTTCTTTAATGTTCTTTCACACTCTAACCCACACCTTCCAGACTGGGTGTGCATACTGTTTCTTAATATTCTTTAGTGATGAAGTTGGAGCTCTTGCCACCTCCTTGGGGTGCTTATCTTTAATCTCTTACACTGCAGTAGTCCCTGGGCAGCTCACTGTCTCTTGTTTGTGGTTAAGTTCCCTCTGGCTCAGAACAACAAAGACAGCATTGCCCTTTGCTCCACTGCCCCCCTCTTTGTGAAAAGGGCTGAGGAATAAATTGTACTCTAAAGAGAAGGGGAAACATTGAAGATACTACATAAAGTTTCAGCTTCCCTTCCTTATCCAAAAAAATGGAAAAGTTGTTGTTGTAGAATTGGAGCATCTTAGTCACCGTTTCTACAATAAGTTCATTCATCTGGATGTTTTTTTAGTTTCAGCAGGCATTGCTATGTTTGTTTATAGTTCGCTTTGCAAAACTTTTTGTACAGCCTAAGACTTTAGAGAAAATATTACAATGCATTTGATTATATAGGAAAGTGTAAGTTCAGAAGGAGCTGAATATGTAAGAGGATTAACTCTTTTAAAGGTGATGATTATTAAATTTGATGAGACTAAAGTGGAAGCAGTGTTAGGATTATATTAAGCAATAAAACTTTTTTTATAATTCATATTACCTATTTCAAAGACTCTAACTTAAAAATTTTAAGTTACTATTTTGAAAATAAAATGTATTTCTTTACCATGTTTTTGACACATGACTAGGTTCTGTCATGGATTCATCCAGAGACTCAAGCTGTTATTATGCGCTGCAGTCAGCCCCTTGTTGGAATGAGTGGCAAGCGGAATAAAGATGATGAACGATACCTTGATATCATCAGAGAGGCTAATGGGCAAATCTCAAAGCTGACCATCTATGATGCTAGGCCAAATGTCAATGCAGTTGCCAACAAGGTAAACAGATGCTTAATAGTTTTACTTGGGAAAGGGGTTGAGGGGAGTCTTTAGCTTGAAATTTTCTGTGAGGAGGTTTTGGGAAACTGTATTAATCTTAATGTAGATAAATTTACATAATCAAATATAGACCATGAAGAGAGATGACCATCATAAGCAAGACTTTAGGACCATGAATGAATTTTCAGACATTCTTTACTCTGTGTTATCAGTCAAACACAGATCTTAGCACAGTACTGAAATGAGATATGACTACGCTCTGTACTCTGAGGTAGATGTAGGCTGAACTGTAGGCTGAGCCGTGGTCCCTGTCCTCTGTTGGAATGACATGCCACCTCTGTGCAAGCCACTTCAGACCTATCCAGGCATCTAGCAAATAAAGAGAAAGTGATGAATAATTTAATTTGGAGGCTTGCACTCTAAAGAGCAGTATGGGAATGATCTTGGATATCTAGGTATCTGCTTTTTCCTAGATTCCTGTAGCTAGGTACATGCAGTAACAGTAGTAGTGTTTCCGTCTGCCAGAGTGGTCATTTCTCTGCTAATCTGCAATCAACATCAAAATGGGATCAGAGTAGTAAAACAGCTCAGATTAAAAGGGACTGTAATCACCTGGTTGAACATTTCAAGAAGAAAGTATGTCCTTGTGCCTGGCTTTCCTCTCTGTCCCCCCGTAACTCTGGAGAGGACCAGATTGTTCAGGCATGCTCAGATAATGCCAGTCACAGTGTGTCAGTGTTTCAGTTGGCACAGAGCACAGCAGACGTGGATGTGCTCCGTGTTTATAGGAAAAGCCTACTTAGAGAGAGGAAGTGAAAGGCAAAAATATAATGCTTTCCTTATATAAGAATGTACCAATTTTGCTCTGTCTAGGATTGTCCCTTACCCACAAAAGTTCAAGCACAAATGGAGTGGATATAAGCTTCAGTACTTCCTAGTGAAGTTGTTTCAGAATTCAAGAGGGCAAATAGTGTTTTGCATGTGCTCAAGCTGCATAGAGCATTCATATCTTTATAGCTATCTTCTCTATAAATGAAAATAATTGTTGCCTTTTTTCTACTTTTTTTGGCTAGTGCACATTGTTTGAGAAAGTCTCTCCTAAGGGCTGTTTGGCTAGATTTGAATCTGAGGGTTTGTAATTTGAGGGTCTACCTCAGTTGCTTGCATTTTACTCTAGAAATTGCAATATCCTCTGCACAGTGAATTTTTGAGTGAACAACACATGTAATCCTTCTGGTTGCCTTGTGGAAGGAATGTGTTAACTTCAAATTTTCCCCAGTTCTTGGAGAAACTCAGATTTTTACCCCATTCGTTTCAAAGGCGTATTATGACCAAACTTTACGCACACATTCTTACTGAAGTCTGAAGCATGGTTTTAAGCTTTTTAAAATAGTTTGTGTACTTCTCTTCTGTGTTTTAATTAACTCCTGATATGTCTAAATATGAAATAATCATAGCAACGAAAACAGAAGGGTGCATTTCAGGATCTGAGGGACAGTGACATACAGAGTGTAAGCCAGTGTTGATCAAAACTGGAAAAAAGTTATATTGAACAGCTGTGAAGATTAATATAAGCAAAATCTTAGAGGCTATGCTACTCCAGCATTCCTGTGTTCTTTGTACATGGGTCAGGACCACCCAGTCAGTAGGAGCTGCAGCAGCCCTGATACTAAAATTGCAATCATTGCTCACCAGGACTTCATAATACATAAAGGAAAGAGAAAAAATACAATTATTACTGCTTTTAGCATAGAGCCTGGCAGCTCTGAGAATAGTCCCACATCTGAGGAAGAAGATAGAAAGCACAGAATAGAGATACTGTACTGCTAAACAGAAGTGTAGGTGGCACTAATGGGGAAAAGCTAAACCATACTTAAGGTTGTTATTGGTGACCGGGGCAAAATTCTGTTTATCACAGTTCATGGCTTGGCTTTCCTGTCTGCAGGAAATGCTGTGCTTTTGCAGCTATCTTTGGAAAATCTCATCAGTGTTCCTGTGTCCTCAGATATGTGTGGGTTTTCCACTTCCTTTTGTGAGCAGGCACATCCTCTGCTGTGGTGCTGATTAAATGTTTTGAGAGATCAGTAGCATATAGTTTATACTTGTGTGGCTCTCTAATTTCTTAACGATCTAAATACGTGTTTAGTCTTCAGCAATAACATTTCATGTTGGAAAAGTTGCCTTAAAGTTCTCTTCAATGTTATTACTAATTTACTTCAAGGCAGAATCTAAGATTCTTGGACTTAATTCCTTGGTGGGAAAAGTGAACGACAGTGACATTATAATGTCAGCTGGTCAGGGAAAAGCTGTTTCCACCATGAATCTCAAAAGCAAGGGAAGTACAACTGTCTTTTTATTCTCAAAGCAGTCCGAGTCCTGAGTGATGTGTTGCTAGCCCACTCTCCCTTACCAGCCTAGTTCAGTCATATTAAAAAATCTTCAAGCCCAACATTACAAACAATATTTTAGTTTTACTCTACAGTAATTCCTTCTTCCTTTTTAGAGTTTCTTCCTTCAGATTTTGAAAGGACCTGGGCTAGCAGGAGCAACTCAAATGTCTTCTGTCCACGTGCTATACTTAATATGCATTGTCCGTTTGGACAAAGGAAAGCCTCCAAGTATTCTTCTCCAGCATTTGTCCCTGAAAAGTTTCTATATGAGGCTGATGTTTTTAATCAAGCAACTGAAATGATATATTACTTATATATTACTACAAAATAAGACAATCTGTTGAAAAGCTGCTGCAGCAGTGTATGTAAAACTGAAACAAACCTTAGAATTCTTGTCTGTAGGCCACTGGGGGAGGATATGAAGGTGAAGATGCATATCCCAATGCAGAACTTTTCTTCTTGGACATTCATAATATTCATGTCATGCGGGAATCTTTGAAGAAGTTGAAGGACATTGTTTATCCCAATGTGGAGGAATCACACTGGTTGTCAAGTCTGGAATCAACCCATTGGTTAGAACATATAAAGGTAACTTTTTTGCTGTTTGTTTGAAATAATGTTTGTCCAAATCAGTTGTATCAGACTTGATTTCTTTGCAGGAATTTGAGATAGTCCTGATACAGAATGCATCAAACTACTTGGACTACAAAAGCAACATCACTGAGTGTTGGCTTTTTTGCCAACTAGTCTTAGTGTATGTTAGGAGATATCATTGCTAAGCAGCAGTAATTCAAGCAATAAATTCAGTGTTTGCCTGCCTCAAGTCAAATGTCAGGCTTAAGAGAGGAATGCATCCTTAGTCTCTATGTATGTGAGACCTGATTCATTTTTTTGTTCTAGCAATACAGGATTGCAGATAACTGTCATTATGGAAGATCAGTAGTTACCTTAGTTGACAGTTATATGTGACTGTTTTGAGTTATGTGTTTGTAAAGAAATCTTTTAAGTTTATTTGTAAATTTTGTAATTTTGATCTTGCAGCACAAAAAAAACCCTGGTAAGTATTCTTACTAGTTGACCTTTGAACCTGTTTTGTATAGCTGTACGAAAGTATTTAGAGTATTATATAATGAACCCTACTTCATAAAACTTGTATATTTGATGTATACTTGGAAAATAAGCATATTAGAATGGTCCAAGGTCCTTTTTGTAACAACTGAGATATTTCAGTTATTCAATTCAGAGAAGAGAGATAAATATTACATAGAACTTTTAGGGAGTATGTTCCATGGTAAATCCTCTCTTCCTTCAAAAAAGAAGCTTATGGTTCTTCAGTTTATCAAGGTTACTGTTTTCTGTCCTATTTTTTAAGAATGTGCTGTGAGATGAATTAGGCCTTACTTAGGGATTAGGGAACCCCATCTGTTTCTCTGCTTTTATGTAAGAAGTTTATTTCATCTCCTAGAAAATTCTTTTCCAATTAACTGCACCCTGCTTTTTAGTCTGTTAATGGAAACAATACCAGTTTAGATACTTGTGTAGATGGACAGCAATTTATTTAATGCTAGCATTCTAATAAAAATAATCAGTGTTGTTTGGTGTTTGTTCCTCTTTGCTAGCTTGTCTTGACAGGAGCTATTCAAGTGGCAGACAAGGTATCCTCAGGAAGGAGCTCAGTGGTGGTTCACTGCAGCGATGGTTGGGACCGGACAGCACAGCTAACATCTCTGGCCATGCTGATGCTGGACAGCTACTACAGAACAATTGAAGGCTTTGAAGTTCTGGTGCAAAAAGAGTGGATAAGCTTCGGACACAAATTTGCATCGGTAAGATTTAAAAGATAATTGCAAGAACCACGCAATATCTACATTCTAAAAAGCTTTTGAAGTTAAATGACTTCTTGTGTCAAGATTTGATAATTCTTTTAAATAGTTTGGAATTCTGATTTAAAATGCTTGCAGGTAAATCTGAGCAGAGATTTTGGTTTTGGACTTGTTTGATTCAATTTTTTTTTTCCCTACTTTTAATCTGAGCCCATATTTTATCTGCTAAATCCTTTTGAAAAACACAGAATTCTTAGTTACTGTGTTTACTGAGCAAAGAAAATGAGAAGGCAGAACAATGATGTCCTCCCAAACTTTTCAGAAGATTAGAAAAGGCTTCTCCTTTAACTTCCCTTTGGACTATTTTGAAAGTCAGGAAAGGCAGGCGAATGCCTGGTCAGTGTCTCTTAAGTAATCTTTTAAAATGCTTCTTCCTAAATGTTTTGAACTTGTAATAGCTCTGAAGAGGCTGTTACTGGTATTGCTGCCTCAGTTCTGTTCAGTTATCTTCTGGATGCTTAGAAGCTTAAGTATAAATTGTCTATAGCAAACCCGTAATATCCTATATGCGAAGTCAAGGGTGTTTGTTAGGAAACTTTGCAGAGTCTTAGCAGAATTTTGTTTAAATCTGGCAGCTAACCATTTAACTAGGAAATCCGTATGAGGAACCTGGAGAAGCAGAATGTTAGGGGTTAGAAGGGATCTTGAAAGATCATCCAGTCCAACCACCCTGCCAGAGCAGGATCACTTAGCAGAGGTCACACAGGAATATATCCAGGCAGGTTTTGAGTGTCTCTAGTGAAGGAGATTCCACAATCTCTGTGCAGCCTGTAAGTAAGAGACATAAATATAATTGTAGATGGAATATACTTAGGGATCCTAAAACTACTAACCATAGTGATAGTGGAAGGACTTTCACTTCTTACTGAGGACATGTATCACTGTTGTCAGGTATCCGTTAAGCATAAAAACTGGAGAGCAAGGAGACCAATTTGTTTGTCTTCCTTTATAGTGCTTTCCTAGCTATTTACTGTTGCTGACTGAGTTCAGCTATAATCCCTCATCTCCCTCTGTTTCCTGATGATCAATTCTATTATTTTGAACTGTCTTTCAAATCATAGTACAGAATAGTGTACTGGTTATATCATTTTTCATGTTCTTAAGACATTAAGCCTGCTGTCTTACAGGCAGATAGACTACATCTTAGTTCAATGTACATGCTCTTTTATCTCCTCCAGGCAAATATATATTCAAGCAGAATTATGGAGTTAGTAGTATCTCTTTTTCCTGAATCTCTTATCTCTTCTCAGCTATCGAATGTGAAAAGGAAGGAAACAGCTTTTATCAAACCTCCTTTTTTGCCTGTGAGGAGAACTCTTTTGTTACTTTGAACTTCTCAGAAACATCTCACTCAAACTTTCTAAACGTGTGTTCATTTTCTGTTACGAACATGAATGTTTCTTTGAGCTCACGCATGTTCACTACCTCAGAGTGAATCTTTATGCTCAGGTGTGGATGTGGAAGAGGAAAACCGTGTGGATAATTTGGTCTGGGTTCTCCAGTGGCTTGAATGACAAAAGAAGATGATATATAACTTGACTTTTAACAAACCTGTTAAGTAACTATAGTTCAAAACCTGTCTTAATTATATGTGAAGTAATGGATGCTTTAACAGCTCTGCTTGTCCAGTGACTTGCAGATTCTTCGAATAGGTCCAATAATCACTTCAGAATTTTTCTTGGACATCTTTGAAGTAACTTTGCACTGTTTCTCTGTACCTGCAACTCTCCTCCTTGGTGAAATAACTAACTTTTAAATCATAACAAGTCACTGTGTTACAGAAGCATTTATATTCTAGTGCAAAATAAGAAACAATGTCTATTTGGCATAAACCAGACTGTTTTGGTTAACAGGAGGCCATTTTGCTTTATTTCAGAGAATAGGCCATGGTGACAAAAATCATGCTGATGCAGACAGATCACCCATCTTTCTCCAGTTCATTGATTGTGTGTGGCAGATGTCTAAACAGGTATGTGATGTTTTCTTCAGAAGGCAACATTAAGAGATCGCTGAATTAAAATCTTAGATCTTCAAGTATTTGAAGAGGGCAGCATACCCCTATGCTCTGACACTGTAGGCAAAAAGAGTGTGTTTACTTTTCAGTCATACAATCATTCCTTTTTTCTAAATGTGGTGTGCAAGTTGCATTTATGTTGCGTAAGATGGTGTTGACCATGCACACAAGACTGGTGTGTCTCAGATACAGGCTTCTCAGAAATGTCTTGAAAGATGTGACCCAGCAGAAGATTTTTATGGGAATTGCATTTAACTGTCTTAATGGGGCCTGTTTCACCACTTCTGAAGCTGTTTCTTGAACTACAGGACAAATGTTTTGTCAAAGCCTGAAAAGGAGTCTTGGAAACTATTAAGTGCTGTGATTTAAATGTATTTTCAGAAAGTAATTTAAAAAAAGTAGCAAACAGTCCATCTAGGGCCAAACTCTTATTTTCCTGTGTGATACTGCACTATGAAGAGTGCACTGCAGGTATCTTACTCTGTCTCCCTAGTAAAATTCACTGTAACAACTCTGTATTTTAATCTTTTTTTCAAATTAAAGGCAGTTACAAAATTATGAGATTTTTTTTTTTCAGTGACTAGTTTGAGAAAGTTAACATCTCACATCATCTGAACACATACTCTGCTGTAAAGTGTATGAAAGTGTTATCACAAAAATTATTTGTAGATGTATTTAGACTTCTAAACACTGCCATAA
Organism: Ramphastos sulfuratus; assembly: GCA_013399055.1. Classification (NCBI taxonomy): domain Eukaryota; kingdom Metazoa; phylum Chordata; class Aves; order Piciformes; family Ramphastidae; genus Ramphastos; species Ramphastos sulfuratus. The sequence continues at coordinate 6,707 of WBNM01002441.1, read as the reverse complement.
CTTCTTTAAAAGCATGGAGAGATGCACCTGACTTGGTTAAGAACAGATATGCTGTTTTTCTGGTTTTAGTTCCCTACGGCCTTTGAATTCAATGAGCAGTTCTTGATCACAATCCTGGATCACTTGTACAGCTGCCGATTTGGTACTTTCTTGTATAACAGTGAGTTTCTTAGAGAAAAAGAGGTTAGTCAAACCCCTGCTTGTTAATTACATTGCTTTCTTGCTTCTGCAAAGTCTTCTGGTTGTATTGTATTTGTATTTCTTGTATCGCAGTGATGTTGAATTGGCTTTATTCTTATTATGGAATGGTTGCATGGTGAATTCCTTGGTTTTGGTAGTGGTAGCTTAAAGACTACGCAGTCACTAAAACACTTGTCAAGCTCTTGTTTGGGAATATTTCTAATAGAGGAACTTACTAAGCTTCTAATTAAATCAGAAGTGCATTAATTTTTAGAATGTAATCATGGCTTCTATGATGAATTTCCTGATTTTGTACAAATATTTACTGCTCTTATTTCCATTTCATTTTAGAAAGTGGCTGAGAAAACATTATCATTATGGTCTTTGATAAACAGTGAAAAATCTAAACACACAAATCCTTTTTATACGAAAGAGCTAAATCGAGCGCTCTATCCGGTAGCCAGTATGAGGCATCTAGAGCTCTGGGTCAATTACTACATCAGATGGAACCCAAGAATTCGTCAGCAAGTAAGTAAATTCTTTGTAAGGAGCAAAATGCTTTTAGACTTTGGAAATAGGATTTGGTGTCATAACTGACTTGTAGAATAGTGCCTGTAATCTCTTTGTGTTTTTAATACTGTATTTTTACAGATGGAGAGAAAAAAATTTGAAAACTATTATTCAGTTCTTTCTCAGCTTGCTCAGCTCTCCTCAGAACACTGAGCCTATTTCACAGTTTCCTATCAAGTCATCCTCAAGCTCTTTCTACTCTCTTTACTTAGGGACAGGGCTTGGGAACTTCTTTTTTAGGGCAGTTGACGCTACTAAAGGATGAATGACAATCCTTAGAAATGAGGCTTACTGATCCCTGAAGAGTTAGGGCATTAGCATCACAAACATGCTCAGCTGCATTTGCTCAGTCTCTTCCAGATTAAGATGACCTATTCAGTCCTTCCTCTTTCAAAATTGCTACCTGTATTGATGGCTTATAGTAATATTAATATTTTTGATGTAACTTTGTCCCAATATTGTTTATACTGTGTAAGTGTTGAATGAAAGTGGTTATTGAAAATTATACAAGCGAATCAGATTGCATGTCCACAAAAGCTTTTATCAGATTACACATAGTTGAGTTGAATATGTGGGCACTCAGTGTTCATTACAATCTTGCTAGAAATCTCAGCTATGTGCTATGTGAAGATGCCAGGTGTCCTTTAAAATTGTCAAGTTTCAAGTATGAGAAGATAGAGGAGAGATTTCTTCGACAGAAGTAGTCCCTTGCAGTCCAGTCCCTGAAGGAATCAGGAGTTTTCAAGCAACACACTTCCTTTTCCACAGCTGATCTCCTGTATTATTTACAATAGGCTGCAAGAAAGCTAGACAGTTGGCTGTATTTTCTTACAAGTATGTTGGCAGTTTTAATTTGAAGTTCTAGTTGTAAAGCTTTTGTTGCTGTGAAGGATGAGGGCATTTTGCAAAAGGTGAATCCAGAGATTTATTCTAGAAAGTGAAGGATTATGGGGCATGCAAATTAGCTGTAAATCTAATTTAAAATGTGCTTTACCATTATTCAGGAGAGGTTTTTTGGCAGGAGTTTCTTATTAGAAATGCAAACTCATGTGATAATCTGTGCTGCTACTATTGGTCTATTGTTTTCACCATTTTTTGCTGCAAAATGCAACATTTTATTTTCTTTCACACACAAAATGAATGTTTCATCTTGTCTTAAGCAACTGAATAGTGGACATGTGACCTGAACCAGTTTTTTAATGACAATCCTTGGTGCAATTACTTAGAAAGATGTTCTGCATCAGATTTCAGTCTGGCTGGCTGGTGGTGCTTTCAGTTAAATTCTGGCTGGTGGCCAATCAAGTGCTGTTCCCTGGGGTTCAGTATGAAGGCCAATTCTCTTTAATACCTTCATAAACAATCTGGACAAAGGGATTGAGTGCACCCTCAGTAAGCTTGCAGATGACTCTAAGCCTAGAGGGTGGGAGTGCTGGTGTGCTTGAGGGTAGGAAGGCTCTACAGAGGCATCTGTACAGGCTGGACTGATGGGCCAAGACAAACTATGAGATTCACCAGAGCCAAGTGCTGGGTCCCGTAGGTGATGCAATGAGAGAAAATGGCCTCAAGTTGCACCAGGGGAGGTTTAGATTAGATATTAGAAGAAACTTCACTGAAAAAGTTATCCAATGCTGGAATAGGTTGCCCAGGAAGGTGGTAGAATCTCCCCCATCCCTGGAGATTTATTTACTGAACTCTGAGTTTTGAGTTTACTTCACTTGCTTATTTACACATAGTTGCAAATTTACTACTAAAACTTAAGTATTCATCAGTAAGGGAAGTAATTTAATCTGAAGACCTGGATTTTTTTTCTTAATCAGTGTAGTAGTTAAAATAGTCAGTCTGACTAAACATTTTTTTAGGGAAAGCAATGAGACATCTAACTTTTTGATAAGTCAGGAGCAGAAAAGGGCCAGGTGTTTACACCTATCTTCCACACCATAGTACACAATAAGAAAATAAAATCTTGATGCTCCAGGAAGTGCCAGCTGATTTCACTGAGGTAGGAAGAACTGTTTGTTCTCATCCATGGAAAATCTTTACACAACGGGAAGGCAGAAGGCTTTTTGCATTACAGAAGTATTTCTGTTTAGCTGTAACTTGTTATATGTGTTGGAAACTACAAGTACTGAGTAATGCCAAGAGAACAAGTACTACAGCAGTCTAACTGTGTAGAAGTAGTTTGACTGAAGTGATAAGACTAATACGGATCTCTTTCTAGCAGCCAAATCCGGTGGAGCAGCGCTACATGGAGCTCCTTGCGTTACGTGATGATTATGTAAGGAGACTTGAAGAACTACAGATCACAAATAATTCTAAGGTATCCAATTCATCGTCCTCATCAGCATCACCCTCACAAATTGTGTCTCAAGTACAAACACATTTTTGAAGAAAATGTTGGCTTCGTTTTATACTGTAACAGCAAGTGGTGCTTAATGCAGATCTATAGCATAAAGAGGAATATTTTAATGCCTTACATTAGACTGTCCTAACACAAATTATTTAGACTGTCTTCATTTGAGGAGGACTTCAAGCAAACAAAACCACCTCTTCAATTATGTGCCTTTCAGAACCTGTGGATGGGAAACATTACTAATAAACTTCTTGTTATGGAGGACTTTAAGAGTAATTTTGGAAAGTCTGGTACAATTGAAATTGATTTATTGTTTTCAGAAGAATGCTTTTATTTATTACATTGTAGGTTATGTTTCTGTAAGGAAATTCATGCTCAGTCTTACATGTCAAGTAAAAATATTACTGGCAATAGGAATATTCACATTGTATGAAATTAAGGATGTGTGTATTCCTGTTAGGAAAAAAAATTGTGGAGTTCATGAGATGAAAAATAAACGGTTGTAAGAGTTCAGAGAGAAGTGTTGAAATTTTCTGGTTACCTGAGAATTCCAAATTTTCTTTTGTTGAATCAAAATACATGGAAGCAGTTTCACTGGCACACTTCTAATTAAAATTCAGACAGCTCAATAGATATCAAAGTGGAAAAAATCTATTTTTTTAATTGTAAATTGATTTTTTTTTTTTTTTTTTTTTTTTTTTTTTTTTTTTTTAACAAATTATGATTGTACTGGATTCTGAGAGGTCTTGTTTTGGCTGACTGTTCAGCACTGAGGGATATTACAAATGATCGCTGCTTGCAGTATTGTTTTTTAAGGTTAATACAGAGTAAAAATGGTTCTAAAAAGATTTATGTAATTAAAACCAGACCCACAGAGACATTGCTTAATTATTCAGCAATAGCCATAGCACTAAAGCTTGTACTTGTCTTCTAAATGTGCCTGTTTAAAGGAGATTTTATACCAAAGTAGGCAAAAATTTTCAGCTATATATACTGTTAAAAACTTGTACATTTATAGCTTACTGTTTAACTTTTGTTCAACAAATTTATTCGTAAGTATTGAAGGGACTTCAGTATACAAGGTTTGCATATAATGTGTGCACTTAAATTGAACCTTCCAGTGAATTCTAGTTTCAAGCCTACATCTCAGAGGCTTCCTGTAAACCTTTAATTTGTTCCTTTCAGGTATTTTTAAGTAGTTGCAAGCATTTCTTATGACAGCACAAACCTTGCTACTTGAGATTTAATTAAAACTTTGCATATTTTCAAAGGTTTAGTGGTATTCAGGCTATCCAGGAAATACTGCAGTTCAGAATTTGTAGAGGACTAATATTGTTATTTTAAAGGACATATTTTGATGCTTGAGGCTTCTGTCATTGTAAATTATTGTACATGTGGTGAATTTAGATCTGCAAAATAGAATAGGAATATATATAAATTAAGGTCTGTGTAAGTGTATATATAATATAGCTTATTAGAAATTGTGCAAGTTTATGAAGTGTAAATATTTTGCATATTAAAACTAAATGTAAAGCTATAGTTGGATAAAATAAGTCAAAGTTTGGAGGACATCTGAATATTTTTAGAAGAGTATTTTTTCAGAGGAATAAGATTCTACCACCTCTTGATTTAATTCAGAATATACATTGAATTGCACTATTTTTTTTCAGGGAAGCTCAGAGCATACAGCACGTGTGTTCTTAATATACAAGATTTATATGACTTTTGTCCTCTAAATTTTGTTTTCCCATCAGTGTTCCTCAATTTGTTTCCAAAATAACAACACAGTCCCAAAATCTTGATTTAAGCTAAGTATGATGCATCACATCAGATAAATGATGAAGGATACCCAGTTTGTTCATTATATACTTCACATTTTGAAAGCTATGCATACTCTGGTATATTTGCCTTCTACTTGTGGGTTATAAAAAAAGCTATTTTTATTAGAATATTTAATATTTCTGTATTTGAGTTGAATGTATTGGTGACACCTCTGAGTAGCGTGGAGAAGTTCAGAAAATGTAATAGTTTTTACTGTGTAAACACTACATGATAACCTATTGTGTTTGAGAAAGTGTAATATAATGGAAAGGAGCTTTTTGCACTTACATCATGACATACATATGCCATTCGTAGTGGTTCACTCCAAATTCTGTTTTTGAAACTAACATAGCTTTGTGCAGACCTGATTTTTTTTTTTTTCAGGTTGACAGATAATTGTTTTAATTCTGCTTTTACAATGGGTAGAGATGTTTTTAATCCAATCATTTCTGGAAAATACTACTTTAAAGTTGTGAATGTAAGCATATCAAACTGATCAATGCTAGCAGAATTCTAACTTTTCCCCTTTCCACTTCAGTCCGTGCTCTGGGCTGCTGTTCTGCAGCGTGCTGCACATGCACACAGCATGTCTGTACGACCTCTCAGCCCCTTGGGCACGGCAGCTGACCCCTAACTGTCGTTGGTTCCATATTGTGGCTCTAATGGGCAAGAACCAAACTGGGGAAAGAAGCTTTTGAGGTGGTGAGTGAAGGGAGTTAAGGAGCTGAGTGCCTTTTCCTGTAGGGCTAGAAGCAGGACAAAATGTGACCATCAACAGCTGTAAAAGCCCAATATTTAATATGGAATAGCCATCTCAGAACAGAATTTTGTTTTCCTTTCTGTACGTTTACATCCATGGACCCGAGGAGCCAACCTACTGCTTATGCTGGGCTTCAGCTACTTGTTCACAATGTTTTCTTTGTTGAATGCCTTCTGTATTTGCTCATGCCTTACCCACCCCAAAGTCACTGTTTATGGGTGTACCCTAGAAATGACTTGCATACTACCTCCTTCGGTGTGTTTTTAAAGTCTGCCTTGAGTTCAGTTTTTGTCTCAGACTGAGCATTTTGGTCATGCTTTAGAAAGCAGGTTCTGATAACTGACCAGGAATCTCTGTGCGCCTTAACAGCACCAGCTCCCCTTGCTGTACACCGCCACGGGACTGCTCTGGAGCTGGTGCCATTCGTTGAGTGGCATTGGGGTGGGGGAGTAAGAGCTTAACATCCGTTTGCCATGTATGTGTGTGATGGGAAGAAAATAAAGATGTCAGTTTTAAGCCCTTTGCCTCTGTCAGACCTTTACTGGCCCACTGCTGCTGTTTACACATTACTGGCACCCGTCCGTACCTTCCAGCAGCGTGGCCCCTAGGCAAGGTGCTGCGGTGTCTGGGGGCCGGGCCAGGCGCCCCAGGCCGGTGCGCGGGGCGGCTGCAGCGGGGCCTTCCCCCGCCGCGCGGGGCCGCTGCCCGCCCTCGCAGCGGCGCGGAGGCCTCTGGGTAAGCTCCGCTGCCAGGTGACAGTTCTCAGCCGCCGCCGAGGCCCGAGAGCGCCGGGCCGAGGCGGCAGGACCGGGCTGGGGGCCCGCGGAGGGCCAGGAGACCGCCATCCTGCCGGCGCAGCGAGTCCCGCCGGCGGCCGGAAACATGGAACGGGCGGCGGCGGCGGCGGCTGGGCCGGCAGTGGAGGGCGGCGGTGTAAGCCGGAGACCTGTGCGGGCGGGAGGCGCGGCGATGGGGACAGCGTCGCGGCAGGCCAGCACGGAGACGCTGGACAGGTGAGCGGAGCCA
>WBNM01002439.1:3574-14661 GCA_013399055.1 Ramphastos sulfuratus | reverse complement strand
AAAAAACCTTTCTGATGTTTACATGGAGCTTCCTGCCAACACCTCCAGGGTTGGGGACTCCACCACCTCCCTGGGCAGCTCATTCCAGTGCCTGACCACTCTTGCTGGGAAAAAAAAATTCCTAATGTCCAATCTAAACCTACCCAGTAGCAGCTTGAGGCCATTCCCTCCTGTTCTAGCACTAATTACCTGTGAGCAGAATCCTGCACCAACCTCTCCACAACCTCCTTTCAGGTAGCTGCAGACAGCAATGAGCTCTGCCCTCAGCCTCCTCTGGTTCACACTGACCATCCCCAGCTCCTTCAGTCTCTTTATCAAATTTATTCCCCAGGCCCTTCACAGCTTCTTTGTCCTCCTCTGGACCTTCTCCAGCACCTCCACATCCCTCTTGTACTGAGGTGCCCTCATAAGATCTAACAAAGCTCCTGACACTGATAAGACACTACCCAAGACTGCAAAATTTGACTGCTCAAAGGATTTACTCCTTGGTCAGAAAGAAGAAATAGCTCCAAGTTACAGAGAGTAATTGGAACTGAACAACCCAAAAGCATCTCCCCTGGGACTCACAAAAGGCTTGGGCTGCTCTCAGTAAATCCTCTCCAGAGCCACTTCACAAATTTTGAGGCAGTCAAAACAAAGCCACAAACAAAACACAGCTCCCTCCCTCCCTCCCTTTTCATCCTGACGTTCTCTTACCCCTTCCCAAGCAAGGGGACATAAACCAAACTGCAACAGAGAGCATCCTCACAGGTGAGTAGCCTTGAAGCAATCCTTTAGAGCAGCACTCAGCTGTCCTGGGCAGTTTAAAGCAGGCTTTAGGGTCCCAAAAATTCCTCCCCTCAAGAATGCCACAGAACCTTAAGATGACAAGAACTGCTAAAAGATAGGTCTGCTCTTAATCAGCTTTAATATCAGAGGAGCAGCAGCAGCAATCTTTCTGCTTAGGCCAGGGATCACAGTATCACAGTGTCCTGTCTTTTGAAACTGAGGAATTGCTTCAGACTCTGGCATGGCTCTTGAGCTACCACCACAAGAGGGAAAAAAAAAAAAGAAATGCAATAAAATAAAGAGAAGAGAAAAGGAAGAGGATTAAAAAAAAGGAAAGAATGAAGAAAGTGGCTGTATGGAGAGAGATCTGAAGCCCTGCAGACAATTCTGATGGACAGACTGAGCATGCTGAGGTCTTCTTGGTTCTGCCATCCTCTGGAACACTGCAAAGAACAAAGGATTAGGGTTTGGGTTTGGTTTGGTTTGGTTTTGGTTTTGTTTGGTTTGGTTTGGTTTGGTTTTATCATAGAATCATAGAATCATAGAATGGTAAGGTTGGAAGGGACCTTAAAGATCATCCAGTTCCAACACCTCCCACTAGAATAGGTCACTCAAGGCCTTGTCCAACCTGGTCTTGAACACCTCCAGGGAGGTTTTGTTTTGTCTTGTTTTTGTTTGGTTCTATTTTGGTTTTGTTTTATTTTGGTTTGGTTTTAGTTTGGTTTGGTTTTGGTTTTGGTTTTTTTTTTGTTTGCTTGTTTGGTTTTTTTTTCTGTTGTTCTCTTTTGTTCTGCTTTATTTTGTTTTGTTTTAGGTTTTATTTTTTAACACTTTCCATCTCTGCCTGCTGCTTTGGTAGATTTTATCCAGCAGGTTGCCTCCTTTTGTAAAGGAACAAGCACCAGGCTGCTTGGCTCTGGTGTAAATTACTGATATTTCATTTAATGATGGAGATTTGTATTAGATATATTTGTACAGACGTTGTCATAGTTTCTTTGGAGGGTTTTGTGGGGAATCTGGGATAACCTGGAACCCCTCAAACCACAGCACTGCTGTAAAGGCTCTGACACCCTCACAGCAAAGAACTTTACTGCTGTAAGGGCTCTGACACCCTCACAGCAAAGAACTTTACTGCTGTAAGGGCTCTGACACCCTCACAGACAGAACTTTACTGCTGTAAGGGCTCTGACACCCTCACAGCAAAGAACTTTACTGTTGTAAGAGCTCTTACAGCAAAGAACTTTCTCCTCATCTTCAGATGGACACTCCTGGGTTCCAGTTTGTGCCCCTTGCTCCTTTTCCTATCATTGGGCACCACAGGAACGAGTCTGACCCCACACTTCTGACCTCTACATTTTAGTCCTTGATGAGAATTTAACAGATCCCCTCTGGGGCTGCTCTTTTCCAAGCTCAACAGCCTCAGGGCTTGCAGCCTTTGCTCCTCACAGAGATGGTCCAGNATCCCTCTATGATTCTATGATTCTGTGATTCTATGATTCTATCTTTAGAGCCTCTGCTGGACTCTCTCTAGCAGTTCTCTGCCTCTCTTGAACTGGGGAGCCCAGAACTGGATGCAATACTCCAGATGTGGCCTGACTAGGGAAGAGTAGAGGGAGAGGAGAACCTCTCTTGACCTGCTGGCCACACTTCTTTTTGTGTACTGTCCATGTGATGGGAAGACTGGAGAGGAGGGAGCAGCATCTTCTGCCACAGACCCACCATTTGCCTAGTGAGCTCCCACAATCAGCTGCTTGCCTTTAACATCACTCAGGAGAAACCAAAAGCCACAGCACTGTTTGATCAACAGGGCTGAGCACAGGCAGAGAACATTTCCACACGAACCTGACAGAAGCAAACAAAGTTTATGGACATAACCCTAATTAATTTAGTGTATTTGGATTCCTGTCCTCCAGCCTCTGCTGGGTACACTGTGCAGCAGCTGCAGCTGCATTGCACTGAGGCTTAAGCCATGCCAAGCAAGCTGTGTGCTTCAGTTTGCAAATATTTGAGGCTCCTGCGTGGGAAGGTTGACAGAGCATTGCAATCAATTAAACAAACAAGCTACAAGGGGACTATTGACTGGGAGCAGAATGCTCCAACAAATCTGCCCATTGAAGGGAATGGCTACAAAAAGAGGAAATATTTTTATTTGGTTTGTTTGATTTTATTTTTCCNTTTTCCCCCCCCCCCCCCCCCCCCCCCACTCCTTCCAGCCTTTTACCATCAAGGAATCCAGCATTGTGCATCTAACATCTGAAAGGTCTTGATTTATTCATGGCAATATCACAGGCTCACAGGCTTGGAAGGGTCCCAAAGAGCTCATCCAGTCCAAACCCCCTGCCACAGCAGGACCAGACAATCCAGCTCAGGGTACACAGCAACACATCCAGACAGGCCTGCAAAGGCTCCACAGAAGGAGACTCCACAACCTCTCTGGGCAGCCTGTGCCAGGGCTCTGGGACCTTTCCAGGCAAGAAGTTGCCCCTTGTGTTGAGCTGCAACCTCCTGTGCTGCAGCTTCCATCCATTGCTCCTTGTCCTATCCCAGGCAGCAGTGAGCAGAGCCTGTCCCCCCCCGCCCGACCGCCCGCCCTCAGAGGGTGGGGAACATTGATTAGATCCCCTCTCAGTCTTCTCCTCTCCACACTAAGTACCCTCAGGTCCCTCAGCCTCTCCTCACCAGGCACTGCTCCAGTCCCCTCATCATCCTCCCTTGGACTCTCCCCAGCAGATCCCTGTCCCTCTGAAACTGGGCAGCCCAAAACTGGAGGCAGTGTTGCCTTGATTTATTGCATTGTGTTGTTTTCTAAGGGATGCAGGGCACCAAACAAGATGGGAGCTTTCAGGCTTCCATCCATTGCTCCTTGGCCTATCCCAGGCAGCAGTGAGCAGAGCCTGCCCCCCACTCCTGACCCTCAGCCCTCAGATAAACATTGATCAACTCCCCTCTCAGTCTTCTCCTCTCCAGACTAAGCAGCCCCAGGTCCCTTAGCCTCTCCTCAAATCCAACGTGCACAACAAATGGTAAAGAAACTAAAGGATATGTTGATTTAGAAATGACCCAAGCAGCTCTGAGAGCTGGGGCCAGCTGGAGATGAGCTGTGGTAAGGACATGCCAAGGTTCCCTTATGTCCAGAACCAGTGCCCTTATGTCTGGATGCCAAATGTGTTTCCCTTAAAGTAGCCACAGACCATGCAGGTTGTGTGGGGTCTGTGTGCTGGGCTGAATGTCATCTCTCTGCATGAATGACAAAGCAGGGAACATCCTGTCTGAAGGCAGATGCTGCTTATAGAGCATCCAGCCGTGGCCATGGTGACTTTACAACTAAGATATGTGTGGGTTTACTCACAGCCATTTCCAGGGTGGTTGTAACAAGCTGCCCAAAGACACCCAAATGAGGAGCAAGGGAGAGAGGAGTATCAGAAATGCAGCAGTTTGCTCTTCCAGAGCACTAAGCTGAGGGCTCAAAACAGCACTGCAAGGCAAAGGAAAAGCTCAAGCCTGGTTTTGGAGTGAGGCTCCTGCTTAAATCACAGCCTCCTGAACACTGGCCAAGGCCTGAGGCTGCCACCAGCACATCCAGGCAGAAGCTGGCTGGGAAGTTGACCTTGCCAGATCTGACACTTCTCTTGACATCTCTCTCTCTCAGTTTTGACATTTGTCAGAGCAGGGAAGCAATCCCAGCATGCTGACAAGTCCTTGCAAGCAGTGAGAGCCCCTTGCTGTGTATCTAAAATCAAGTGCATCAAATTCTTTCCTCCTCTTGCTGGCCATGTCGCGGCAGAAGGCAGGAGGGCAGGCTCCAACCTGAGCTGTCAGTGCCTCACTGTCTATTCCTGTTAAACTCTGGGCACTGAGGAGAGAAGCTGCTGCTACACCTCATCTTTCTCAGCTGCCTGGCATGGTTGAGGGGATGGGCACCTTGGTTGGAAGCAGGCAGACACACACTGCCTCGCTTGTGGACCTGCAGGCAGCCACAGACCCGCAGCGTAGTGCAGACCTGGAAACGCTTTCTACTGACACTGGAATATGCTGCTTGCTTGAAATGCTCCAAGGGACAGTTCCCAGCTCTTTTTGGAGCTCTCTGCAGTAGGAGAGAGGGGAGGGGAGAGAGGCAGGGAAGAAATAGACTGACAGAAACATTTGGAAAGTGCTGGCGGAGCAGAGCTGTGAGAGCTGCTGCACAAGGACAGCTCTGCAGAGTCCCAGGGCTGAGGCTTTTCCTGGGCATGAAAAGGACAGCTAAAGCCAGGACCAGGGGCAATGGGCACAAACTGGAACCCAGGAGGTTCTGTGAAATGCCTGAGGGGTGGGTATCAAAATGAAAGTGTCAGGCTCTTTTTAGTGGTGCCCAGAAACAGGGCAAGGGGCAGTGAACACAAACTGGAGCCCAGGAGGTTTCATCTGGACAGGAGGAGAAAGTTCTTTGCTGTGAAGGTGCTGGAGCCTTGGAGCAGGCTGCCCAAAGAGGTTGTGGAGTTTCCTCCTCTGGAGAGCTTCCAACCCACCCTGGGCATTGTGATCCCAGGCAAGCTACTGTGGGTGCCCTGCTTTAGCAGGGAGTTGGGTTGGCTGATCTCCAGAGCTGCCTTTCGACCCCCACCTTACTGGAATTCTGTGATTCTGCTCTCTTGGCACTGTCACAATGTAGGACCAGTGACAGCACAGCAGAGCTGTGTATCCACAGCTGGCAGAGGGGGCCAAGCTCCATGTTGCTTCCAGATAGGACCTTCCCAGCTCATCAGCTGAACAGTGAGATCCTTCCCCAGGCACACAGAGGGCTGCTCCTCAGACACCAGATCAGTAATTTGCTCAGCCTGTCTCTCCATGTGTGTACATCACATCTGACACACCACAGCCTGGCTGCTCCTTCCACCAAATTGATAACTCTGCTGATTTAGAAGCATAGAATCAGGCAGGGTTGGAAGGGACCACAAGGAGCAGCCAGTCCCAACCCCCCTGCCATGCCCAGGGACACCTCACACTAGATCAGCCTGGCCACAGCCTCATCCAGCCTGGCCTTAAACACCTCCAGGGATGAGGCTCCCTGGGCAACCCCTGCCAGGCTCTCACCACTCTCATGCTCAACAACTTCTTCCTAACCTCCAGTCTGACTCTCCCCATTTCCAGCTTTGTTCCATCTCCCCCAGTCCTATCCCTACCTGACAGCCTCAAAAGTCCCTCCCAGCTTCCCTGTAGCCCCCTTCAGATACTGAAAGGCCACAAGAAGGTCACAATATCAGGCTCATCACAATTCATACCTCCCCAGCTTTCCTATATGCCCCCTTAAGATACTTAAACCACTTTCAGTGGCCCCTGAGGAAGACACAGAAATATCATCACATCCAATTACAGGAAATCATGTTTTGGGACAAGGAGTGTGAGCCTCATTACCCACACAATCTTTTTCAAGTTGTAATCTGTTTTGTTTTTTTTTTTTTTTTTTAATAGCTTGAAGTTTGTAAACATCCCTTTAACCTTAATAAAGGAAAGCCACTAATAACCTAACCCACTTGTCTAGAGACCTAGCAAGCAGCCCACGTGAAGGATGCTCTGCAGGTACACAGTGAAATGTTCTTTACCTGTGTGTGAGTTCTTGGGTAATCCACAAGGTTTCCTTTAACCACTCTTTCAAAGGGGTTTTATCAAGTTTAAGATATCAAATGTCTCTGTCTATACCCTACCAAAGCCATTCTGTAACTCTGTGGTATGACAGAATCATAGAATGGTTTAGGTTGGAAGGGAGCTCAAAGCTCAGCTAGTTCCAGGCAGGGACACCTCCTGCTAGAACAGGTTGCTCAAGGCCTCATCCAGCCTGGTCCTGAACTCCTCCAGGGAGGTTGTGGAGCACAGAAGCACAGAATGTGATCAAACACAACCTCCCTGGGCAACCTTGCCAGTGTCTCACCACCCTCACTGCAATGAATGATGATTTTATGGAGTGAAATTCAGTCCTGTTCCAAGAGATCTGAATTGAAATCGGATTCGGCTCCAGCTGGGAGTCCAACCAAGCCTGCTTGATGCCTGAACAGGACAGGAAGGAGCTGTCTGTGTCCTCATCTGCTTCAGGCAGAACTTTCAAGCTAAGCTTTCCATATTTTTTTATTTTTATTTTTTTTTACCCTCCTGGTTTGAAATGTTTTAACTCAGGGATAACATTTCCCAGTTTGCTGGCATGCAACTGGGTCTTAATGGTAGATTCTAGCACCCATACTGGGGAAAAAAAGAGGCTGTTGCTAAGTCCCTCTGATGACAAGAAGAATCCTGAGCATTTAAAAATTGGATTTCCATTTGATTGTTCACAGGAGCTTCATCAACTTCACCTTCCAAAGCTTTTGCTCAGCATCAAGGCGACGCAAGAGCAATTACCAAGTCGAGCCCCAATGGTATCTGCACTCTGCAGAGGCAGAAGGTAGGAAATATTCATCACTTCCCATCTCTTTATTTTGTTGTTGTTGTTGTTGTTGTCATTCCATTTTGTTCTGTGGATCTGCAGTGATGTGATTTGTGCACTGAGCTATGTTTGTATTTGTATTTACATGAATCTTATTAGAGAAATACCTGCCAGCCTGACATTGCATTTACTGTGCCAACCATCTCAGGCTGTCTTATTCAGACTTCTTTTTTATTTGTTGTTGTTGTTCCTTCCTTTCCCATTTTCTTTTCATCCTAGCTGAGGATGTGGCCTACTTTCTTCTTTAGAAGATGATAAGCTTGCATTATGCATTCTAAATATAGATTTATTTGTTTTTTGTTTGGTGTTCTGTTTTTTTTTTTTTAAAGGAGGTTGATGCTGTTGTCAAAGGAAATGTCTTTGGAGTTAGTTTCTTGGCTGAAGGGAGCAGTGCTTGAAGAATTGGATTTCATAGAATCACAGAATGGATCAGGTTGGAAGGGACATCAGACATCATCTGCTCCAACTTCCCCATCATGGGCAGGGACAGTTCTCAACCAGACTTAACTGCTCAAGGTCTCATCCAACCTGACCTTCGACACTCCCAGGGAAGAGGCAACCACAACCTGGGCAGCCTGTGCCAGACTCTCACCACTCTCCTACTGAACAATTGCTTCCTCAGCTCCACTCTAACCCTGCTCTGCCTCAGCTCCAAACCATTCCCCCTTGGCCTGTCTCAGACACCCTCAGTAAAGGTCTCTCTGCAGCCTTCCTGTAGGATCCCTTCAGCTCTCAGCAGACAAAAGTCTCTCTGCAGCCTTCCTGCAGGATTCCTTCAGCTCTCAGCAGACAAAAGTCTCTCTGCAGCCTTCCTGCAGGATCCCTTCAGCTCTTGGCAGGCAGCTCTATGGTTCCTTTGGAGTCTTCTCTTCTAAACTCACAGGGGTGATGGGCAGAGAAACTTTATCTTTCATCCTGATCTTCTGTGTCTATTAGCAAAAGGGAATTAAATAATAATGCAACAGAAAGCTCCTGCTTCATTCAAGAATCCTGTCTGCTTTTCCAGCTTTGCTTCTGTGCTTGTTTCTGTTTAAAATTCCAACAGCCAAATTTCCCTGTAGTATAACACCACTGATTTCAATGGACTTACAGCAGGGATAAAGAAGCTAACACTCACTTATCATATCCCCCCTGTAATTTTTCCTCCATCAGGTAAAGCTCTGCTTAGCAGGCAGGATGCAGGGAATTGTTCCAGCTGGTGTCCCTGTGACATTTCATTAAGTTGGTCTTTTAAAGCTTATCATTAGAGGTACTGAAGTCTTGTTGGGAGAACTTAATTGCATCCTATTTTCCCTGACTGAAGATGCATTTGAAAAGTCAGCTTGCATTTTGATTTTGCTTTAGTTTCTCAAGGTCTTTGTGCTGCTCAGAATGTTAAACTCCTCTGCCTGCTTCACTCACTCTTCACCTGGGCTTTGTATAACTCACAGAAGCACATTCAGCTTGGCAAAGCCCCTCAGGATCACCAACTCCAACCTCTATCCCTGCTCTGCAAGGTTTGCCCTAAACCATCTCTCCAAGCACCACATCCAAATGTGGTTGGGGTTAAACACATCCAGGGTTGGGGACTCCACCACCACCCCCCTGGGCAGCTCATTCCAGTGCCTGACCACACTTGCTGGGAAAAAAAAGTTCCTAATGTCCAGTCTAAACCTACTCTTGGATCACCAAGCCCAACCAATATCCCTGCTCTACAAGGTTCACCCTAAACCACATTCCCAAGCACCACATCAAGATGACTTTTAAACACATCACAGCATCACACAATGTCAGGGGCTGGAAAGGATCTTCAAAGCTTCTCCAGTCCAATCCTCTGCCAGAGTAGGAGCAGCCAGAGTAGATCACACAGGAACACATCCAGGCAGGGCTTGAGTATCTCCAGAGAGGGAGACTCCACAACCTCCCTGTGGTGGTTTACAATTAGCCTCCAACCAGCACCACCCCTGGGCAGCCTGCTCCAGGGTTCTGTCACCCTCACAGTGAAAAAACCTTTCTGATGTTTACATGGAGCTTCCTGCCAATACCTCCAGGGTTGGGGACTCCACCACCTCCCTGGGCAGCTCATTCCAGTGCCTGNCATCCAGAGACCTTCTTGCTAGCATCCAGAGAGCTTCTTGCTAGTATCCAGAGACCTTCTTCCTAACATCCAGAGAGCTTCTTGCTAGCATCCAGAGAGCTTCTTCCTAACATCCAGAGAGCTTCTTGCTAGCATCCAGAGAGCGTCTTGCTAGCATCCAGACAGCTTCTTGCTAGCACCCAGAGAGCTTCTTGCTAGCACCCAGAGAGCTTCTTGCTAGCATCCAGAGAACTTCTTGCTAGCATCCAGAGAACTTCTTCCTAACATCCAGAGACCTTCTTGCTAGCATCCAGAGAGCTTCTTGCTAGCATCCAGACAGCTTCTTGCTAGCATTCAGAGAGCTTCTTGCTAGCATCCAGAGAGCTTCTTCCTAGCATCCAGAGAGCTTCTTCCTAGTATTCAGATAACTTCTTCCTAACATCCAGAGAGCTTCCTAACATCCAGATAGCTCCTTCCTAGCATCCAGAGAGCATCTTCCTAGCATCGACCTAATAAACTTAGTGGCTGTTGTTGTTCTCAGGATTTCTCAACTCTTCTTGGAGAACCCAAATAACAATTTGTTAATCTGGGACATTTAAATCTGTCTTGCTTTGGGAGAAGCATCCTGAGAGCCTCTTCTGAGGGGCAGCTCTGGCAAAGCAGACAGCTTCAAACAAGAACACCTAACGGCACGAGCAGGCCTCTTGTTTGTTTTTTTTACAACCTCTGCTCTCTGGAATCCAATTCCCTAATCCTGCCTGTGAACAATAAAAGTGTTATTTAAGGCCAGTCCCTCCTAGCTGAGTTCTGCACTTTGACACAAACAATGACTATTTATTTACAGACATTTTAATATATTGTGGCTGCAGAGAGCCATTCATTAGCAGATGCAACAGTGCAAGCAGTGCTGTAATGCTGAAGTCAGTTACCACAACATAAATCTTTACTTCCCAGCAGATTATGAGGATGTTTTTTTTCCCCCCCTAGCTCTCAGTTTCCAGTCAGGAATGATCCTTAGCACACTGCTGAAGGGCAGCTCACTCTTCATGGAAAGGAGGAGTGGGTTTGGGGCTTGAGGTGCTCTGTGATTCTGGTTTTAAGTTGGTTAGGCTGAGCTCTGCTGGTGTTAATTTGAGCAGCCTTGTGCTCAGTGCTGTACCCAGTGGCAGCCTGAAGGAGATGGAGTCTTTCAATTACCCTTCAGTAATCTTTGCTTTTCCCATCCCCAAGCCCCTCAGGGCTCTCATAAAATAAGGAAACTGAGCTGCTCTAGCCCGAGAAAATCTCTGTAGCTCTGCCAACACACCTCAGGCACATGTGGAGCCCAAGCTTGCACTGCAGTTAGGAGGAGAACTGCAGGAGACCATGGACACCACAGGCAAATCAGCTGCCAAGTAAGCAGGCTGGTCTAGCAAAGGCCAGAATCAAACCCTACCACTCAGACAATCATTTTGGTTGGCAAAGACCTTTAAAATCATAGAGTCATAGCTTGGATTGGAAAAGACCTCTAAGAGCACTGAGTCCAACTTTCAGCCTAAGACCACCATGGCCACCAAACCATGGGGCCCCAGGTGCCATGGCCACACATTTGTTGAACACTTCCAGGGATGGGTCCAGAGGAGGCCACAAAGATGCTCAGAGGGCTGCAGCAGCTCTGCTGTGAGGACAGGCTGAGAGAGTTGGGGCTCTGCAGCCTGGAGAGGAGAAGGCTTCCAGGAGACCTTAGAGTAGCCTTCCAGTATCTGAAGGGGGCTACAGGAAGGCTGGGGAGGGACTATTGACAAGGGCTTGGAATGACAGGACAAGGGG
>WBNM01002436.1:6278-17256 GCA_013399055.1 Ramphastos sulfuratus | reverse complement strand
TCACAAGGCTGTGCTCCAGGCCCGTAACCAGCCTTGATGCCCTTCTCTGGACATGTTCCAGCACTTCAGCATCTCTCTTGAATTGATGGGCCCAGAACTGGACGCAGCACTCAAGGTGTGGCCTGACCAGTGCTAAGGGCAGAGGCAGAATAACCTCCCTTGTCCTGCTGGCCACACTGTTCCTGATCCAGACCAGGATGCCATTGGCTCTCCTGGCCACCTGGGCACACTGCTGGCTCATCTTCAGCTACTCTCTTCCAGCACTCTCAAGTTCCTCTCTGCCTGGCTGCTCTGCAGCCACTCTGTCCCCAGCCTGTAGCACTGCTTGGGGTTGTTGTGGCTAAAGTGTAGAACCCTGCCCTTAGCCTTGTTAAATCTCATCCCATTGGCCTCTGCCTACCCATCCAGCCTGCCCAGATACCTCTGCTGTTTAACTGGATCCTAGTTGTTTTCACATGCTCTTAACATCACTATTCAAAGGTTTTTCTTTTCCCTGTGCCTGTTGTCACTGTGAAGAGCTGAGTGAAGTGCCCCATGGTGCACGCAGGTGCTACTTCCATTAAAAGGGATTAGTTTAGAGTCCCATAAGACTTTGTTTCCATCCACCCTGTCTGCTTTATGATGAACCTAAATACTCTTCCTCTGAGACTCTGCAGCATGCTTAAGGCTGCAAACTCCCAGGTTTCTGGAATGTTTGGCATCCCAGCAGCTCTCACAGCTGCATGGCTAACTGCTTCTGCAATCTCTTTGTGACTTTGCTGTATTCCTCACTCCCTTTGCCTGACTGTTTCCAAAAGACTTCCAATATTTGGCCTGTTGAGTGACAACTCCCATTACTGTAGTCACTGTGCAGGTCTCTGTTTTCCACTGTAGCACTGTGTCTGCAACCATGTAGGATGTGTCTTGCTTGCAGGATGTTATGGGAAGCATTTAATTGTCCTTTTTAAAGATTCAGTTGTGTGGTTTGCAGACCATAGCCCTGAGCTCTCACTGGTTATGTTGCTGATGCTCTCCTGTGGCAACCTGTTTCTGTTGTGCCTCTTTCTGCTTCTGGAGCCCTGTGGGGAAATACTTCTGGAGGCTTGTGTGGGAATACTTCTGGAGCTGTGTGTGGGAATACTTCTGGAGCCTTATGGGCAAATATTTCTGGATCCCTGTGTGGGAATACTTCTGGATCCCTGTGTGGGAATACTTCTGGAGCCTTGTGTGGGAATACTTCTGGAGCCTTGGGTGGGAATACTTCTGGAGCCCTGTACAGGAATACTTTTAGAGCCCTGTGTGGGAATACTTCTGGAGCCTTGTGTGGGAATACTTCTGGAGCCCTGTATAGGAATACTTCTGGAGC
The DNA here is from genome assembly GCA_013399055.1 of Ramphastos sulfuratus. Classification (NCBI taxonomy): domain Eukaryota; kingdom Metazoa; phylum Chordata; class Aves; order Piciformes; family Ramphastidae; genus Ramphastos; species Ramphastos sulfuratus. The sequence continues at coordinate 15,911 of WBNM01002436.1, read as the reverse complement.
CCTGTGTGGGAATACTTCTGGAGCTGCGTATGGGGAATACTTCTGGAGCCATGTGGGAAAATACTTCTGTAGCCTTGTGTGGAAATACTAATAACCTCCGAGTGAATTCTTGAACAGCACAGGAGCCTCCTATAAATCAAATTAAATATCTACTCAGTCATATTCCTCAAAAGCTGCCTGCAGTTTTACAACAAAGAATGCAATTTAGAAGTAATGCCGTAGCTGATAGACATAATGTAGCAAACACACGCCTGATTTTTTGACTAATAGAAACAAATCACCTGTCAGTCTAAACTTGATGTTAATACTAATATTGGTATCACACCACTGAGCTGAACTCCCTGCTCACAAAGTGTTATGGCTGCAGACATCTGGCAAATAGCTTGTTAGCTTCTAACACCATTGATGTGCTTTTTATGATTGCAGCCCTCTGCTTCAACAGAAGAGTGCCCATTTTTGCAGCGATGAACCAGTTTAATGACTTTATGCAGAAACACAGCTAATGAAAAATAATGGCAAGGGACTTCTGAATTCATTTTTATTTGGGTTTTTTTTTTATTCTCCATCCCAGCAGCACTCAGTACAACAACACAAAACGATGTCTGCTGAAGGTGACGCACAGGTGCGCTTGGGCTGCTCTTTCAGGCTGCCTACAATAAGTAGGGCAAGTTGCAGTGGTAGCAGGAGGATGTTCTACAAGGTTTGGCTTGTCCAGCAAATAGAAGCATTGCAATAGTTTACTCTTTCTATTACATTTGGCAGATGCATTACCCGAAGCATACATCTTTCCCAGTGACTGCTGGGCCTTGATATCAGCGTCCAAATGAGGAGTCATAGGATGACAGAATGGGTTAGGTTGGAAGGGACTTCAAAGCTCAGCCAGTTCCAACCCCCTTGTGCCATAGGTAGGGACACCTCCCACTAGAACAGGTTGCTCAAGGCCTTATCCAACCTGGTCCTGAACACCTCCAGGGAGATTGTGAAGAACAGAAGCTTTTGTGCTCCACAACCTCCCTGGGAAACCTGTGCCAGTGTCTCACCACCCTCACTGAAAACAACTTCTTCCTAACGTCCAGTTTCAATCTCCCCTCTGCCACTTTAAACTCATTCCTTCTCATCCTGTCATTACCAGACCTTGTCAATAGTCCCTCCCCAGCCTACCTGGAGTACCCTTCACATCCTGGAAGGCCACTCCAAGGTCTCCTGGAAGCCTTCTCTTCTCCAGGCTGCAGAGCCCCAACTCTCTCAGCCTGTCCTCAGAGCAGAGCTGCTGCAGCCCTCTGAGCATCTTCGTGGCCTCAGCTCTTGAATATCTCCAGAGAAGGAGACTCCACAACCCCCCTGAGCAGCCTGTGCCTGGTTTCTGTCACCCTTCCAGGGAAAAAAATTCCTCCTCATGTTTCCATGAAACTTCCTATGCCTCAACTACCACCCACTGCCCCTTTTGCTGTCACTGGGCATCACTCAGCAGAGCCTTCTGGCACTCACCTTTCCATCTTTATAACCAGTGCTGAGGTCACCTCTCAGTCTCCTCCTCTCCCATCAGCACAGCCCTAGCTCCCTCAGGCTCTCCTCCTAACAGAGCTGTTCCATTCCATTCATCATTTCTGTGGCTCTGTTCTAGACACTGTCTAGCAGTTCTATGTCCCTCCTGACCTGGGGGTGCCCAGAACTGGACACATTAATGAATTGCTCTATGGAAATGCTCAAACTCTATTATGCAGGGAAAGGCACTGACTGCTATTTACTCCACCTGTAGCACATTTTTTTTTTTTCCCAGCAGGTAGGTGATAATTAACATTTTGATTTATTTCAGGTAATTTAACTGATGCCAAGGTATGGTTCAGTGATCTGCTACATCTTGGATGCAACCACATGGTTGCAAGACAGAGACACATTTGCCACTCTCCAGTCCCAGAGGATGGCAGCTGGTTGTGTGGAGCCTTTTAAAACATTTTCCTTATTAGGTCAGTATTTAGTCTGTAATTTTTTAAATTTTTTTTTCCCAAAGCTTTGCAGAACATTCAGGCTTTGAACTTACAACTTAATTTACCAATTTGTTCCAGCATGTCTCACTAGAGTTTACAGTACTCTAAACAGAGGAGGGAGGGAAAAAAAAAATAAATAAAGCCCTGCATGATGATAAAGTCCAGCAGTTTACTAAATAGGCTTGTAAATTCAATCAGACCTGAAAGAAAGCACTTCTGAACAGTATGCAATTTATCCATGCTCTAGAAAGCAGGCAGCAGAGCCCAGGAACAGTGTTAAGTGCCCTGTGGTTCTGCACTGAAATAGCACAAGAGTCTCACTGCAGTCTGCTGGGGGTCCTGGAATAAATGTGGTGGGAGAGTTGTGATTTGGAGAGAAGGAAAATGTAGTAAGGAGGGAAATAACAAGGAAATCTGTCTCACAACACACTACAGATGAAATCTCACATAGTCACAGAACTATTGAGGCTGGATCAGACCTCTGAGATCACCCAGTCCAGCCTGTGACCTAACCCAACCACAGTGACCAGACCATGACACTGAGTGCCACAGCCAGGCTATAGCACACACTATTTCATGTAGTTTTATTCAACACATGGCCTTTAGGCAAANGGAATGCATCCAGGAAGGTTTTAACTGTAACTCCAGTGGTATTTTCCTGTATCACCAGTAAAAAGAGGTCTGTGTTGAAAAAACAATTATTTTTCTTTAGCTTGTCAAACTAATAGACATAATTCCATTTTGAATAATGCAGCAATTAAAGTTTAGTTGATACAGAGAAACATTAGCATAAAAGAGGTTTGCAGTGCTTGCTGTGCCAGANGGGTTTTGTGGGGGTTTTTTTGTGGAAAGAGAAGGGTAGATTGTTTTTGTGTTGGTATTGGACAAATTATCATTCGTCATAGAGTCCCAAAATCCCAGAATGTTAGAGGTTGGAACGGGCCTCCAGAGAGCTCTTACAGACTATTTGCAAGGTCTTGTCATGACAGAAGAAGTAGGAATGGGTTTAAAGTGGCAGAGGGGAGATTGAAACTGGATGTTANCTATGATTCTATGATTCTATGATTCTATGATTCTATGATTCTATGATTCTATGTTCCTACAATCCTATGATCCTATGACCCTATGATTCTATGAACACAGACCCGACAAATTTAAAACCTGTACTAAATGTCATCTGTTACTGATAGAAACAGTGAGTGGTGCTCAATGGAGTTCAATCCAGCTGGCAGCTGGGCACGAGTGGTGTTCCTCAGGGATCTGTGTTGGGACCACTTCTGTTTGACATCTTTATTGGTGACCTTGATTCAGGCACAGAGAGTGTCAGCAGTGCGTTTGCAGGTGACACCAAGTTAGGTGGCAGTGTCCAACCTAACACTTCCCAGTCTCAGCTTGAGGCCATTCCCCCTTGTTCTGTCTCCAATGACCTGTGAGAAGAGCCCAGCAGCAACCTCTCCACAATGTCCATTCAGATACCTGTAGACAGAAATGAGATCTGCCCTCAGCCTCTTACTCACACTAACCATACCTGGCTCCCTCAGTTGCTCCTTATAAGTTGCTCCTCTAGACCCTTCTCCAGCTTTGTTGCCCTCCTCTGAACATTCCATTGCTACCAGTTTTTGTGTGCTCATGTGAGAGGGATGTCTGTCCAGCATGCCAGAACAAGGACAGGTGATTAGGAGACTTCTCTCATGTTCCATTTCTGATGAATTTCATGGAAGTATTAATTTGTTTCATTTTTGTCGTTGCATTTTACTGTAATTCTGTAAACCTTGACTAAACAGTGTTGGGGAAAAAAAGGCAGAGGCTGAAGCTGTTGTTCAGGAAAACAGATTTAAGGAAGCATTTGTACTTCACAAAGTAAAGTGCTCAGGAGCTAACCAGACCCTAAGTTTAAAAAAAGCAGGGTAAAATAAAAATCAGGCAGTGATTACAGTGCAGCTGAGGGATTGGAAAGCAAACATGAGGACCCATTCTGCTTATGTCAGATGAGCAATGACTCAATTATGTCCTTATTACTGTCTCTGGATAAATTATTAGTGAAAAACAGAGCCAGAGGCAATAATAGAGATTATTGTGGGGAGATGTAGTGCGATGGTAATTAGGGTTTTGTGCTTCCTGTTTTGTGTAGTGCCTACAGGATGGCATCTAAAGTGTGGGCACTTAGAAAGTATTTTTTCCTACACCTCATTTACAGTATAATTCTCCCCACCAAATAAAATGGTTTGAAACTACAAATAGGGAGACAGTCTCATCCTCAGCCTGCTTAAATAAATTCATAAATCCATAAGACCAATCCACTTACCTGAGTTGGCTGGGTGGGCTGTGCAGTGGATAAGGAATTGGCTGGATGGTCACATCCAGAGGGTGGTGCTCAGTGGCTCAAAGTCCAGAAGGAGAGCAGTGCCAAGTGGTGTCCCTCAGGGGTCCGTGCTGGGACCTGCGCTCTTTAATATTTTTATCAATGATATAGACAGAGGGATGGAGGCACCATCAGCAAGTGTGCAGGTGGCACCAAGCTGAGGGGTGCTGTTGATATGCCAGAGGGACAGGATGGCACCCAGAGGGACCTGGACAAGCTGGAGAGGTGAGCCCGGGTGAACCTCATGAGGATCAACAAGAGCAAGTACAGAGTTCTGCACATGGGATGGAACAATCCTCACTGTCAGTACAGTCTGGGGGAGGAGGTGTTAGAGAGCAGCAACGGACTTGAGAGTGCTGATGGCCAGGAAGCTGGACATGAGCAGACAGTGTGAGCTTGCAGCACAGAAGGCAAATCACAGCCTGGGCTGCCTCCAAAGCAGCACATCCGTCAGATCAGAGAGGGGATTCTGCCACTTAGCTCTGCTTTGCTGAGACCTCACCTGCAGGGCTGCATCCAGATCCGGACNCTTACAAAGTGGAAGCTGAAACGTTTTGAGTGTTAAGGGAAAGAACAGCCTCTCACTTTGAAGCATCATTGTCAGCTCCCTCACCAAAACCCAGGAATTTTAAGTTTGAAGGCGTTTGGAAGAGTTGAACTTCACAGCTGAGCCTTGTGAAATGTTGACAGCCACTGCACAAAAGACAGAGGTTATTCTGCAGCAGGTAGTCTGCGTTCATACTGACCAGGAGCTGAGGAATTTGTCTTGCAGAAAGGGACCTGGGCATTTTAAAGCAGCTGAATGTGAGCCAGCAGTGTGCCCAGGTGGCCAAGAAGGCCAATGGCATCCTGGCTGGGATTAGGAAGTGCTGTAGCCAGCAGGAGCAGGGAGGGGGTTGTCCCCTTGGTTCTGGTGAGGCCACACCTTGACTGTTGTGTTCAGTTTTGGGCACCTCAATGCAAGAGAAATGTGGAAGTGCTGGAGCCAGTGCAGAGGAGGGCAACAAAGCTGGAGAAGGGCCTGGAGAATAAATCTGATGAGGAGTGACTGAGGGAGCTGGGGATGGTTAGTGTGAAACAGAGGAGGCTGAAGGCAGACCTCATGGCTGTCTACAGCTACCTGAAAGGAGGTTGTGGAGAGGCTGCTGCTGGGCTCTTTTCACGGGTAGCTGGAGACAGAACAAGGGGGAATGGCCTCAAGCTGAGGCTGGGGAGGTTTAGACTGGACATTAGGAAACATGTCTTACTCTTTCAGGGTAAGAGTGGTCAGGCATTGGAATGTGCTGCCCAGGGAGGTGGTTGAGTCCCCCACGCTGGATGTATTTCAAGGTGATTTTTCTGTGGTGCTTGGGGCACAGATTTAGGGTGTAGCTTGTAGAGTAGGGATATGGGTTGGCCTTGGTGATCCTGAGGGGCTTTGACAACCTGAATCTTTCTGTGATTCTGTGAAAGTCACAGTAGCAACAATAACAAAACCAAAGAAAATATGAATTAAGATATTTCTCTAGGAGTTCTGCCTTGGAATTCCTTCTTCATACTTCTTAATGTGAAGCATTCCATAGACCTCTGGATTCACACACATTATCACCTAACTTTGTACTATTGGGATGCTCATATGCTCTTCCTTTTCATTCCTATAGAAGTCACTGCAAATTGCATGTAATTTACATAATAATTTCCATTTGAAATATCAGTTATTCCAATTTCCATTGGAATAACTGATTAAAAAAAAAAAAAAAAAAAAAAAAAAAAAAAAAAAAAAAANAAAAAAAAAAAAAAAGCCTAAATACATATAATTTTTGCTGCTGTACTGATAGGTACCTTGGTACAATAGGCATTGATATATCCTCCCTTCTGCTCAGTGCCTGATTGGATATACCAAGGCATGAGATCTCTAAAGAGCAGTTTTAGAGATGTACATCTGTAGCCAGTATTAACATGTCCCAGTGGAGGCCAAGGACAAGTGGAGTCCCTCAGGGGTCTGTCCTGGGACCAAGCTTGTTTAACACCTTTGTGGGCACCATGGACAGTGGCACTGAGTGCAGCCTCAGCAAGTTTGCCGACAGCACCAAGCTGTGCGGTGCTGCTGACAGCTGGAGGGAAGGATCCATCCAGAGGGACCTGAACAGGCTGCAGAGTTGTGCTCAAGCCAACCTCATGAAGTTCAGCAAGACCAAGTGCAAGGTCCTGCAGCTGGGTTGAGGCAATCCCAAGCACCAATACAGGCTGGGCAGGGACTGGCTTGAGAGCAGCCCTGAGGAGAGGGATTTGGGGGTGCTGGTGGATGAGGAGCTCAACATGAACTGTCAGTGTGCTCTGGCAGCCCAGAGAGCAACCAGAGCCTGGGCTACAGCAAGAGCAGTGTGTGCAGCAGGGCAAGGGAAGTGATCCTGCCCCTCTGCTGTGCACTGCTGAGACCCCACCTGGAGTACTGCATCCAGTTCTGGAACCCCTGGGACAAGAGGGCTCTGGAGGTGCTGGGAGGTGTCCTGAGAAGGGCCACAAGGATTATCAGAGGGCTGGAGCTGCTCTGCTGTGAGGAGAGACTGAGGGAGTTTGGGCTGTCAGTTTGGAGAGGAGAAGGTTCCCAGGTGCCCTTCTTGTGGCCACTGAGTATCTGAAGGGGGATATAAGAAAGCTGGGGAGGGACTTTTTAGGCTGTCAGTGAGTGACAGGACTGGGGGGAATGAAACCAAGCTAGAAATGGGTAGCTTCAGGCTGGATGTTAAGAAGAAGTTGTTCAGCATGAGGGTGGTGAGACCCTGGCAGGGGTTGCCCAGGGAGGTGGTGGAAGCCTGATCCCTGGAGGTATTTAAGACCAGGCTGGATGAGGCTGTGGACAGCCTGCTCTAGTGTGAGGTGTCCCTGCCCATGGCAGGGGGGTNCTTCTCCAGGCTGCAGAGCCCCAACTCTCTCAGCCTGTGTTCAAAGCAGAGCTGCTGCAGCCCTCTCAGCATCTTGGTGGCCTCCTCTGCACTGGCTCCAACACTTCCATGTCCTTCTTGTGCTGGGAGCTCCAGAACTGCACACAGGACTCCAGGTGGGGTCTGAGGACAGCAGAGCAAAGGGGCAGAATCCCCTCCCTTGCCCTGCTGGCCACACTGCTCTTGATGCAGCGTAGCACACAGTTGATGTCTGGGCTGCACTCACACTGCAGGCTCATGTGGAGCTTTTCATCACCCCAGGGCCCCAGGTCCTGTTGCTCAGGGCTGCTCTCAGCCATTTGATACCCAGAGCTCCTTTCTGTTCTGAAGAGGAGGGACTGCCTACGGAGGTGGTGAAGTCACCATCCCTGGAGATGTTTAATGCAAGCTTGGCTGTGGCACTCAGTGCCATGGTCTGGTCGCTGTGGTGGTGTTAGTTCCTAGGCTGAACTGGATGAATATCAGAGCTCTATTGCAGCCTCAGTAATTCTGTGATTCTGTGAATTGCTCTTGAAAATACACACTGGATAAAAAACAGGTTTTGGAAAGTCCTGCAGTGGTCTTGCAGATGGGGTAGGATTATTGTTTTTTAATGGGAGTTTTGTGTCCTGAGCAGTTGGAATCAGAATTAGTCAGGGCTGCTTACAATGTGATTTTAAATTGAAGTTTATTAGACATCTAGGTGATGAAATACCCCAACCAACCAACAAAACAATAAAAGAAACCCCCCCCTCAAAAAAAAATGGAATGAAGAAAAAATCCTCCCCTTAAAAAAAAAAACCAAAACAAAAAAACAAACCCAAAACCACCACAAAACCAAACAATAAAACAATAAGTAAAACAAACCAACAAACCCATGATGAGTATAACTGTCTTAAAAAGAAAGAGAAAGAAACAGTATGAACCACAAGGCTGCAGGCAGAGAAGAAAACATATGTTTGATTTTCAGCTCTGTGGTTTCTGAGGTATCCTGTCAATTTGTGGACTGGCCTCATTATTTTTACTCTTTAGGGCTGAGATTCTTCTTCCTGGGCACAGGAGCTGTGGATGGATTTTTCCCAGGCACAAAGAAAGCTAAGCTGTGGATGAAGCAGTTGTTGGCCCTGAGCTTTGGGGCTGGAACTGCACCTGTTTTATTGATGTGAGGTTGCAAAAGCACCAGAAAGGGTCCTGTTTTGAGAGAGGACAATTAAGAACCCAGAAAAAGTAATGCTGTGAAGAAGAAAAGGTAGATCTGCCAGGTGTCACACTAAGCAAAACACTTCAAAACCTATCTTCTGCAGACATTCTGCTCTCTGTGTGATGCTCCTTTTCTCCTGCTTTCCTATATGGAAGCCAGCAGCAGCTTTTAGGATTGAAGTAAAACTTTATTGCTCTTACCAGGCTAAAAAAAAAAAATACATATATATATTCTCTTCACCTTTGCCCTGGTTGTTGTTTGCTCCTGATAGATCAAAAGGCTCCCCAGGTATCACAGGCTCACGGGATGTCAGGAGTTGGAAGGGACCCAGAGAGATCACCCAGTCCAAACTCCCTACCATAGCAGGACCAGACAATCTACCTCAGGTCACACAGGAACACACTCAGACAGGCCTGGAAAGGCTCCAGAGAAGAAGACTCCACAACCTCTCTGGGCAGACTGTGCCAGGGCTCTGGGACCCTTCCAGTCAAGAAGTTCCCCCTTGTGTTGAGCTGGAACCTCCTGTGCTGCAGCTTCCATCCATTGCTCCTTGTCCTATCCCAGGGAGCAAGTGAGCAGAGCCTGTGTCCCCCCCTCCTGACCCCCTAGTCCTCAGATAGTTATAAACATTTATTAAATTCCCTCTCAGTCTTCTCTTCTCCAAACTAAGCAGCTCCATGTCCCTCAGCCTCTCCTGACAGTATTCCAGCCCCCTTATCATCCACATAGCCCTCCCTTGGACTCTCTCCAGCAGGTCCCTGTCCCTGTTAAACTTTAATGGAAAAAGGTAACATTATCTGAACTTTGAGTTCAGATTGAGTTTGAAGGATTCAAAGCTGAAAAAATGTCTTTTTCTTATCTCACAGCTAAAACAAGCAATTTCAATTTGGAGTCAATTCAAAGACAATAAACGCAGAACATTAAAATGCTGTTTCTACAGAACTGCTTTTCCAACCAGAACTGCACTTTGAAGTCAAATTTGTCAAAACACATCAAGAAAGTGACGAATTACCAATGGAGTCTGTATCCTTGCATTAACCCACTCTCACAGGCTCAACCTCTTCCCTGCTCAGAGAATTAGACTCACAGGATGTCAGGGGTTGTAAGGGACCTCTGGAGAGCTTCCAGTCCAAACCCCCTGCCAGAACAGGAGCAGAGAATCCAGCACAGGTTACACAG
>WBNM01002434.1:12788-27402 GCA_013399055.1 Ramphastos sulfuratus | reverse complement strand
GATAAGATTTAGTCTCTCACACAAACATAGACTTCTTTTATTTTCACTTTCTGCAATTTTCTTATGGAGTTAATTTGTCACCTGGGACTGAATAATATGCAATTAAAATAACCCCATACATTTTGCAGGTTAGAGGTCAAAATACTTCTCGTAAATCTTATGTTCCATCAGACGCATTTTAAAAGTTTTTTTAAAGATTCAAGCCGATCACAAATAGCCTTCAGGATAAATTCTTTTTACCAGGGAAGTCCTTGTGGGTTGGGAAATCTTTCTGAGCAGCGTCAAGAACTCCTTGTGCCTCCTTAAGGATCTTGCCAAAATTAGAAACTGACTAGGAAAACCAATATCTTTAGAAGGTAAGGAAGGAAACACGTTCAGCGTTATCCAGTGTCTCTTAACACCTAGCCCATGTTGACAGATTCTTCAGTTTGATCCTGGAGACCATAAAATTTTACTCAGCCTCTGAGTATAGAATAATCAGTATTTCAATTTCCTCTGTTTGAGGTGTAATCTTCACAAAGGCTGAAAATAACACTACTTACATTTTTATGTGTCCTTTGATTAGACTCATAACTTCTGAGGCACAACTCATTGAATTCATAGAGATGAAGCTTCTGATCCTAAAGATGTGAACACCTTTAAAATCATGCTACCTGTTTACCTTGTGAATCTAAGCCACACATAAGCAGTGTGATTGCAAATATTAACTCCTATTTGACAGTGAGTATTTAGGGTTCTTCCATATCTCCTTGGCCAAATGACGGTTTAAATGACCTTTTATCTCTCAGGATAGAGAGAACGAGATGTAGTAGCACATGCTCATGGAAAGAAATAGGTTACCTTTGATGACAACAGTATCTTCAAGTGTTGAAGGTTGTTGAAGGACCAACAGGGCACACCCACATACTAGCATGTGGCAAGACATCAGCGCTGTAGGCTGTCAGAAGTGCTGAATTGTAGTGTACAGACACATTTTTTACAATAAATAGAAGAGAACAATTAGCTTCGGTAGATCAAGCTGGTCCTGGTAATGTGATAATGGTTCTTGAGGAAGAAACACTTGTGGGTACATGGTGATTTCTTACACTACTGTTACCATGGTAGAATAATGCTTATCTAGCAATCAGAAGCAATCCTTGACTGATAATTAGTTAAATTCTAAATACTACCCTATTGTGGTAGAACTTAATTATCTCACTTTAAAATCTACCCATTACAGTTCTCATTCTCTGACTCTTTTGTTTTATAGTATCAGTTTAAAAGCACAGAGATGCTGGGGGGGGGCGGAGAAGAGGAGGTGACAACAATGAAATCTAGATTTTACAAAATAACTGATCTTACAAAAGCTAGTTTAAAAACAAAACAAACCAAACAAACAAACAAAAAAAATCCAAACAAACAAAAAAAACTAACCAAGCATCTTAAAATGTACAGCTTCCTACCACGAGTTTAGGAAGATTTTTACAAAGTGTAAATTTTCCTCTGGGTGTGGAAAAAAGTCTGAAGAGAGCAGCATCTCCTATATGCACCACTGATACAATGCAGTCTTGAATGTTTACAGGGCTGTGTCTTCTACCACATCTCTGGTGCTCCATGTCATTTTCAGCACCACATCCCATTCTGGTGGATCTGTTTCTGCCCCCTAATACCTATGCATGACATCTTTTGTTTATACGCTTTTGTCTAGTGGACGCATTAAACCATTACACTAAAAGCAGGTGTTCTGTTTGTTTTTTTCTAGGTTATGGTCTACATACACCTGGCATTCAGTGATGTTTTTTGGCAGATCATTTGCAAATAAATATCTTTTAAGTGAGAGTAGAAAAGTGGTGGTTTTTCTTGTAAGATTACTTCCAGGTAGCCCTTTTGTTTAGAAAAAAAAAAAAAAAAAAAGGAGGGGTGGGAGCAATATAGGTGCCTATGTAGATAATAAGCTACTGTACCTGAACAGACTGAAAGGAAGGTTCCTCTAAATGTAAACACTAACGGGAAAAAAAAAAAAAAAGTAGACTCTCACTAGGTCACATTGCCTCAGAGCTCCCTCACTGAACTTGCAATCATTCAGAGAAAGAATTCATAAATTTACATCCACTCATGTTGCACCTTCCACCACATCCTGCCCTAAAGATATACTTGCAACTCAGTCATTTTCGGAGTCCATGAGTAAACATGAATTATCTGTAGGAGTCACTAGAAGAGGAAAAGGTAGAATCATAGAATCCTTTTGGTTGTAAAAGACCTTCAAGATCACTGAGTCCAACCATTAACCCTACTCTTAAAAAGTCCAACACTAAGCCATATTCCCAAGAAACACATCTATATGGCTTTTAAACACATGCAGGGATGCCAACTCAACCATCTGCCTGTGCAGCTGGTTCAAACACATGACAACCCCAACAGTGAAAGAAGTTTTCCTAATGCCCAGCCTAAACCTCCCCTGGTGCAGCTTGAGGCCATTCTTTCTTGTTCTGTCACTAGTTATCTGTGATGAGAGACCAACTACTACTTCATGACAACATCCTTTCAGGTAGTTGTAGAGAGTGATAAGAATACCCATCAGCCTTCTTTTCTTCAGACTAAACAACCCCAAAATCAAGATCAAATCAAAATAAAAACTAAATATGTTGGTCTAAAACCTGTCCTGGAAACTAAATTAAATTAAAAATAGGATAGAAACTAAGCATGAAGATAATACATAGCCAACATGGTATTTCTACTTTCAGATTAGTGGAACAGAACCACCACTATAAGTCTAATTCTGGTCATCCAGTACTTCACATGCTTAAATGATGGTGTTGTCTTTTTGCTGGAAATTACACAGCAAGACCATTTATTTTTACTGTATTTCATTCTAAAGATAGCCTTGAACAACAAAAAATATCCACTAAACTAAGAGGTAAAAGAGTAAGACAGAGATTACTATTCTCATAACTGCCTAGATACTTTATGCTGTGAAACTGCTTTGAAAAATAAATGCACTCTGAATACGACTAATGTCAGGGAACTAGACAAATCTTAGTTCAAATCACTATGTTCTGGTAAAACAAATACAGTGACTAGCAGGTAGAGACAAGTGAAATATGAAGAACAAGGAAAAAAAAAGGAATCTGACAGTTGATAGAAATAGGACAAATACTGTGACAAATCTGTCAAGTACAGATATCATCACAATGTGCTAAAATAAAATGTTAAATTAGAAATGGAAATGAGACTCTATTTAAGCAAAACTACAAGTGGAAGGGGAAGAAAAAAGAATATCTGGTGCCCTGCCAAATGCGGCTTTTAGTTTTAGGAGGATCATACATCAAAGTCAGTTAGGACAGGGTTGAACAGACAAATAATATCAGTAGCTGTCCACATCAGCTTCCATTATACCATTAGATATCTGGATATATGCATATTATAGTCTTATGGCAAGACAGTAACTCCACATTTAACATTTTAATGGGGTTCTCATTTTAACAGGTTGATACTTACAGATTGAAATTATTTAAATATACATGTAAGTATAAACATATCTTAAATTACTGTTCTTGTTTATATTCTCACTGAAATAACATTGCTGAAACATCACTGTAAAGTGTCAGTTTTGTCTTGGAATGACATTAATTAAAGTGTACATCCAGTGCTAATATCAGGAGGCAGAAGGAGAGGATCAGCAAAAGCTTCAGTGGAGGAGAAGAGAAAATGCATCTAAAGTAATGGCAGTAAGAACAGATATGCTATGTGATAATAAGAGTGGAAATACTGCAAAGAAGCAAAAGTCTAAACAGATTGTGACCAAAAAAAGAAAAAAAAATCCAAACAAACAAAAAAACCCACAAATGTATACTGTTGCAGAGTGGAGGAAGGCACCAGAATTCAAGAGGTCCTCAAGATAAGCAGAAGGATATAAGAACTGAGAAGGAGACCTTGCGATAGTGCCATGACTGCATGAGAAATTAGACATTGTCCTCAGTGGACTATATGGAACATATTAAATTTCCCCAATTAATGAGGCATCACTTTCTTACTCATCTTCCTCACTCTATTCCACCCTACAGAGTAGAAGGGAATCACAGAGTGCCNACTATTGACTACCACCCTGTGGGTATGGCCTGTCAGTTCCCCACCCATCACACAGACCACCTACCGAGGCCGTAACATGTCAGGGTCCATGTCAAAAAACCTTGAAGAAGTCAAGGCAGACAGTGTCAACTGCTCTCCCTGCATTGACTGAGCAAGTTACTTTGTCACAGAGAGTGGTCAGGTTTGTCAGGTGCAATTTGCCTCTGGTGAATTCATGTTGGCCTTTCCCAGTTACATGCTTCAGCTGACTTGTGCNACCCCTTGTCTTTTCCATGTGACTATTTGTATAAATGGAGTCTCCATGATCCTGGTAGTCACCCTTCATGTATTGGTACATGGTAATCAGGTATCCCCTAAGCCTTCTCTTCTCAAAACTGAACAAATCCAGATTTCTCAGCCTTTCCTCAGTTGGCAGCTCTTCCAGTCCTCTGAGCATTCTCATGGTCCTTCCCTGGATGCTTTCCAGCCTGTCCGCATCTTTTTTTTACAACAGCGACCAAAACTGCTCACAGTGATGCAGGTGTGAGCTGACAAGCACTGAGGAGAGTGGGGCGATGATTTATCTTTGCTAGTAATGCCCTTTTTGATGCAATCCAGCACCTTGTTGGCCTCCTTTTTCACTGCAGCTCACTGTTCACTCATGCTGAACTTGCTATCCACCAAGATTCCTAGGGTCCCTTTCCATAGAGATGCTCTCCATCTGGCTGGATCCCAGTCTGAGTTGCACTCCTGGGTTATGTATTCCCAGGTCCAAGACTCTATATATGTACCCGTGGAACTTCACAAGGTTCTTGCTAGCCCATTCCTTCAGCCTGTCCAGGCCTTTCTGGAGGGTGGCTCTTCTGGAATGTCAACTTCCCCACTCATTTTGGTGTCGTCTGCAAACTTCATCAGGTTCTTCTTGATTCCAACATTCAGATCACTTACAAAGATATTAAATAGTGTGGGGCCCAACACTTATTCCTAGGGGACCCCACTTCTGACTAATTGCCAGGCTGAGAAAGAACTATTGACTACCACCCTGTGGGTATGGCCTGTCAGTTCCCCACCCATCACACAGACCACCTACCGAGGCCGTAACATGTCAGGGTCCATGTCAAAAAACCTTGAAGAAGTCAAGGCAGACAGTGTCAACTGCTCTCCCTGCATTGACTGAGCAAGTTACTTTGTCACAGAGAGTGGTCAGGTTTGTCAGGTGCAATTTGCCTCTGGTGAATTCATGTTGGCCTTTCCCAGTTACATGCTTCAGCTGACTTGTGCCAGTCCCCAGGAGGATTTCTTCCATAACTTTCACAAGGAGTGAAGTGGGTCTAATGGGTCTGTAATTACCTGGGTCGTCCTTGGAACCCTTCTTATAGATGGGGGGTGACATTTGCCTTCTTCCAGTCTTCAGAGATGTTTGCTGATCTCCATGACTCCTCACAGATCATAAAATGTGTCCTTATCATCAGCCAGCTCTCTTAGCATCCTCAGGTGGACAGCAGCTAGGTCCATTGATTTGTACAGATGGAGATCCTGTAATGGGTGACAGACCTACTCTTCCTTCACTGAAGGCAGATCTGTGTCTCCAACAACCTGCATTTTTGTTCCCATGGCCTGGGACCAAACAGCACTGTTCAAGACCGAGGTGAAGAAGGTGTTGAGGACTTCTGCCTTTTCAGTGTTGTTGGTGACTGGTTCACCTCTCCTGTTTAATAGTGGGCCTGTAGTCTCTTTCTGTTTCTGCTTGTTGTTGATCTATCTGAAGAACACCTTGAAGATTTTAGGATCTCTGGCTAGTTCCAGTTCAGGCCTAGCTTTTGCTTTCCTAACTGCATCTCCGAATACCCTGGTAATGAACTTGCAATCTTCAATAGATAATGTTGCACTTTTCCATCTCTGGTATATTTCCCTTTTGGTTCAGAGCAGACAAAGGCTTAAAACTTGGGTGTCTCTTGTTCCAACTATTTCCTTTGCTTTTAGACCGGATGATCTGAGTTTGTGTGTCTATGAGGATGTTCTTGAATGACTCTCAACACTCGCTAGGTCCTTTGTTCTTCATGTAAGCTGCCCATGGAATCCCATCCAGCTGAGCCCTAATCACAATGAAGTTTTACTCTTTAAAATCTAAAGTCTTTGTTTTGAAACTAACTTTTAGTGTGCTCAGCAGTATCCCAAATTTCACAATAAGGTGATGGCTGCAGCTGAGGTTGTCACTAACTGAGATGTTACAAAGCAGGTTTTCTTGGTTAGTGAGCAGCAAGTCCAGCAGAGCCTCATTCCTAGTTGGCACCTTAAATCTGCTATGATACACTACAATGAGGTTTGCTTAAAGCAATTTTTACATCACTTAAACTAAGCATCTGGAAGCAAATCCAGACTCTAGATAGCAGTCTTCCGAATCAGAATGTCACCAGTACAACATTTGGGCTGGGAACAGGCAGCAAAGAAAAAAAGTATAGATTTACTCCTTATTGGTAGTCAAAAAATTAACTATCACTTTTTTTCTTTTTTGTCTTTTCTTTTTTCCCCTTCCAGTTTTCTATGCACTGATTTGTTAGATTATCTGGGACATGCACAGAAATGACAAAGTCATACACAGAAAATAGCTTCCAGGTTACAACATTCATCTTCATTCAGGATCTCCTGGTGTTCCCCATTAAGGCATCATCTGCATACATGACCTTTTTCTTTGAAATGTAAATAAATAACAGGCAAAATCCTTATAAGTGTTGTCATTTTTTACCTGAATTCTCACTTCATAACAGGGCAGATTGAAAAAACTGAAACATTGCAAGCTTACTTTAATGGTCCTGCACTTGGGTTACAACAACCCCAAGCAATGCTACAGGCTCGGGGAAGTGTGGCTGGAAAGCCATCTGGTGGGAAGGGACCTGGGGGTTCTGATTGGCAAGTAATTCAATATGAGCAAGCAGCGAGCCCAGGTGGCTAAAAAAAACAATGGTATCCTGCCTTGTATCAGGAATGCTGTGTCCAGCAGAATTAGGGACATGATTGTCCCCTTGTACTCTACTCTGGTGAGGCCACACCTCGAGTATTGTGTTCAGTTTTGGACACCTCAATATAAGAGGGATGTGGAGGTGCTGGAGTGAGTGCAGAGGACAACAAAGCTGCTGAAGGGCCTGGAGAATAAATCTTATGAGGAGCCACTGAGGGAGCTGGGGCTGTTTTGTTTGAAGAAGAGGAGGCTGAAGGGAGACCTCAACGCTGTCTACAGCTATCTGAAAGCACATTGTGGAGAGGTTGGTGCTGGCCTCTTCTCACAGGTAAATAGTGATAGAAGAGAGAATGGCCTCAAACTGCAACTGGGTAGGTTTAGACTGGCCATTAAGGACAATTTTTTCACAGCAATAGTGGTCAGGCATTGGAATGGGCTGCCCAGAGAGGTGGTTGAGGCACTGTCCCTGGATGTGTTTAAAAGTTATTTGGATGTGGTGCTTAGGGATATGGTTTAGTGTGAACCTTGTAGAGCAGGGTTATTGGTTGAACTTGGTGACCCTGAGAGTCTCTTCCAACCTGAATGTTTCTGTGATTCTGTGATTCTGTGAAACATTGCAAGCTTACTTTAGCAAAGAGAACGACTCCATTTGCAACTACACAATTGGAAACAAGATGACGAAAGATAAATGAGAAACAATAAAATATGGCCTCAGATTATACCTAAAATTTATAACTAGTTTCTACTAATATGCCTGACAGTGGTTTTGGATATTAAATATACAAAAGCCAATTGAATTGGAGAGTTGTATCCTCTTCCTGAGGTCTATTATTTACAGGTGAATCTGAAAGAAGCCTAGCCAACAGCAGCTGGGCACCTCAGTTCATACTCTTTTCCCAGGCAGCACTTCAAATCTTTTTCTTCACCTCTTTTAATTTTAAACTTAATTTCTGGTCTTTTCACCTGTAGGCTGATATTTCATAAGAAGCAACATGGCTGAACATTTCTGCAACTTGCTCCCCTTAGTGAAAAAGAAAAGCAAAACAAGAAGACCACAGCCCTTCCTATAGTTTCTCAAGCTGGCCATTCTAATCTTTTCCTTTAATCAAGTTCTCACTTTCATTTTAAAAAGCTTCATTCGCTGACAAAATGTTACCAAGGCTGTCAAAATATTTTTATAAGTTTTATGTCACAAAGAATATTTACTGTATGAACAGCTTTATCAAAACTGCAGTCTAAGGTTTGGATAGATGCCCTGAATATCTAATTACAAACCTATGCTTTTAAAGTTGGATGTCACTGCAGTAGAGAACACATCCCTGCCTCAGACATGCAAATACAAATACATGCAGATACAAATACATACACACATACTTATGAAATTTTATGACCCTAGAGTGTCACATGATGGAATAAAACTACAGCTTTTGCAGATACCCAAGTAAAAGCTGTGATGCTAATAAAAAAAACAAACAACTCTTTTGTTATACTTTGCAGAAGGCGGTGGAGGGGACAGGATGGAAAGGCAAGAGAGAGAGAAATTAGTGCCTGAAAGTTGTAAAGCATCTGTAGTACAAAAAGAATAGAAGAATAAAGGGATATGGCTATTTTTCATGTACAGGGAGCTGTACATCATAAGAGGTTAGCATGAGTCAGTAGGAGACAAAGCACAGCTGCAATCTGCAAAATCTCTGCAATCAGCATATACATATATACAAAAGTGTGCCTATAAATATATACTATAATAATAAGTTAGAAAGCAGGAAGATTAACAGACAAAATGGAAAGTCACCTTCTGTAGCCTAAGGTTCTGCCAGTTTCTGTTCCACACAGTAAATGTAAAGAACTGATGGGGGTAAAATATGCTTTGAAATCTTGCAAATGCTTCTAGCTATTATCTCTACTAGAGAAGGCAGCACCTCTTACACCATAAAACAAATACATTATTGTAGCTGATTGAGTGCTGAGGCAAGAGTACCAACAACACAGATCTCTTGACAACATGCGAACAACAGATGTCTGATGAAGAATTTGTGAGATGCTTTCTTGCTTCCAATGGTGAGAAAGTCAAAGTCAATTTTTTTTTTTTTTTAAAAACACAAATTTGTGCCACCTTTATTGAAGGAAGCAACTGAACTGAGACTGGGTACTAGAACAGGAAGGAAATTTTGTGTATCAAAGGTACATACAGAATGGGAAAATAAGTTTGTGGGAAAAAGAAGAAAAAAAAAAGCAGGGTCAAAAGTAGAAGTATCACATTATGAGACAACTGGCAAAAGGGAGAATAATAGAAAATATTTTTAAATTGCATTTACTTCAAAGGAATAATTTATTTTACTTTCTTTTCTTAATGATGCAAATACTTTACTACTGCAATCATTTAGAGGGAAGGGAANGTCAGTCCTCTTCACTGGAGGCTGATTTGTTGGAAAGCAGCTCTGGAGAAAAGGACTTGGGAGTCCTGGTGGACAGCAGGATGACCATGAGGCAGCAATGTGCCTTTGTGGCCAGGAAGGCCAATGACATCCCAAGTTGTATTAGAAGGGGTGTGGGTAGTAGGTAGAGAGAGGTTATCCTATCCCTTTACTCTGCCTTCATGAAGCTGCATCTGGAATGTTGTGTCCAGTTCTGGGTCACTCAGTCCAAGAAGGAACTCAGGGAACACAGCACAAAGTCACAAAAATTATTAAGAGAGTGAATATCTTCCTTATGAGGAAAGGCTAAGGGAGCTGGGGCTCTTTAGCTTGGAGAAGAGGGGACTGAGGTTGACCTTTATTAATGTTTATAAATGTCTGAAAGGTGAGGGTCAGGAAGACGAAGCCAGGCTCTTCTCAGTGATGTCTAATGACAGGACAAGGAGCAATGGGCAACAGGATGTTCTGCATAACCACAAGGAAAAGCTTTTTGACCATGAGGGTGACAGAGCATCAGAACAGGATGCCCAGAGAGACTGTAGAGTTTCCTTCACTGAAGACATGCAAAACCCACCTGGATGTGTTACTGTGTGGCCTCCCCTAGGTGATCCTCCTCTGTCAGAAGGGTTGTACTAGATGATCTTTCAAGGTTCCTTTCAATCCCTCACATTCTGTAATTCACAAATAGATGTGAATCTGATTTCCTCCCACTACTGACTCAGTGCATAAGAAATTAAAACAGCCTCCAACAAAGCAAAACGTGGTCATGTCTTCAATAGAGCAGTACTTTAACCTGACATAAAGCTGGGTAGTAACAATATTGCACAGCTTTTCTCATTCTGATCCTGCACAAGCAATGTAATACTGTCACAGACTAATAATGAAAGAATTAAACTGGCCACAGAAAGACGCTTCAAAAATGTGATCAAGTACAAAACCACATCTCAACAGTAATCGATATGGCAGCTATTTCCTCTGCAACAGGCGAGAGAAGAATTGAAAGGTCAAGATTTTGGTGTCTGATTTATATATATTCTTTCATATATCCAAAAATGTCCAGCGCAGCAAAATGTAAGGTTATATGTAAAAGGGATATCAGCCCATCCAACCTCTCATAATAATAATCTACTGAAAATTTAGGAGTATATTTTCTGTCTTGAAGAAATCTTATAAAATCCCACAGCCAGTTACAAAGAGCCAGAGTCTGGAAAGTCTCAGCAATGACCCCATTTATGCAGATGTGGGAAGTCAAAGGTGTTTTATAGAGCTTAACTGTATTTAAAATTCTCAATATTTAACCACAGTTTGTTCAGAGTGGAGAAGGTGTCATATTTTCAGTTAATAAACATTCAAGATTTGATCTACACACGAAACGAATCTGCAATTTAGTTCAGTGGACAAAAAGATTATATGATGTTGCTTTTTTGTTGACAGAATGATCTGAGCAGAATTACATTTTGTTGACAAAAATTAAATGAAACATAGTTATGCAATACTTTGAAAAATGAATATAGAAATAAAGCATTCATGGAAAAAGAGAAGTGGTAGCTATTGAAGGCTGTTTTTGAATCCACGATATTTTAACTCAGATGATTTTCACTACTCTATAGGATCTCGCAAAACTCACTTAATTCAGAATATCCTTTTGGTAACATTATTTAGTAGCAGTTTCCATACTGGGTAAGGATGCAAAAAAAAAAAAAAATTAAGTCTGGCCATGACAACATAATTTTAGGGTTTGGTAATAAAATTTCAAAGTGTAGTCAAGCTTTCATTACTGAAGTCAAAGACCTGCAGATAGGAGAAAAAAGCTATAACTTATTTCCATTTTAAATCAAAATAAAACATGACCCTTGGCTCTGACTTCCTGTGAGTGTCCCTACAACAAACAGCAGGTAGATAACGCTTCACCCAGTCATCTCAAGCACCTCTACCTTTGGTTTTCAGGGTTCTTCAGTGCAACCAGGAGTAAATACATCAGGATGCTGTTTTAAAGGTCATCAGTTTCACACACTTCAATAGAATGGATGCCCAGGCCAAATGAATTTTCCCCGCTAAATTCAGTGCTGGATGAAATCCACTCCACTTTGTTCATCTAGAAGGTTTTATGTACTCAGCTCAAGGATTAGTTACCCCTGCACTAGGCACTTTCTTTTTCAGCAAGTCATCAATTTTGACTCAGCATTTTTCCTGTATTTTAAAGACACAATTCTATTCTACACAAAATGAAAAATTTCAATTAGTTTTTCAAAATATAGCTCCAGTCCTGTAGCCTCCACTCAAAGACTTCCGAAACAGACAGATATTTTTCCTGAGTGAAAAGTGCCAAAATAAAGCCTTACAAAATGAACATAAATCAAATAACACATACATGTTTCTTCTTCAGGTGTTTTGTACAGACATGACTATGGACGAAGTTCTGATCAGAGGAGATGCATGAAATCTGGTGGGAAGAAGAAGACTGACATGTATCTTTAAAAGCCTTTATATAAATAGAAACTGTTTTCAGCTTCCAGTAGTAAATTCACAGCCAGATAATTTTTTTCAGTTATAAACTCCTACATTCTCTGTAACCACTTGTGACCATCTGGAATGCTGTGGCTTACCTCTTGACAAAAGTGGTTTGGGTATGACACTCCAGAGTGATACCCCAACCTAGAAGGATAGTGATTTTGCACTACATCTTCTGTAAAATAATCATGGCAGCTTGACAGACACACAAATTTGGGAAGGTCTGACATTATACCTAAGAGAACAGAAAGTGCACTCGTGCACCATTGTATATGACAGAGCTTGCATATATCGAAATGTAGAACTATTTTTAAAATAGTTCCTCTTTATAATTTCTCTTTATTCTGGAGATATTACATACATTATCTAAATTACTTCCTGATGTTATATGACTATTATGAGGCATTATTTTCTGCCTTTTTGGTGAATCATTATTTTGCTACTACTAGCATATATGAAATATAACAATACAGTATCAAATATTAGAATTTTTTTTTCCTTAATAACAACTCAAATTAGTTAGAAAGGCTGAGAAAACCTGTCTTTTTTTCTCCAATCCTGCTAAATTCAGGCAGGTGTGCTAGCTGGTCTCACAGTTGCTTTTTACTTATTATTTGGCATATGATGCAAAATGTTGCCCATTTAGTTGTCCTCTCTTTCAGTCTAGCTCTTGCATAAACTCATTTCATTTTTGTTTAAAC
This sequence comes from Ramphastos sulfuratus, assembly GCA_013399055.1. Classification (NCBI taxonomy): domain Eukaryota; kingdom Metazoa; phylum Chordata; class Aves; order Piciformes; family Ramphastidae; genus Ramphastos; species Ramphastos sulfuratus. The sequence continues at coordinate 14,770 of WBNM01002434.1, read as the reverse complement.
TGTCTGAAGTTACTGGGCTTTGATTGAGACTGTAAAACTACCATCTGGTGTCAAATGCAATGTAATATTTGCAATGTATAAGATTTCCAGGTAATTCTGCCAAAATACTGTGATCATTCTAACCACATGTTATTTTGCCAGCGATATGAAGAAAGCCAAAAGCCTTAACCATCCCAGGTGGTAAATTCATTTTAAGGAAGAGGCAGAAATCCAGTATAGAGGATTCCCATAAATTTGGTGTAATGGTGAAAGGGAGAACAAGAAGATAGAAAAAGTGGGAGCAATAATTAAATTGTAAAAAACCCCTTTTCCAGACAACAGAAAGACTGGATATGCAGTAGGAAATCTTGAAAGTATTTTAGATCTAAATTAATATAAGAACCTGAAATAAATGCTATGAAATTTTATGACATCTTAACAAATGCAAGAAGAAAAAAATAATAATACAAAGGACTGTGATAAATCTTTGGGAGGGTACAAGACATGGTTCTTTGAATTATCATTTTTAAATTGTCCTTTAAAATGCTGGTAAAGTGTTTGAAGAATAAAATAAATAAAAAATACCAAAACAAAAAAAAAAAAAAAAACCAAAAAAAAAAAACCAAAACCAAACAAACCACAAGAAAACCAAACCCAAAGAAATCCACTTCTTTACAGTCATTCTCCTGTCACAAAATCACAGAATGGTCAGGATTGGAAAAGACCTCAAGGATCATCCAGTTCCAACCCACCTGCCGTGGGCAGGGACACTTTCCACTTCACTAGATTGCCCAGAGCCGCATCCAGTCTGGCCGTAAAAACATCCAGGGGTGGGGTTTCCACCACTTTTCTGGGCAACCTGTTCCAGTGTCTCACCATCCTTCTTCCTAGTGTCTAATCTAAATCTACCCTACCCTAACTTGGATCCGTTACTCCTAGTCCTATCACTACCTAACATCCTAAAAAGTCCCTCACCAGCTTTCCTGTAGGTCCCCTTCAGATATTGGAAGGCTACAATAAGGTTTCCTCAGAGCCTTCTCTTCTCCAAACTGAACAACCCTGAACAACAACTCTCTCAGCCTGTCCTCCTAAGAGAGGTGCTCCAGCTCTCTGATCATCCTCATGGCCTTTCTCTGTCCATTCTTACCAGATACCCATTAAATTCTTTCAACAAGGCTGCAAAAGTTAAAGACCATTGCAGATATATTTAGAAAACACAGGTATGTGAGACAGTCCTAATAGGATGCTACTACTTGTGCACGAGCTTCAAACATCCTCAAACTCACTGTATGAGCTTGCAAATTAGTTTTGCTTTGTAGTATTCCTAATGTGTTTTGTCAACACATAGATTACATTTTACTTGGGGTTTTTGTGAGAAATAAATGCCAGACACGTAAACTGCAAATGCTATGCAGTTTCTAAAAATGGATGGAATTTCATATGTCACAGTTAGCACAGATTAGAAGCAACTTGACAAACTTCAATAAATAAGTGACCGCTATGGATAACCAGATAAACAGAGAGAAAAAGTAAATGAAAGAGCAACAAGAAGAAAGAACAGTGTTTCACAGAGGCTGCATAAAAGCTCAGAGTAAAGGAATAAATGGCAAGGATCAAGAATGCTGTGATAAAAATGAACGAAAAATAAAGCATGAAGTGAAACGATAAATAATACATGATTTTACAATTTTACAATTTTACAAAAGATAAAGAGTAAGAAGTTGGAAAGAGAGGCTGTGGATTCCTTGAGGGAAGGTGAAAGAACAAAGCACCAGAAAATGTAAATATTACTAGGAAAATGAATGCTAGAATGAGAGGAAGATTTTCAAGGTGAAAGGAAATAACAACTAGAAATGGAGTGAGAGGATGTACAAGAACAAATGTGGAAGCAAGAAAGGAAACATTTGGTGTGATTGAAAATGCAAACTGTTTCAGCAGCTAGGAGCATCTACATTGTGCAATTGAACAGCAAAAACTGGATGAGAGAAAAAAACCCCAAATTT
>WBNM01002434.1:0-12113 GCA_013399055.1 Ramphastos sulfuratus | reverse complement strand
GGCACCATTCACCACCACTCTCTGGGCTCGGCCCTCCAGCCAGTTCCTAACCCAGCACAGAGTGTTGCCATGCAAGCCATGAGCTGACAGCTTAGCCAGCAGTTTGCTGTGGGGGACAGTGTCAAAGGCCTTGCTGAAGTCCAGGTAGACCACATCCACAGGCCTCCCCACATCCACCAGGCGGGTCACCTGATCATAGAAGATCAGGTTGGAGAGGCAGGATCTGCCCTTCCTAAATCCATGTTGGCTGGGCCTGAGCCAATTGAGGGATGTAAGTCAAGACAGATCAAAAAGGACATAAAACAAAGAATTAGAACAGACTTGGATTTGGCTGCTTTAAGCTGAAGTAATTATTACTTTGTGAAAAGGTGTTCTGATTTATCTAGAGTTTTTATTCCTTCCCAGTATTTTAGGAATTTGGGTTTAAAACTCCTTACTACCACTTACTTCCTGCATTGCTGAGACTTAATGTCTCAGATTAATATTTCAAAAGAATACTTTTTAAAAATAAAGAGAAATGATGACAAAATGTTCTTCATTGTTTTTAACATCACACAAAGCCTTCTGCATGATAAGGATTTCCATTTTAATCAGAGATGACAAGAGAGACCAAGCAGTAATTACTGGTCAGCTCAAGGAGTCTTAAAAATTTGTCCTGTCATTTGGCTGCAGTTTCCTCCCTCACCCCAGATATACAATAGCTTTACTGCAGCTCCTTTACCCAAAACATCTTAATTAAATGTTCTGACACTACTAATTGAAGTAATGAAGTTATTACTGAGACATCTTTTTGGAGGTCTAGTGTTTGGCCCCCGTAAGAGTCTCAGTGAACAGTTCTTTCAGGAATATCATTCATGCTACCACTAGAAACTTCATCCGGAATGTGCTCAACTGTATTTACATAGATTTTAACAAGATTTAAACCTACCCAGTACTTGGGGAAGAGGGTATGAAGTAATCTCAGGGCCCCCACAGCCCTGATTTTACTTACATGAACACTTGGGATTATTATAGTTTTAAAACATGTTACCACTCTGAACTACAATAAAAGGGACTATTTTGTATTTTGACATCAAATTTAAATCAGTATTCTGAAGCTAAGTGAGCTGACTGGTTCCTAGCCACTATATTCTTCTAGGTAACAGACAAAGAGAGGTGCCCAGGAGAAATTAATTTACGCTACTTACTGTACCACTTATTATGGTGGAAGAGTCATCAGTTCTGCAAATCTTGCAGGAATACCTGGGGTTTTCCTGAGAGGCCATGCCTTCCCTTTCACTAGCAGGAAGGTAATTACAGGGAGTATTTTTGTTAGAAGGATGTCATGGCTTTCTAGTATTAATATATGGAGAGATACAGGTTTTGTAATACTGCATGTTCATATTTTTAATTCGAGGATAATCAGAACACCAAGGGAAGCTCCACAGACCTGTAAGCCACCTTTCTACACTGACTGTCATCAGTTTCAGTCCCATTTAAAATACATGCAAATAATGAGGATTTTTTTGTTTGTTTGTTTGTTCTGTTTTGCTTTTCTGAAGAGAAGTGAGTCTGGGAGCAAAAAAAAATATTACTGTTCATTTCATGAGCCATTGGGAGTCTTCATAGGTTATACACAAGTAACATTCTATGATACTAACTTTCACCTGCACAACTTTCAATAGGTTAGGCTTCTTAGCTGCTGTAACAATACGTATCTCTTGCAGGATACTAGGGAAAATTATCAAGCTTGAGTGCTTGAGCTTAAAAGTAGGATGGTCAGTATTTTGAGAAAGCTCAAAACAAGATTGTGGAATTTTTTCTCAATATTTGTACAATTCCTTAAACTTTTTGTGTGTGTGTGTCAGGGTTTTTTTTTAATTTATTTTGTTCGGTTTGGTTTGGTTTGGTTGTTCATTTGTTTGTTTTGGGTTTTTCTTGTGTTCCCCCAAGATACTCTTTTTGGGTTATAAATTCTACACAGTTTTCAAGTAAGCAGAAGATGATGTAAAGAAGCAACACAAGGAGGGAGAGAAAGGAGCATCTTTGATATCCAAGACTCTCTTCAAACTTGTTTCCAATGAATTTCATTAGGAAGTGTAACAGCCATCTATTAGTATCCATCATTTCAAAAATATTCCTTTTTTTAGAAGCTAGAAAAACATTGCATGAGTGGCATGTGTGAAGTGGTAGATCTGCTTCATCTGAGAGCACCTTAACAATTAATTTCTGTCAAAAGTAAATGCGATCTCTCACAAGGTTACACAGAATTTCAGCAGCTTTTTAAATTTAAGTTATATGAATTATCCATCCTGTTTGGGGATAAATAGTAGGGATTAAAAAATACTTTTGAAGTACTAGCCCAAATAGTATTTCAATATGATGGACTCCTAGAAGGACTGTCTCAGATAAGTACTTGCATTATGGAAGGAACACATATTAAAGCGTTATCTCAGTGCAGAAGAAAAGTGGTGAAATAGGATAAGATATTTTTTCATAAAACTATACCATATTAAGTGTACTTTAATTTAGGATTTGAGAGGTTTCTTCTCTTAAAACAAATGCTTTCTTTATCAGGTGAACATAGGAATGTAATTAAAATTATTAGACTCTTGTATCACACTGTATATTCATTTTATTTTTCAATTGAATTTTAACTTAAGCCAGTCCACGTTTTTAAAAGATTCATAATAATTCAACTTTAATTGTTGCTTCCAGTGGCAAAGAAATGTTACAGCACCCACTAGTGCCACAGTGGCTAAGGCAGTATGTTGGCTTCCTTCCTTGCTTTTTTGAAGGCTCTAACACCCTTAGAAGGATTTTTTTATGTCTCATGGTCTGCAAAGCCCAGCATATATCACTTTCTATCAGTGACCACTCAATATATATCATGCATACATACACAGTTTACTTTGGGGCTGGGAGTTCAAACCTCAGGTGTTTAAAGGACAACAGATAGCAAGGAAGATATTTCTGTTGCAGCAAAGATTCAACAGTATGACAAATATAAAGGCTCAAAGGCCCCCAAGCTCAGGAGCCTTCCTGCTTCCTCTCCTAGAGTTTTTTAAAATTGAAAGGAAAAGAGTCTCAATAAATTTGCATGTCATTTCACGTGAACACAGTGATTGTAAATTTCACCTTCTCTCAACATCCTGGCTTTGACCAAAGTCTTTTACCATTGCATTTCCCATGAAAATATCTTTCATTCTTCTTTTTCTGCTTCTCTTCTGGGAGCTACCCTGCACTTCACTATTCATGTTTACAAATTATTTCAGCAAGCAGATGCTGTAGAGAGTAACTCAAATGCTAGGAAAAGCTAGAACTGAAGCTCACCATGGTCTTAACTGTGGTCTTGCCATGAGGTACTTATTGCTGCATATACTTACTGCTGGAATAGCTCAGAGAATCAGCTTGGAAGAACAAGAGGCTCTAATCCAGGAATTAAGCTAGAGGGGAACAGTTAAATCTGAGAGGGCTAGAAATGAATGATGTGTTCAATGAAGTAGAAATAATTAGATATGTTAGCCTCTAGTCCTTTTAGGATTTTCCTAAATACAGTCTTAGTAGAGATGGAATCAGATGATGTGCTGGCAAATGCCAGTCTTAGCAGCTTTGTCTTTAAGCTATTCTGAATTTAATGTAATAATGTGTTTTTTATAATTTCTTCCTCATTTTTCATGGGAATAGCTGCCAAAATCCAGATGTATCTTAAGGTGCCAGAACATAAGACCTCATCTCAATCTCTCCTTAGGTTCCTTCTAGACATTGCACAGTTTTGCATACCCTGAAATTTTTCCTCTTTTCAGGACAAGGACAGGTAGATATCTACAATGTGAACTATGATGTCTATTTTTATTTTCTGATAGCCTCTATAGTAACACTTGAAAAGTGCTAATTTAACCTGATAAAAGTACTCAGTGTTTGCTCGGTTTTGTTTGTTTGTTTGTTTGTTTTTTGGGGATTTCTTGTTGTTGCTGCTTTGTTTTTTCATTTGGTTTGGGGTTTGATTGGGATTTTGTGTGTGTGTTGTGGGGGGTTCTTTTTTCTTTTTCTTTTTTTCTTTTTTTTTTCTTTTTTTTTTCTTTTTTTTTTTTTTTTTTTTTTCCCAGCAAAAGTAAGTTTCGTCCACATACCCCCGGTTTTTTTTTTTTTTTATTTCCCCAGCAAATGTAAGTTCAGTCACATATACCCTGGTATTATTATTTTGATGCTGGGTGAATCTAGAGTTTCTAATGAAAAACAAAACAAAATGTGTTAATTCAATTCAAAATAAAGCACAATACACAGGGAAGAATCATAAGGGGGAAACGTTTCCACAAGAAAACTCAGTCTTCGTTTTTCCAACTTACAAAATCACATTTTTTAAACTTACTGTTCTGTTCTGATAACTTATGTATAATATTGTATAATCAGATACATGCCAATTTGAGTTACTCCAAATTTTCACAGAAAACACAGAAATATAGAGTTTGAAGTGATCCAAGAAAGACATACTTCCTTTCTGAGACAAAATTAGATATGACTAAAATAATCTCTCACAATCAGTTCTGCCATCTGAGTCATTTTCCCTTTAAGAATGCCTCAGAGTTGTTTTTTCTTTTCTGGGCTTTAAAAATAAATAAATAAAGTGCAGAGAAATGGAAATACTTGAAAGAAAAATATATTCCCCACTTTTTATTAGAAAACGGAGAAAAGATAGTAACAGAGACTTGGTGCCAACATTCACTGTGGTTTCTTGGGTTTTTTTTTTTCCCCTTTTTAATTTCAAACAGTGTGTGGGGAAGGTGAAATCCAGGTTACCTGTTGAAGAAAACCTTTCTAGAGACTTAATCAGCTACACAAATCTTAGAGATTTGAAAGAAATAGAGCTAGGATAGCATGAATAATTTGCATAGCAAAAATGTAATTTTGCTTTTAAAGTTGTCCTTATATAGTGATTAGTTCTTCATATCTAAAAAGTCAAACATAGTAGAAACCACATTGTAAGTTTATTTATAGAGGAGAGGTGAATCAATCTTTAAAGAAGAATAATCATCAAAGGAGAAAATCAAGATTATTTAACACATTTTGCGATGGAAGAAATTCAGGCTAAAGATGCAATGTTATCAAAGCTTGAAGAAAACAAAAATAAAATTCAGAATATTCCTTAAAACATGGTTATCACTCTTTAGCAATGATAAGCCAGGAGAAAACAAAACAAAAAAACCACAAACAAACAAACAAAAAAAAAGGCATAAATCGAAGCCTTGTTCCAGATAACTGCAATATAGGCTAAACTATATACAGTGACATGGGAAGGGGGGAAGAGGAGAGAAATGTGTGAAATGGCATTTCCTCTTTTTTTGTTTGTTTTTATATATACAATATCTATGTGCACACCTGCAGATAAAAGTAAAATACAGAAGTCACATACAAATAACCCAAAGACTGCAGAAGAGCACATTTATTCTAAAGGAGAGGACTGTATAAATTAGTGAATAGTTTGTGGTTGAAGTCATTTCAAGTAGGAATTTTCTCAGTTACACGTGTCTGTAAAAACACTTAACATCAAAATATCTCTATTTTTTTTTTTCTCAGAGGCATTGCTACTTACATAGAATAGAAGCATACATACATTGTACTTTCTTTACAGTTAAGAAGTTTTCGCCTGCTGGTTTGTTTGTTTTTGTTTTTTTTCTCAGTCATGTAATAGTCTTCTTGGCATGAAATAACAACATCCAGGGTGCAACTGCCTTGTCTACCTATCATCATAGTTCCTGAGTCCTTTAAGACAATTACAAAACTCCCAGAGAGACTGACAGTTAAAAGCAGCTTTCCAGTTCTCCTAGCTAAATGTTGGTAATACTGTGACAAAGTACAGAATTCCTGACCACATCAGGAGGAGCAGGCCTCCACAGGTGTTCCTCAGACAAAGCAATACAAATATTCTCCTGTCACAACTTCTTTTTAAAACTTTTTTTTTTTTTTCCCCTCAGCATAAAGGTCACTGAATTAGGCTAGTAAAGTGAATGAAACTGTAATAAATACTAAGTCATATCAGAGATGTCCAAATTGCTGGTTAATTACTGCACACTTTTGAGTGTTCTTTTGAGCTCCCCCATGTAACAAAGCCATAGTGATTTAGTATTTCAGCACTGCTGAAACCAATTACCAAAGACAATTTCATGCATGGACAACACTGATCCCCACATACAGTGTTTAAACTGGGACTGACACCTCTCTCAGCTTTCTCAAACACAGATTAATAAATTAACACAAGAGTTTAGCTCCACTTTACAGGCAATTTTATTATTTTATTGCTTTTTCTTCAAGGAGGTTACAGAGATGTAATCACAAATAACTATATGGCTATCCAGGCACTTCAATGAAACATCATACAAGAAATACAATGCAAATGGTTATAGCAGCTCAGTGAGAACATCTTTCGTGACTCAGAGCTTATAAAGAACAAAATCTTTCTGTAATTGTGTTTAATCAATAAACCAAAGTATGAAACTCTATGATAAGCATAATGGGAAGATGAGCTGGCCATAATAATGATGTTACTTTTCTTACTGTCTCCTCATCAAATAAATGTATAAGATAATGTCAGCTTTGTTTTCATTACCTAGCTGTAGAATAAGAAGAAGGACAGAGAAACTAAGGCAGAAGAATGTGTGTTATTTCTGATCTTCGGCAAAAAACAGCATCTAGATCAGAGGGTCGATATGGCTTGCTAGAGACATAAGAGCGTCATACAAAGTTTAATTTATCTCAACATCCATAGAGAACTGATTCAGAGAATCACAGAATGGCATGTTGGAAAGGACCCCAGAGATCATACTCTCCAACCTTCCTACGTAGTTTAAATGAGATGAGCCAGTAACCTGTTAAGCTGAGTCTTAAGACTGACTAGTGTAGGGGAATCAACCACTTCCAATGTCTAACTCTTCTCATTATGAAAAATTTTCATCTGCGTTCCAACTGGGGTCTCCCCAGGATTAGCATCTACCTGTTACCCCTTGTCTTTTCCATATGACTCCTTGTAAAAAGGGAGTCTGCATCACCCTGGTACCCAACTTTTGTGTACTGGTAATACGGTCTCCCCTAAGCCTTCTCTTCTCCAAGCTGAACAAACCCAGGTCTCTCAGCCTTTCCTCATATGGCAGGTGAAGTTCTACTCCTATCCCCTTTATGCTCCAATCAATGAATTATAAGATCTTCCATTCTGTAAGTATGTGGCTAGCATGGGTGTGTATAAATGTCCATAAAGACAGTGGTCCTCTGTTATTTTAAAATCTGCATGGTTACAATTTTGTTTAACAAGAAGTTTGAGGAGTGCTCACTGATTATGAAATCAGGTTCTATATTCTTACCAATCATGTCTGTTGTTATCAGTTCAGTGTACTGACAGAGCTGTTTCTTTGATGATGAAATAATACGTGTTTAATTATTATATTCCTATTATTATTATTATTATTATTATTATTATTATTACTTGATTTTTTTCTCTCTAAATTATTACATAATTATTAGTACAATTGTTGACTTCAGTAATGGTCACACTGTCCAAATAAGGTGCACCTCAGTAAGACTTTACATGGAGATAAGCACTTTATTGCATTCATTGTAGTTTACAAAAGTAAAATTCAGTTTGGGTTCCGGATTTCTGCCCTTAGGTATAAAGTATCATGAAATTTAGCTTGCTCTTTATTAACAGAACTCAGGACACAAGATACCATACTGGAAAGCCAAATTCAGTCACAACAGAAATATTTTCACATTGAACAAGGGTAAGAATAATATTTATTTCCATCTAATCAATCAGCATAATATTAACAACTTAGAACATACATATATTTATCTAAAATGGCAATTAATAGGTAAGNTAAGACTGACTAGTGTAGGGGAATCAACCACTTCCAATGTCTAACTCTTCTCATTATGAAAAATTTTCATCTGCGTTCCAACTGGGGTCTCCCCAGGATTAGCATCTACCTGTTACCCCTTGTCTTTTCCATATGACTCCTTGTAAAAAGGGAGTCTGCATCACCCTGGTACCCAACTTTTGTGTACTGGTAATACGGTCTCCCCTAAGCCTTCTCTTCTCCAAGCTGAACAAACCCAGGTCTCTCAGCCTTTCCTCATATGGCAGGTGAAGTTCTACTCCTATCCCCTTTATGCTCCAATCAATGAATTATAAGATCTTCCATTCTGTAAGTATGTGGCTAGCATGGGTGTGTATAAATGTCCATAAAGACAGTGGTCCTCTGTTATTTTAAAATCTGCATGGTTACAATTTTGTTTAACAAGAAGTTTGAGGAGTGCTCACTGATTATGAAATCAGGTTCTATATTCTTACCAATCATGTCTGTTGTTATCAGTTCAGTGTACTGACAGAGCTGTTTCTTTGATGATGAAATAATACGTGTTTAATTATTATATTCCTATTATTATTATTATTATTATTATTATTATTATTACTTGATTTTTTTCTCTCTAAATTATTACATAATTATTAGTACAATTGTTGACTTCAGTAATGGTCACACTGTCCAAATAAGGTGCACCTCAGTAAGACTTTACATGGAGATAAGCACTTTATTGCATTCATTGTAGTTTACAAAAGTAAAATTCAGTTTGGGTTCCGGATTTCTGCCCTTAGGTATAAAGTATCATGAAATTTAGCTTGCTCTTTATTAACAGAACTCAGGACACAAGATACCATACTGGAAAGCCAAATTCAGTCACAACAGAAATATTTTCACATTGAACAAGGGTAAGAATAATATTTATTTCCATCTAATCAATCAGCATAATATTAACAACTTAGAACATACATATATTTATCTAAAATGGCAATTAATAGGTAAGATTTTAAACAAACAAACAAACAAACAAACAGAACAAAAAAGCCACAGAAATTTGGTTAAATGTAGCCAGTCAGGAATTCAAACTACAAATTAAATACTATCCCAGTTTATACCATGCGACACATTGAAACTTCATCAGATACATAGTCTGAATAGGTAGCCCTAAACTTTAACAGCTTTAAATGAATTTTAGAAGAAGTTGAATCAAAGATCACGACAAAGGTGTCACCACATATAATACTCTATCAGCAGCGACATATTGTAAAGAGAAAAACAGTACTATGTCAGTGATTATGTAGAAGACAAGCCTCAGATACACGCTTGTTTAAATGTTGTGCAACTCCAACCAAGCATCTCAAACTCTGTCTAGATATCTACTAATAGAGCAAACTTGTTGACATCTGATAGCGGACTAAGGAAACTGTGTAATGCATTTAGCGTCAGCTTCCTCTTCTGGATGAACTCAGGGCCAGGGCACAGTACCAACCAGACCTTATTAGGGTAATTCAGTTTTGAGAAAGAAAAGGTCACAACCTCCTGTCCAAGCACAGATGGTCAAACAACTGACCTTGCTACTGATATAATTCAGTAATGTAAACACAATGAGACCACTCCTAAATTCCAGACTGGGCAACTCTTTGAGCCATTGAATAGCTTGATCTTTAAACAATGGTGGTGTACAGACAACAGGTAAACTCTGTCAGTACCATCTGGTTCCACTCATGGTTTAAGGCTTTTAACTACAACATTCGACTTAGATAACACAGTCTTGAATTTGGATATCGTTCACATGCTAGGCATGCTGTACTCTCTTACCAACCTAGAGGTTATTAATTTGTAACAGAAAGGGCAGCCTGGCCACAGTGTTGTGATTTCCAGTAATTATCAGGAGCATTGGGGTTAGCAGAACTTTATTTGCAAGAACCTGCTATGCTATACCACTGAAAGAAGTAAAAGACAGTCTTGCATACATGAACCAAGGGTTGATAGACATGCTGCATAGTAAGTAATTATTCTTTACTTTCAAAGTGATCCTATATTTTGGCCAGAACTTATTTATGCTATCATTGTCTCAAATGGGTATGATTTTGTACATGTGAGAATTCAGCTCCCATAATATCAAACTGACACACCATAAGATTTTACTAATAACAAGCAAGGAAAATTATTCAATTTGTGATGTCAGAAAATAACAATATAGAGCTCATTCAAACCAAGTTTTTCACTGAGACAGAATCAAATCTATAAAAGACTTAAATCCACATTTTTTTTCCCTTCTCTTCATGGTTGTCAAAAGCTTCCTGTTCTCAAACAGCAATGAAAAGTGATGTCTGTGCATCATTCATGGAGACAAAAAGTCACATACATATTCAGGGTACTCAAGTTACTTGAAATGAGACCTTTTTAAAATAATCTTCCAACATAACAATAACATATCATAACTGCCTTATGGAGAAATTCTGCCTCTCTCTTCACCACCCACAACGTTTTTCCACTGCTCTTTTTTATATTATCATTCACTACGGAGATCCCCCAGTCAATGCCTAAAACATGCAGCTTTATGTACTGGCTTCTGGTGTGAAGGGATGCTTATTCTGGTCTTCATTAGTTTCCAACTTGACCAGTCAAGGCCATTTAAACCTTGAGGTTTAAAGAGAGAAGACTAAATCTATACGGTGGGTTTTGCAGGATTTGGGAAGCTATCAGCAGCTTCTTTCAAGCCAGTAATTGAGCAGACTGGTAAATGTGAGAAGTTGAGAGCTTGATGTGCTGTGCAAGGCCAGTTCTCTGAGACTGGGGTATGTAAGCATAGCAGAAACCAGTACAGTGCTCTTCAGCAGGGAGACAATAGGTGAGCAATTTCATACATTTGTTTATACACCTGAAACAGAGTGTTGAAAGAGTTGCAATCAGTGCTCAGTCATCACACCAATATAATGTGCAAGGAGTAAATGCTCACACTGACATAATTTTCCTTACTATTGTTGAAGCAATAGACATTTCCATATATATATATGACCTGTGTGGAAGTCTAACATGCATATTTTGGGGCCTCTGAGATACTGTCAAAGTAAACAAGACATTTGCTCTACTGATTTCCATTTGATTGAGCAAAACCCTTCCTTCATGAAGCAGATCTCGCCACTGTGACTGTTTACGTTCGAGAAGCCCAGTGAAGTCCATTAAATCAGCTGTCGAATATGAATGTGAATGTATCATTAACTGTCTAAAGGTTATGTAAAAGTATCTCAGAGCAACCTTCTTGTTGACTGCTGCTGGCAAAAAAATGTGCTAAGAGAGTATTACCTGCTGAAGACCACTCACTGTTGCCTTTCCGCTCTGCCATCAAGAGAGACAGAATGAGCAAGCAAAAGCCAAGTTCACAAAGGACTTTTTGGCAAACAGAAGACAGGAAATACAAAAAGGCTGAAGTGTCCTTGCCCATGGTATATCAGCCTTGACCTTACTTGGTCTTGGTCATTTTCTTCTCTCCTCCTTTGTCTCTGCCAGCAAACAGTAACTTGCTTTTTCAACAGGGATATTCTTCTGGAAGTGAGTTGGTTTTTGTTCTTTTCTTTTTTCCCCCACATTTATGAAAATACAGATGTTTCTTCTACACAATTCCTCACCAGTTTTCAGAGCTCCTAAAAGAAAGGAGCTCTCCTACCTGTCTTTTTTTTTTTTTTTTAATTTGTCTGTAGCTTCTCAAAATTCAACACCTGATAGTTACCATGGGTGTTCTCTCCCTGAAATACAGGTCAAATCAGGCAGTGTTTACCAGTTAGAAAAATGCTATGAAGAAATGACAACATGGTCACACAAATACCTTCTTGCTCAGAAAATAAATCCAGTCTTAGAGGTTTCAGTGTACACCCTGGCGGCTTTCAGGAACAAAGATACCAAACCTCTTTTCTGGCAGAGCCACACACCACCTATCCTGCCAGGAGTCAGTTTTCATCCCATAAGTTACATAGGAAACAACCTACACATACCCATGATGCAGCTGGCAGAGTAAAGTGGCCATGGGCACCCGGGTCATTAATGGGGCAGGGGGTCTTCCCATGTGGTGTTACTAGTAATTATAATCAAGGTAAATTTAGATGTCCTTGTTCAGTTTCCGTCTGATCCAACTTTCAGAAGCCAGTGGCAGATATCAGGAGGTCAAAAGCGGGATTTCTTGATACGCTGTCACAGGATTAAAATGACCAAAACCTCATCACCCCATTCCCAATATTTTTGCTGTTCTCACAATACTTTGCAACCCCTGTGTGATGGTTTGGG
>WBNM01002428.1:5526-18351 GCA_013399055.1 Ramphastos sulfuratus | reverse complement strand
TCTATGATTCTGTGATCTGCAAGTGAATGTCAGGCACTTACCCTACATCTCCTTTACTGAAAATGGGCATGGTACATACCACAAACTTTCTTTGGACAGCAAGCTCTCTCTTCCATCACATGGATGATGACTTCCCCTTCTCTTTCACACACAGGGGGTGCATCCTCATTGCATTCAGGTTCTACAGCAACAATACTTCCATTTTCTAAACAGCTGTACATGCAACAGCCTCTCGTGGACCCATTCCAGACCTCCCCAGCAGAGCGAGGTTGTCCTTTGTTGTCTGTACATGCTGAGAGAAAAAACACCATGGTATTCCTTCAACAAGTAGAGAGCGCAGATTCCTTGCAAGCAGCTACAAATTGCATGGAATTGTGTAAAATAGGAGCACTCTGAAGCATTAAGATCAAGGAATCCAAGAAAAGACTACTTTAAAAAAATCCAAATGAACCTCAGTGTGGGCAAAAATAAGTATTGAGTGCAAGAACCTGCCCATGCAATTCCTTCTGGAAGGAAGGAATTCCTAGAAGGAAGGAACTCCTGGAAGCTACAAAAGAAAGACCATCATTTTTCCCCAACAGAATCACATCAGCACTGAGGCTTGAATCCAGGTGAACTGAAAGCACAAACTGCTAATAAAGCAGTTTTATCTCAAACTGAGATAAAGCTCAACTCTATTGAAGGGAGCTGTACCAGATTCACACGCGAAGGGAGCCGTACGAGATTCACACGCGAAGGGAGCCGTACCAGATTCACACTTGAAGGGAGCCGTACCAGATTCACACGTGAAGGGAGCCGTACCGGATTCACACTTGAAGGGAGCCGTACCAGATTCACACGTGAAGGGAGCTGTACCAGATTCACACATGAAGGGAGCTGTACCAGATTCACATGCAAAGGGAGCTGTACGAGATTCACACATGAAGGGAGCCATACCAGATTCACACATGAAGGGAGCTGTACCAGATTCACACGTGAAGGGAGCCGTACCAGATTCACACGTGAAGGGAGCCGTACCGGATTCACACGTGAAGGGAGCCGTATCAGATTCACACGTGAAGGGAGCTGTACCAGATTCACACGTGAAGGGAGCTGTACAAGATTCACACGTGAAGGGAGCTGTACCAGATTCACACTTGCTGAGAACTGACACAGAATTTAAACTCTTGTACTGGGTTGAGGTTAATGTGAACATATCTGCAAAACCAGTCTGTCCTGCTGCACTTACTACATTTTTCTTCTGGTATACAGAGGCTGGAGTCTGTTCTATGCAGAACAGTGCCATTTTTACACACACAGTCTTCCCTTAGATAGGAACAAGCAGAATCTTCATAGAACCATTTATTCAGGCACGTCTTGGCTTCGCAGGGTTGCACGCAGGGCTGATACTCCCTGCCTTCTGGACAGCTCAGTGCTGGAAGTCACAGAAATAGAACATTGGGTGCTGTTATTATTTCAGCATTTCATTGGCTAAACAGGTAGTAAGAACAAGTGACTGTATCACAGGAAGCGTGCATGTGTACAGTTCTGGAGCCCCCAGCATAGGAAGGACATAGAACTGTTGGAGCAGGTCCAGAAGAGGGCCACAAATATGCTCAGAGGGTTGCAACAGCTCTGCTATGAGGACAGGCTACAAGAGTTGGGCCTCTGCAGCCTGGAGAAGAGAAGGTTTCCAGGAGACCTTAGAGTAGCCTTCCAGTATCTGAAGGGGGCCTACAGGAAGGCTGGGGAGGGACTATTGACAAGGTCTTGCAATGCCAGGACAAGGGGCAATGGGTTTGAACTGGCAGAGGGAAGATTTAGACTGGATGTTAGGAGGAGGTTGTTTGCAGTGAGGGTGGTGAGACACTGGCACAGGTTGCCCAGGGAGGTTGTGGATGCTCAAAGTTTAAACTGATTTGTGACACCTTGACTAAAAAAAAACCATAATCATAGAATGGTTTGGTTGGAAAGAATCTATAAAAGCCATCTAGTCCACCCCCTCTTCAGTCAACAGGGACATAATTAACCAGATCAGATTGCTCACAGCTCCATCCAAGCCCATTTCCAGGGTTGGGGGATCTACAATCTCCATGGACAACTTGTTCCTTTGTTTCGGCGACTTCATTGTGAACTATGTATTTCCTGCATCTAGTCTCAATCTACCCTACTTTATTTTAAAACTGCTACCTCTTTTCCTGTCACAACAGACCCTACCTCTTTTCCTGTCACGACAGTGGAGGAGGTGACAGAAAGCAGCCCTGTGGAAAAGGACTTGGGGGTGCTGATGGACCAGAAGCTGGACATGAGCAGACAGTGTGAGCTTGCAGCCCAGAAGGCCAGTGGCAGCCTGGGCTGCATCCAAAGCAGTGTTGCCAGCAGATGCAGAGAGGGGATTCTGCCGCTTTCCTCTGGTGAGACCTCACTTGGAGTGCTGCATCCAGCTCTGGAGCCCTCAATATAGGAAAGACATGGATCTGATGGAGCAGGTCCAGAGGAGGCCATGAAAATGATCAGAAGGTTGGAGCAGCTCTGCTAGAAGGACAGGCTGAGGGAGTTGGGGGTGTTCAGCCTGGACGAGAGGAGGCTCTGGGGAGACCCAAGCCTGCCAGTATCTGAAGGGGGCTACAAGAAGGCTGCAGAGAGACTGTTTGCAAAGGCCTGCAGGGACAGGATGAGGGCAATGGCTGCAAACTAGAGCAGAGCAGATTTAGATTGGATGTTAGGAACAGGCTCTTTACTTTGAGGGTGGTGGAACACTGGAACAGGTTGCCCAGGGAGGTGGTTGAGGCCCCTTCCCTGAAGATATTCAAGGTGAGGCTGGACAGGGCTCTGGCAACCTGATCTAGTGGAGGATGTCCCTGCTGACTGCATAGGGGCTTGGACTAGATGACGTTTGGAGGTCCCTTCCAACCCAGCCCATTCTGTGATTCTATGACTGTCCTCATCATTCTTATAGACTCACAAAGTACTGAAAGGGTACAATAAGATTTCCCTGCAGCTTTCTGTTCTCCAGGCTTAATCTGTTAACTCAATACAGCTTAAGAACTTGCACTCTGGTTTATTAATGCTGTAACAGAATGAAGTGATACTTAAAATAACAATGGGGAAAAAAAAACAAACATTTTTTTAACCCATCACTAAACACTGCATCAATATAAAGCCACATTGGGGTATAGAACATGGCTGTCTGCTTACAGCAGTAATCAGGTGTCCTCCATTGAATGCAGATATTGTGCTTGTTACATAAAGACACGTATGCAGAAAGTGCATCACACTCATAATTCCAAAAAGAAGTACTGCTGATCCACATCTTCTCACAAAACTCCTGTGGTGACACCTGGGAACGTGTAATAATTGAGAGTTAACAGGCAGAAGAGGGTTTTGTAATTAAAATATTAATGATGAGATATAGAATCATAGAATGGTAAGGTTGGAAGGAGACCTCAAGGATCATTTAGTTCCAACACCCTGCCATAGGCAGGGACACCTCCCACTAGCACAGCTCACTCAAGGCCTCATCCAACCTGGCCTTGAACCCCTCCAGGGAGGGAGCAGCCACAACCTCCCTGGGCAACCTGTGCCAGTGTCTTACCACCCTCACTGTAAAGAATTTCCTCCTAACATCCAGTCTAAATCTTCCCTCTGCCAGTTTAAACCCATTGCCCCTCATCCTGTCATTGCAAGAGCTCATAAATAGTCCCTCCCCAGCCTTCCTGTAGGCCCCCTTCAGGTACTGGAAGGCTAATATAATACAGTTGCATGGGAAGTCACAAGCAATGTCTGAAGTAAAAAAAAAAAATACCATTTTTCCAGAAGACTCAAAGCTGCCAGAATGTTTTATGCCCATTAGCAGTCACAGAACACAATTTTAATGAGGTTGTGACAGTACTCACAAGAACCTCTGCTGTGTAGCCCTGTCAGCTAAAAGTCAACAAGCTTGGCTAAACATTGCTCTTCTACCTTGCATAAATTGTTCTGAACAAATTATTACTGACTTCTCTGCTTCTGAATCTGTAGGACCCGATAGTTGATATTACTGGGTCTAAATGCAATCTTATTTCTGTTGGTTCTGGTTTACATAAGATGGAATGAATCAGATTTTGTTTTGGTTCACTTGTTCACCACTGTGCTGCAGCCCAGCTCTCCCTGTCATTTCAGCAGATCCCTGAGTAGTTACTGACTTCTACTAGAAAGTTCTTGACCTTGATGATTCTGTTATCTATCCTTGTCCAGATGCTTCACACTTGTGTAGCACGCAGGGCGCTCAACCCCTTCTGCCTCCACCACCATCATGTGCATGAAAGAAAACAAATTTCCTGATGGATGAGCTTTGATACTGTGGCAGGTTTTGCTATAAATCAGGAAAAGATGCAACTGTATTGTATGCAAGGCTGTGGAAGTTCCCCTTAAATCATATACAAAGAAGGAATTCTCACTATTCAGATTCACTTTGATTACTTTTAAATTAAGTGTCTTAAAACAATTATGAAAAGCATCCTACTACGTACTAGTGCTACCCTTGCTTCCTGATTTCAAATTGCATACCACTTCTCACTCCCATTAAGTTTCTGTAGCAAATATATATATATATATTTAAAATATATTTACTTATTTACTTATTTAGTTATTATCTCTAGCCCTTTCCTTTCAGAGGACCTCACTCCGTTTTTTAATGCCTTGGGAAAGGTGAGGAAAGGTCTTAGGAGTTTGATAGAAGGGGCTCTGCTGCCTAGAGTGTCTTTAACAGCATTTGTCTGTGATGGAAACTGAAGAGTATGACAAATCAGACCCAACCTGGAGTCCTGTGTGCAGTTCTGGAGCCCCCAGCACAGGAAGGACATGAAAGTGTTGGAGCGGGGCCAGAGGAGGCCACAAAGATGCTGAGAGGGCTGCAGCAGCTCTGCTATGAGGACAGGCTGAGAGAGTTGGGGCTCTGCAGCCTGGAGAAGAGAAGGTTTCCAGGAGACCTCAGAGTAGCCTTCCAGTATCTGAAGGGGGCCTCCAGGAAGGCTGGGGAGGGACTATTTACAAAGTCTTGCAATGCCAGGACAAGGGGCAATGGGTTTGAAGTGGCAGAGGGGAGATTGAAAGTGGATGTTAGGAGGAAGTTGTTTGCAGTGAGGGTGGTGAGACACTGGCACAGGTTGCCCAGGGAGGTTGTGGCTGCTCCCTCCCTGGAGGTGTTCAAGGCCAGGTTGGAGGAGGCCTTGAGTGAGCTGTGCTAGTGGGAGGTGTCCCTGCCTATGGCAGGGGGTTGGAACTAGATGATCCTTGAGGTCCCTTCCAACCTTACCATTCTATGATTCTGTGGTTCTATGATAACACAAAAAGTGGAAAGGCAGAACAGCAAGAAATTATTCAGGAATCTGGACACATCTACTTCTGAGAAAGTGCCACCTGAGCAATTAATCTTTTTTATTTTTAATCAAGTCAAAATAGTAAGTCAGACCTCAGAGGTCTGAGACTTTCTTGTTTCCAGTTCTGGGAAGCAGCTGTGCTGCACTTCCCACCTCTAGTGACAGTCTGCATGCTGCAGTTGCATCCCCATTAGAAAGCAGTGTCCAGAGGCAAATGGTAACAATTTCTGTGTGAAATGCTACCTAATTGTGAGCACATCAAAATTTGTTCAATTGGAAATTTCTTTAGTCCAATCAGTCTGAGACTGCTTGAGTTGCTATTGTATACATCAGAGGACTGATGCTTTCCATTCTAGAGACTCACTTTCTTGTGACAAGGGATGAAAATGGTTCTGTTCAACAGTTCCATACAGTATGTGCAGTTATCTTCAGCACAGTTTCTTCCTGGCCTTCTGATTGTTCCATCAAGTGACTTCTCAACTTCCCAACTCTTAATGAACACTTCCATTTCCTCCATATTTGTTATGACTGTCCTGTTCTGCATTTTCAGGTCATCAGCAGGATCTCCATTACACACCCCTGGAGATAGAGCATCACATTCAAAACAAAAATATGTGAAATACTTCCTTTGGGAAAGAAAAGTGCACTTGATAAGGTAAGATTAACTTTGTCCCAGGCTCACCTGTGAACCTTAGTCATTTGAATTTGTAAATGAAAGCAGCCCTATGTCCACTTGTGATTTTAGTTACCTGGCTTAGCAAAATTACACTGGCTTAGCAAAATCAAGATCATACCATACAAGTAATGATACTTTTCTCAGCAATAAATTAGAGAAAAAAATGCTTTCCAAAATGCGCTGCAGAGAGCAGCAAATTCAGTGACACAGTGTCAGGTTGCAATCTCATCCACTGAATAGCAATCAGCTCTCAATGGGAGTAAACATAAATGACCTTCAAATTAACTGCACATCACCAGTGCCTTAGCACTGCATTGAAACTTCACTCAACTTTCTAAATGAAAGAAGTTATGACCCATTTGATGATCAAATTGTTTCCTCTAGAGAAAAAAATAATTTTTGTTGCTTCATTTATTAACACAGAACCACTGGAAAAAACACCCCACTCAAACCCCTAACATCCATGGATGTTAGGTGGGTGGCTGCTCCCTCCCTGGAGGTGTTCAAGGAGGAGGCCTTGAGTGAGCTGTACTAGTGGGAGATGTCCCTGCCTATGGCAGGGGGTTGGAACTAGATGATCCTTGAGGTCCCTTCCAACCTTACCATTCTATGATTCTATGATTCTATTTTGAACATGGAGGGTTGCTCTGTAGAGAGGCAGAACAGATGCTTGAAAGGAAGAATCTACAAATGGTATTTCATGCTCAGCCACTTGAAAGATGGTACATTGGTGTTCCTTTCTTGTAGGCTCCCTTTAGGTACTGAAAGGCTGCTATAAGGTCTCCCCAGAATGTTCTTTTTTCCACATTTTGTGGTCATAGAATCATAGAATGGTACAGCTCACTCAAGGCCTCCTCCAATCTAGCCTTGAACACCTCCAGGGAGGGAGCAGCCACAGCCTCCCTGGACAACCTGTGTCAGTGTCTCACCACCCTCACTGCAAACACCTTCCTCCTAACATTCAGTTTCAATCTCCCCTCTGCCAGTTCAAACTCATTGCCCCTCATCCTGTCATTACAAGACCTTGTCAATAGTCTCTCCCCAGCCTTCCTGTAGCCCCCTTCAGATACTGGAAGGCTACTCTAAGGTCTCCTGGAAGCCTTCTCTTCTCCAGGCTGCAGAGCCCCAACTCTCTCAGCCTGTTCTTATAGTAGAACTGCTGCAGCCCTCTGAGCATCTTTGTGGCCCTGATATGCTTCCTGTAACCATATAATAATCCATTCATGCCAAAATTTTGATCTTCAAAAAAGAGATGAGCAGGTAGCACAAGGTGTGCTCTGCAGTTGTATCTGCTCTCTGCCATTGTATCTGTGCTTGCTTACTACCTCATCGCATCCTGAGCTGTGTGGAACTCTACTACCAGCTCTGCTACCAGTAACAGGCTCTAAATGCCTCCACACATTTGGCCTGCACAGCCAGCGTGACACTGTGCCAAGCCTGCACATGGCATTGCATTCTGCCTGGCCCTCTTCAAGGCTGGAACTAGATGATCCTTGAGGTCCCTTCCAACCTTACCATTCTATGATTCTATGATAGCAGGTCATAGACACAAAAAGGAAGTGTAAGTTTTAAATGGGATATTATTACATCAGAAAAAAAATGCCACTATAGCCTCACCACAAAGTCCTTCTGTCTTCGCTGATGTGTTAGTGTGTAGTCCATACTGTATATCTATGATGCCTGTGATGTGAGCCCACTTGATGTTCATACCAGCTGGGGTATCAATGACATACATTGCACCAGTATCCTGAATACTCAGTCCTTCTTTGGAAAATGGCAATGGCTGGGTTACAGAATCCACAACTACCTAAAACAAACCAAACCGAACACGTTTCAGCCACAAGAACAGGTTGTAGATTGCATTTTATATGTCTTTATGGGTTTACAGCAAAAGATTTTTTTTTTCACAGCCTCTGCCACATGCAATAACAGTCACAGTGCATAAATCACAGAGCTTCCCATCAGTGTCATTGCCTGTAGCTGCAAGTGAAGTGGGCAGGGGGAAAAAAGCATGATACAGAAATCCTTTCTAATTAAGGAAACAATAAATCTTAGTTGTCATATGATAAAATGCAACAAAGCCACATCCCAGTTTTTGAGTTATCTGTTCTGTTACTGTTGTCTGATCTGCTACTGACTAGCCACAAAGATGCTCAGAGGGCTGCAGCAGCTCTCCTATGAGGACAGGCTGAGAGAGTTGGGGCTCTGCAGCCTGGAGAAGAGGAGGCTTCCAGGAGACCTTAGAGTAGCCTTCCAGTATCTGAAAGGGGGCTACAGGAAGGCTGGGGAGGGACTATTGACAAGGTCTTGCAATGCCAGGACAAGGGGCAATGGGTTTAAACTGGTAGAGGGGAGATTGAAACTGGATGTTAGGAGGAAGTTGTTTGCAGTGAGGGTGGTGAGACTGGCACAGGTTGCCCAGGGAGGTTGTGGCTGCTCCCTCCCTGGAGGTGTTCAAGGCCAGGCTGGAGGAGGCCTTGAGTGAGCTGTACTAGTGGGAGGTGTCCCTGCCTATGGCAGGGAGTTGGAACTAGATGATCTTTGAGGTCCCTTCCAACCTTTCCATTCCATTATTCTGTGATTTTGGATAAATGCTGTTAGAAACGTGTAGTTTTTGCTTCCAGCATTCCACAAGTTATTGGGAACCAGAACTGCAGAAGTAATCCTAATCATTGTCAATCTGATCTATTCNAGCCTGTCCTCATAGGAGAGCTGCTGCAGCCCTCTGATCAACTTTGTGGCCCTCCTCTGGACCCGCTCCAACACTTCCATGTCCTTCCTGTGCTGGGGGCTCCAGAACTGTACACGGTAGTCAGTCTGATCTAGTTGTCAGTCTGATCTATTCCATTCTACAGGAGAGTAGCTCCCCAGCTGTGTTTTAGATGTCCACATGCCATATACCTGTGACAGATACTCACCTTTCGTGCTAGGCGGTCGATAAGTAATTTGCATGCGCTTGTTGTTATATTCAGTTTCCTAAAACAGAGTCCCAAACTGTCTGCAGGGGGAACCTTGGAAGAAAAGTGACAACCAATTTTATTGCTTTTCTAATTCTGCAGCAGTGCTATAGGGATTTTTTAATTATTTTTTTTCACTATTACATATGTTATAATCAGCAAAAGAGAAAAAGTACTCACTATTGTTCTTATTGAATTTGCACTCTGGAAAATATTAAAAACAGGTTAGATGTGCAGTGACAATCAGCAGCATTCATATTTGGCAAATACAGGTTGTTGATTTTCTTTGGTTTTTGGAAGTTCTAGAATGAATCACTTTCATAATCAATTTAATGCATTCCTTATAAATTATTCTTTTTAATCTGCATTTCTCAGTGCGCTTTTCTGAGAACTGCTGTTAGAAACTTTAGCTGCTTGTTAAAGATTGAAATCAAAGAGCTTTATGTGGAGAATAATACAGAAGAGATAATCACCTGAAGAAGATGAATTAAAAATACATAGAAACACAATGATCACACCAATAATTTATATATATATATATATAAAACTGGTATTTTACCAAGGCATCTTTCTGCACAAGACTGCAGCTCATGTGTACCATACCTCAGCTGGCTTTCAGTTGCACAGCTTTAACATTGAGAGCAACTCAGTATCAGTATCATGAAATTCAGCCTGTGCTGCAAAGCCCTTTGAGAAAGGCATTTCTTGAAGAACTACAGACACAAACTCCTAAAGCTGATCTGCCTCTGTGAGCTGCGTTCACACCTTTAGGCTGCAACCAAGAAACTGAAGAGAGCAATTTCAAAACCTCTACAGCAGTGTAAGACTCAGGAAATAAAAATCAAGTGTACAGTTTCCCATGTAACAGGACTTAAGAGACCTGATAGGGAGGGGAAGGAAATAAGCCTGGTGAAGTTCCTCATCAGGATCTTATTTATCCACAAACCAAAGATGGAAATCCAAGCCAGTTGTTCAAAGGCTGCATAGGACAATGAGAAGGAAATGTATGTGCAGACTCTGAGGCTGGCCAGACTTAAACTGACAGTATGAAAATAAAGTGGCTGGACCCCTCTGTAGGCAATGCAGAGAGTCAGACAACTGCAAAGAGCAACTCATCACGCTACTCCCAGAATTATTTAAAGCAGCTGCAAAAGCTTTTTGCGACCGTTCAAAGCATTTTAGCACTTTGGCCGTATTGCAAAGCATAAATTCAGTCCTCAAGATTTGTGACTGCTCAACCTGATAGGAGATTCAGAAGTTATGTCAGCACTGATCTTTTGAATGGGATTTCCATACAGATTTCCCTGTAACATAACACAACAGTTACTATTTAAACTGAGGTTAAAATGATTCTGTCTAGACAGCACAATGAAGCACACTCTTGGAAATAAAACAGGCTGTGCTATTTCCCAACGGGTCTAACTTTTCTCTGAAAGTTTTGAGTGAAACATTTTTGCAGAATTTCATATTTGTAACATCAGATTTCAAGCAGTCATTACAGTTGTTGTGGAAATGCAAGAATCTTACCTGATTAGCAGGACATTTTTCAATATGGGCAACAATAATCTCTCCCGGTAAGCTGACTAAAACGTAGGAAGCCATATTACAGAGGGCTATGTTGTTTCCATCAAATGTAATAACACTCAATTCAGACAGGATGGAACATTGACCTGAAAGAGTACTGCCATTTAATGAGGTGACCACAAATACAGGCTGTGTCTCTAAGCACTTCCAGGGTTAGCAATATTTGATTTCATATATATATTCTGAGAGAGAGATGTTCTCTGGATAGCATACCTGAGCCATAAGCAGAAGTAGGTCATAGAATCATAAAATCAGTCAGGGTTGGAAGGGACCACAAGGATCAGCCAGTTCCAACCCCCCTGCCATGGGCAGGGACACCCTACCCTAGATCAGGCTGCCCAGAGCCTTATTCAGCCTGGCCTTAAACACCCCCAGGGATGGGGCTGCAACCACCTCCTTGGGCAACCCATTCCAGGCTCTCACCACTCTCATGCTGAAGAACTTCCTCCTCACCTCCAGTCTGAATCTCCCCACCTCCAGCTTTGCTCCATTCCCCCTTACATGTGTCTTACATTACTCAGTAAAAACACCTCAAGCTACTGTTAATGTGCCCAAGGTAGGGGAGAAAGTTTAATTTGTTGAAGTCAACATTTTACAGGAAAGGCCAATAAATCTGTCCCTTTCTGAGATAAAATGTATATATTAAAATACACATATTTTTGAGATCCTGATAACAAGAGGCTGATCTGTCTCATCTTGAAACAAATATTTTAAAGTGTGATTATGGTTTCAGTGATGCTGCAAGGTTTTTGATGTGACTTTTCTTTGGCCTTTTAGTCTCCTTGGCAGTCCTCTGCCAGTTTCTGCAGTTTCTGAGTAAAAGCTGAGTTAAAGCTAACTGAAATGTGGGCATTCTGTCTTTCAGAAAATACCAGTATTTTAGGTGTTTGCTCCCTCTCTGGAGGTGTTCAAGGCCAGATGGGACGAGGCCTTGAGTGACCTGTGCTAGTGGGAGGTGTCCCTGCCTATGGCAGGGGGTTGGAACTAGATGATCTTTGAGGGCCCTTCCAACCTTAACATTCTATGATTCTATGATTCTATAAAAAGTTTTAAATAGCTTCCTTTTTAAATAGCTTCCTTCCTGAGGAGGGACTATTGACAAGGTCTTGCAATGACAGGACAAGGGGCAATGGGTTTGAAATGGCAGAGGGGAGATTTAGACTGGATGTTAGGAGGAAGTTCTTTACAGTGAGGGTGGTGAGACACTGGCACAGGTTGCCCAGGGAGGTTGTGGCTGCTCCCTCCCTGGAGGTGTTGAAGGCCAGGTTGGAGGAGGCCTTGAGTGAGCTGTCCTAGTGGGAGGTGTCCCTGCCTATGGCAGGGGGTTGGAACTAGATGATCCTTGAGGTCCCTTCCAACCTTACCATTCTATGATTCTATGATCACAAAATGTTGAAACCTCAACATTTCTACTGGTAGAAATTCTGTAAAGTCTCAGCTGGAAAATGTTGATGTTCATGTCACAGATTTTATTTTAATGTTTTCTTTCAAACTAGAATATTTTGATCCTCATGAATGTTAGTTGAAAGATAACCAAAGCATTCAATATGATGAAGAACTATTTTAGATTCCTTCCAGTATTAGAGTTATTTTAGATTCCTTCCAGTATTCAACCTCATATTCCCACTGTAATAAGCCTGTAACTTATTACTTGAAACCTAGAGACCAAGACTCAGTGTAATTTAAACTGAAACAGTGACTTACAGGGACATTCCCATTCTGGACAACAACTCTCAGTGTTAACTTGAACTGGCATTCCTCGAAAACCACAGTCTGGCTTCTGCACATCCTTAGGGCAGTTCCTTGAAAGGTTGTAGAGCATCCAGCCCATATTGACACACACATACTGGCTACATCTGTCAATGGGCTCAAGGTAACTTGGCTGTCATACAAGGGAAACAAATAAAACCAGAATCAACTTCACATTCAACGTCCTGAGGAAGGCCAAGTGATGTCTTGCTCATCAATCACCCTGCTCTGAGACAGCATCTGTGTATCCATGCAACCAATCAGCAGCTACTTTGGAATGAAATGGGTTTGTCTGGTTGTAACAATACCTGTCCATCTGCTCACATCCTTCCTGTTCCACCTTGCTTTGCTGAGATACTCAGTGTAAAGCATTATGCATTGAGGCTACTCCTTACATTCAATAATAATCTGAAGCGTTTTAAGAAATACAGACTCCTGCATTAAGTCCTATGACAAAGAAACATGTTTGGGGTGGGGGGGGGGGGGAATGGGAGCGGGGGAGGTTATTCGGGAACCCAAA
>WBNM01002416.1:0-17758 GCA_013399055.1 Ramphastos sulfuratus | reverse complement strand
GATTCTATGATTTTATGATTAAAGCAACTTCTTGCATACTGTTGACTACATTTAAATGTGCTAAAACTAAATTCCAATTAACAGATCTGGAATAAGGTGGTTCTTGTATTTAATTTGAAAGCTTTTTGCAATTAAATCTACTTATTATCTGCTTTTATGCAGGTAGTGCTGTCAGCACATTCATCTGTGCTTTAGCTTTTTATACTACTTCAATCACATCGGTATCAGCCCCATATACATGTAGAAAATCCAATCAGAAGGATCTGTGGTATGCTTCAAAATTTGCAAGTCATGTTATAGGAGACAAGACTCAAGACATTTTGCTGGGGCTCAAGGATCTTTTGAAGTTTACATGAAGGGGAGGGAGAAGTTTGGAACGAACCTGACTTTTGCTATAGCAGGGATAGCTGCCTTCCAGGCCTGAGAAACCACTATGTTTGTAGTTCTTAGTTACAGGAGGTATACCAAAGACTTTGGAGACCTGAGGAGGATCATGCTGTGGAATTCATAGGCAGAAGGTGGTGACAGCTGCTTGGGGTCTCACCTACCTTACAGCCTTGTGCCGCCCTGGCTGTCCTCTTCATTTCAGCCTTGATAGCCCATGCTGGCTTGTTTGTAGTTTCACAGTGTAGGTGTTTAGATGTATCTGTCAGACTATATGCTGGCACATGTCACTTAAACTTTGGAATTATCTAATTCATTCTCATTTACCAATCTGGTATTAAAATGCCATTGTGTTTGTGGTAATAGATTAATTGTTCATTTGCATTTATTTTACTATGTTTCCCTGGTGTATTCCTTTACTCCACAAGTCTTAGGAGTCATTATTTGAGTCAGTTTGAGAGATAGAGTTTGAAATAACAGGTTGACTTGGTCACTTTTGTCCTTTCCTTGAAGACTAAAGTGTGTGCTGCTTCCCTCAAAAATTTGGTCTTCTGAACCATTTGTTTCTTACAGAAGTGTGCTTAAAATCACTTATAATTAAGGAACTGTGTTTGTAATTCTGAATGCACTTACTAGAACATGGTAAGAGAGAGATGCTGTTTTGTTGGAATGGTTCTCGTATGGCACAGAGAGTATTTCCAGAAGCTCTGTGGTAAGGAGCAGCTTTACCTGAGCATGGTTTTAATGCAAGATGCAATTGTAGCAGTAACTGAGAGAAAGAAATTAAAGAGAAGTGTCTTTTCCCTCCTCTATTTCCAAAGGTTAGTCTGAGGTAATGAAAAGGTAGTCATGATTTTCCTTTAAATGGGAATTTCAAAAAGTGTTCAGTAGAAATGATAATCTACTTGAATTGAAAATGGTAGCTGGTGGTTTGATAGGTGACATTAATACTTTTTTAGCCTTATGAAAGATTAATTTTTTTTTATATATGTGTTGTACATGTGATTTTTTTCCCCTGTAGAGACTATGATCATAATCATAGTCTATAAATGTCATTATTTTTTCTACCAAGCT
Source organism: Ramphastos sulfuratus (assembly GCA_013399055.1). NCBI lineage: Eukaryota > Metazoa > Chordata > Aves > Piciformes > Ramphastidae > Ramphastos > Ramphastos sulfuratus. Next base: position 16,300 of record WBNM01002416.1, on the reverse strand, counting down.
AACTTTTGCCCCTCATCTCATGGTGAAGTTTGAAGTCAGGTTCTGCATATTTAGCATACTGCTGAATTCCAATGTCTGTCTGAATTTCTGCGATTTCTACATCAGTGATTTCTACATTGGCTAAAAGGATCTCCTTCCTTCCCTTTGATGTGCCTCCCCACCTCTTCTTTACGTGGGAAAAGTCTTTACAAACTAGGTGTGTTTGGACCAGAAAGATTAATCTGCTGTGATATTAAAAACAGATAGCTTTGTAGATGTCTCTGTATGAGAATAGATTTAAAGTTAATAATAAAACTGCATCTTCTCTGCAAATGTGTTCTGTCTGTTTAATACGCTTAAAGGTGTCTGCATGACTATCAATTTATGAAGTAAAATTGAAATACAAATGCCTAAACAAACTTCAGAGATATGTCTCAGCCTCATCTTTGATGGCACACAAGTGATTTGAAATCTGCTGGTAAAGGGAATTATGTAAGTGGTGGGACGTGGCATTAAGTTATGTATATTGTGAAATTAAACCCATAGGCATTTAACAGACAGTACTAGAGTTTGATTTTTTTTTTAAGTGATTGTTCAGGTTTTTCTCATCCTTGGATTTTATCAATCTGAGATAAACAACACCTTTGCAGTGTAAGTCAAAACTGATATTTGGGTATTCCACAGTTTTCTAAGTATTGTACATTCCACCAGCGTTTCAGGTACTTGCCAGGTGATAAGATCTCTTTTCAGACCCATTTAAAGGCTTTTTTCTCTCTCAAGCCAGTTGCCTAGGCAATTCTCAGAGGAGCAGCACTGCTGCCTGGGATATGTTCAAAGCCTGACCTGCTATTCTGAACAAACTGAGCCACAGGTTAGAATGCAATTTCGTTTACTATTTAGTGCTTTTCTTTGAAATTATCACTGCCATTGAACTGTTGTCTCCTGGAACACGGTTGGTTAGTTGTAGTAGATTTGTGTTTCAATACCAGATAGCCCTCCTTATCACCTTCTTCAAGACTACAAATACTGGCAGACAGGCTGTATTTAAAAGCATCCTCAGTCGCAAAGTCTTCTGAGCTTACAGGAAAAGTAAAAACTACTCAAGGCTTTTAGCACTATAATTATATAGCAACATTAAAACCTCAGAGGCCTGGTAAGTGATTTTGTGATTAGTATGTGGTGTAGCTAAACATGTTGAGTCTTTATACAGAATTCTGGTGGTTCTCAGGTTAAAAGGAAACCCAAATGATCTTGTTGTGCTAAGGGATATCCTTTACAAGATCTGGGATGTTAGGGATGTACTTCGTAGATGGGCATCCTTCTTGAAATAGTCACTGTGATGTCTCATGAGACTGCAGTGAGTTATGTCCACAATTACAGGACAGGACTAAGAGTGTTTTACGAGACCAAGCCTATGTTTCTGAAGTCCAGATCATTATGTCCATGCTTATTTATTCTGTGGTCTACAGACCATGAATACTCAGAAATTAATTGTACATGGGGTATGCTCGAATACAATGTTGTTATTGTGTTCTGTAGCAATAAACTTGACATAGGGATGAGGGAAAGGATGGACAGTAATTATGTCCTTTAATATTAGAAGTAACTCATTCCTGTGCTGTCTCATCTTTCCCTCTCACAGAGTTTCACTAATTCATTACATAGCAGATACGTACCTCAAGGAGAAGTATAAATGGGAGAATATTCTAGAATGAATCATGTTGGGCAGCCAGCAGAACCAGTGATCATTGGTGTGACACAGCTCACACTTTGAGATGCTTCAGAGTTGAGGACCATGTGAGGACTAGCTCGTACATCCTCTAATGCATACTTCTTTTGAGCCTAAAGGGAAAACCAGAGTGTGTTGCACATGTCTGTCTTCTATAAGCAGTTTTATTTAATTAAAATTTTATTAGGATCTTTTAGATTGCTTGTTTCCTAAGTTGAATCATTAATTAGTAGCTCACAACTGTGGAGCTCCGATTTCAGAAATAATTCACATTTTATTATTTGTGTGGTAATTAAGTATTTCTGTGTAATGGTTACTTTTCCTGATCCCGTTCAAAACTTTTGACATGCTGCAGCTCGGTCCTATATTGACTGTAACTTATGGAAAGGGAATACATCTTCCATTTAATCCTGAATACATGCTGAAAAAAGTCAGAAGTCGTATTACTGAGAGAGAGACTTGTCTTTGCTGAGAAAGCTGAGTTGAAAAACATCAATAAGTTGCACTGTCCAAATACTACCTGTGTGTCCACTCTGTGTTAGTTGGAGCACTTGGATAAGTGAGGAAACTATGTGTTTTTTGTATGAGACTGTTTGTTGCATGTAGAAAGCTTAAAGGTTTTTTAACAAAGTCAGTCAAAGGCTACTGTTAAATCAGTGAAAATGTTGACTAATTTTCTTTGCTAATAGCATTTGCTATAGCTACGTTTTTATTTAGAAAGGAAAATTTTATTGCTGAGTTACAGATGTAAAGCACATTATCAAGGCTTGGATATTAATCCCTTGATAAGGGATTTTTTTCATTTGATATTGCCCTTGACTTTTCTGCTTTGTAATGTTCTTTTAAGACTTCGCACAGTAGTAATTTGATTAGCCTGTAATCTGATAAGATCAAACCTGTTCATGTCTTCTGCTTCCACTTGAAGTGCATAAAGGCAGCATAGTTTCAGAGGCTATAGGTGCGAAGTGCATGCTAATTATTTTTTAACGTGTCATGTTAAAAAGAGTTTCAATGTAATTTTTTTCACTTTTGTAAATCCCAAAGCCCCCAAATCACATTGTTCCATATTATTGGTTACTTTTTGGTCCTTTCAGATAGGACACTGACTATTTTCCTTTGTATCAGCAATGGGAGGTGGGAAAAGATGCATTTTAATGTTATTTTTCTATAAAGCCCAGTTTGCAGTAAGCAATCAGTCTGTGTGGCTTTTCACTATGCAGCAAAAGCATTCTAAGTAAATTAGGCCAAGTAGTTAATTATTTCTGTCCTGTGCAGTTGGGTGGTACATGAAACAAGCTTGTTGCCTTTTTAGGGCTTATCTGTGGTCTTAAAGTTGTGATTTTTGTTAGTATTGAAAAAGGGAGAAAACCAGTTTAGTAGAGTAGAAAGGTGACTGGGCAGAAGCATGTTTGTTTTGTGTGCTGCTTTCATACTGTCTTCACCTTAAATACTGAGTTATTTAAATGCATGTCTGCAATTTCTGGGGTTCCACTTGATTAATTTGTTTTTCTCTATTGGAAAGTGGTGAGAAAAAAGACTAAAAAAAGAAAAAGAAGAAGCATTTATCTAATATTATGTGTTTGGTTTCTTATTCTTTAAAAGCTGAACTTCAATGAAAATGTGATTTGAAATAAAGTGTAAATAGTGTAGTGTCAAAGAGGACCAAAAGGCATATGCCAAAGAGGTATCACAGGATTGACTGGGAGATGATGAGCAGTGAAGTACAATTGAGCATGAATTAAAACTTTGTAACAGAAGAGGTTATTGGCACATATTGCTACAGGACATCAGCTTGGCAGGTTCAAAATAGGATTTGACATCCACGAGTGCTAGACATTGTCTTGGTTATGAAATTGAACTTGGGGCCAAATACTGAATCTTTCTGTCAGTGCTTGTTGGTTTCTGGATACTGAGGTGTAACAGGCTTGCAGGGAAATTATGCTGCACCAGTGAACAGAGCAGTCTTTAAATGCCTGTTCTTGAGTGCCATTGGTCACTGTCTGAGACTGAACCCCAAAATTCAGGGATAAGATAAATTTCGACTATTGTTGTTTCTCTTGAAGATTTGTCATGGTGCTTTTTTTTTTTTTTTTTTTCTCTTTCTCTTTTTGTTTTTAATTGCATGAGAAGCACTTGAGAAGTCCTGGCTTTCTAAAGCTCCTAAAGTTGTCACAAAAACATCGTATGTGTCAGAATCACATGTAGTCATGCAAAGACATTAAATAATACTTGAAACAATTTGCCGGCAAACAGGGATTTAAAGACTGCTAGAGCTTATTGTAATGGCAGGAATTAGAAGAACAAAAATCAAATAATAAAACTTAACTCTAGAACTCAAGTCTTGCACATTGTGTTCCAGGCTTTAGTGTATATTCATGGTTCATTATAGACATGCTAAAAATAGGGGCATATAATGGAAATGCGGACATTCTGAACTATCATGGTGGTAACAGACACTGCTATAATTAGGCATGCATCTGAGTAGGCAGTGTAATGTGATTGGCATGTTTATACCCTGAGCTGCAAGGAATGTTTGTTAATCTGCTTAAACCTTTTAAAGGAGTGAAGGAGCAATAATTTGTGGGGAAAAAAAAAAGATGCTAAGGTTTATTTGATGTTCAAGCTGGTGTGCACATATATCAAAAGACAACAAATACTTGAAGAATATTGGATAAATCTGATTAACTGCATAAATTGTTATTATTTCAGGATTGAGGAAAAAAAACCCAGCCATCAGATTTTACCTGAAATATTAGGCACTGTACAATTCAGCAGGAGAAAACATGTAAAAAGTTTTCCACCTTTATATTATAAACAGAATATGGTTGGTATAATCTGTACTTCAGTAAGAAGTTTTTTCCCTCCTTTTTTTTAGGCACTTGAACTCCCTAGTCAAAAACTCTTTTTTCTCCTGTTTTATTTTGGTTGTCAAATTACTGTTTCTTCTGTAATTTCAGAGGCCAGAGCCCAGCTGTTGCTGAATTTAACTTGCTCCTGAAAGCATATTCTTTGGAAACTTATGGTGTTGATCCTCACCCTTGCAAGGTAACAGTTTTTTTTTAACTAAAATCTAATAAAATGCTCTTTTTACAAACATTTAGTAAAAATCCATTAATTGAATTGATTTACCTCCAGTTTTTGCCCACACACAAATGGAATACTTCTAAAAGACCTTGCCTTGAAACTACATATTATGTTTAAAACTTGGAATAACATTGTCTGTTTGACATTCCTGCATCAGTTAAAGAAGAGGCCTCTCCAGAGGAAGCAGAGCATCATAAGAGGATGTAGTAGGGTATCATGACAAAAACTTTTATTATACTTCATAATTTCTTTGCACTTAGTGCAAAAGTTTCTCTAAATGCCTCATGTGAAATATTTTGTGTCTGCCAGGATTTTCAGGATTCAGCTTTATTCTGTCCAGAAGATGCAGTCCTTGACAGATTGTTTTTTTCAGATACCATCAAAACATGCAAATCTTATGAAGAACAGCAAACCAAATGTACAGAGGGGAAAACCAGATACTGCACTTCTATATTCCTCCACTTTTAATGTTTTGTGGTTCTCTATAAGAAAATGTTTTTAATCACCAGTTCTGATTATCCCTTACACCTGCATTTTTAATTACTGGTTTCATCCACATAATCTTCAGTGTTTGTTTTTAATGTTCCTTCAGATCATATCTGCTTCTTTTACTTTGGCTTGTATGCCATCATATTTGGTGGAATAACAGTGCTGTTCATTTAGCAATTCTGGTGGTAAGCACCTTTAAAAAAGTAATTTCTAATATAAAGCTGCATTTGATTTCATATACATTTTGCTAAAAATTATACTCCTGGGTGAAATACAGAGTCTGGTTCAGAGCTGAGGTGAAGTCAGTGACTTACTAAACTTTAGTTTGAAATACACTGCAGACTTTCAGACAGCATCTCAGAGACTTATGTTGGCACTTGGGACAACTGAAACTGGCTTAGAATTTCCTTGTTAGCTGTGTGGAAGGGCTTGTAGTTTGGGAGCATGCAAGTGTTTGTTGTCCATGCTTAGGGAAAATTTTTCAGTCTTCCGGAAGCGAACTGCAAAGCAGGGTGCTTCCCCAGCTCCTTATGACATGTGCCTTACACCATGCCCCTTCTGACATGCTCTTTCCAGTGCAGTGGCTGCTGCTCCAAAAACATCACTGTTTCTGTTTGCTCTTATTTCACTGGTGGAACATAAGGCACAATAAAGTTGACTAACTTTATCAAGGTGAGGGTCTGGAACTTTGAATGGACAGAAAATCCACTTAATAGAAACCTCACTTGAATCATTACTCAAAAACTATAAGCTAAACCTTTTATTGTGAAAATAGAATTTTTTTAATGGTCTTTCCTATTCGAAAAGCAAATATCACCATATATTCTGGTTTGTACTCAACAATGCTTTCTTACTGTGGTAAAAGTTGTCTGTCAGCAGAACTTCCAACAGGTCTCACAGCAGAACAACATATGGTGAAATCTTTAAAAACAACAGCGTTGAAAGCGATATGAATCTCTAGTTTGTGTAGTCAGCATGCTAAGAGTGAAACATACACCAAAGTGTTTTTTGAGTCCAATTAGTAAATATGCCTAAGGTTGTCCATTGTCATCAGCTACAAGTAGACAGGAACAAAGCATAAAATGCTGTTACTTACTTAAATCCTTAGACATAAACAAGGCCTGTATTGTCAAGAGCAGTCTTTGTTCTCTTAAAATGTACCTTTTGAATGCAAAGTTTGTTTTGAAAAGGAAGACAAAATCTAACTCACTAATCTATAGCGAGTTAACAATTTGTACTATCAGTTAAGAAATATCTCACTGGATGAAGAGAAAATTGTATTTCTCTTTTTTTTTTTCTTTCAAGGACTCAATGGGAACAACTACATTTTTAGGTTTCACAGCTGCAGGATTTGTAGTTTTCCAAGGGAATAAAAGAATTCATTTGTTAAAATGGTAAGCATGTGAAAGAAGAGTAGATTCATATGAAAGAGACTTGTATGTCTTCCCTTCTTCCTTCTGTCTTTACCTGCATTTGCTGTCTTTAAGGTGAATCACATGAATATTCTTTCTCTTGTCTCATCATGTTTCTGTTTTAAAGGATCTTTGATGAGAAATAGGCTAATAATAATAATTTGATCTCGTTCTTTCTCCAGTGAAAATTGCTCCACAGGGTACTTAGTCCACATAGTGCACAAATGCTAAAACTGAGTAAGCTGAGTTTTTAACTTTGCTGTAAATCATCAGTGAGGTGTATTGGCAGAGATATCTAGAAAAGTTTACAATAATCCACCTACATCTTCATGAGACTTTTGAAAGTCTTGTGATTTGGAAACTGTAAAATAACTTCTTTGGTAAACAGAAGAGGAGATGAGAATGCCTTTGCCTTTTTTTTTTTTTTCTTTTGTTTTAAGAAGTGGAGATGTATGAAGTTACCCTTAGTTTATCTGGGTTTGATTTTTTTTTCTACTTGTCTAAAATATTTAAATTCATTGGGCAGGTTCAGACATGTATGAGGGAGAGGTAAAACCAGGCTTCCACGGGTGGTGTGACAGTAGCTGGCCATGGCCTCAGCAGTGGGGTGCATTTTAGCCCAGCTGCTAAACCTGTGTCAACAGCAGATACTTAAATGTGGCTGCTCCACCTTAGTGATCCCAGCCCAGCTTGTGGGAAGAAGATAGGCAGGAGGTGAAGGAATGGTGTGATTTGTGCTTTTAGCACAAAGGCAATGTGATTGTAATGTCAGCCTGTGATACAGGAAGAAGTGTAGAACGCTTGCCAAGCACCTATCTACTGTATTGTGGGAAATGAGTTTCACAGAGCTTAGTTTTCCATGTTACTTAAGGATAATGGGTTCTTTTGGACATCTCAATATATTAATTTAGTCCATTGGCATGTAAAACAGATATAAAATGAAATCATGATAGAGAAAAATCCATTAAGCTGCCTCAGTGTTATGCTGGCTGTTGGAAGGTCAGTCTGGTGAGATTTATCTGAATGTTTTGTCTGCTTCTTTGATTTCCAAGACCTAGAAGTAAATAAATACAGAAATGAGTATTATATTTCCCTTAATTTACTCACATTACATATTCCAAGATTCTAAAATATAACAGAAATTACAAAAAGTGTAATAAATAGAATATAAACAAAACCTGTACCCTGCTTTTAATTTATTTTTCATATCCTTACAGCAGAAATCAATTCTTTGAAGATGCATAGAAGTGTAAAGGAAATACTCTGGACTTATGTTCTCTATTCTGAACATGAAATATTTTTATGCTAAAGGTTGCAAGAATATTGTTGAGATTCTTTGTCATTTGATAGCTTGCTTGACTGAAAGCATGCAAATTGCTTTTCTTAGATGCAGATCTATCCATTTTTCCTATACTTAAATGGCTTTTTTCTTTCTAGGTGTGATGTCTATAAACTGAAATTTGAAGGGAAGACTTTTTATGTGTTCGGAACTCAAAAAGAGGTTTGATTTAATATTTTTACAAAACTTCTGTATTTGATTTGGAATCAACTACAACAGAACATACTTCTTTAACTGAACAAACTTCTGAACAATCAATAATTGTACTTCATATAGTTACTAAAATATAGTATATGAGTCAATGAGTGCTGTCATGAAAAGAATATCTAATCTGCAAAGGGTTGTGACATTTTTCAGTGTTCATGCAGGGCTGTGTTCATTGCTCATGGTTCTTAGTCTTTTGTGTAGTTCATTTTAATGAATTTTAAAGCACTAAAGCTCTACTTACCTAATTTAAAGCCTGAGAGACTTCTGTATATTATGGGATGCTATTCAGAGGGACCTGAGCAGGTTCGAGAAGAGAGTCTCTGTGAACCTTATGAGGTTCAACAAGGCCAAGTGCAAGGCCCTGCACCAGGGTTGAGATAATACACAGTATCAAGCATTCAAGTACAGCTACTTCAGTCTCTGAGAATTATACATTTTCATTGTGTTTATTTACCTTCCTTTCCACACTTAGAAAAAGGCTGTACTATCATTCCATACCTCTACACCAGCAGCCTGCAAGCATCTTTGGAAATGTGGGGTGGAGAACCAGGCTTTTTACAAGTATGTAAACCTGAAGTCACTATCTATAATAAAAGAAAAAATTATGTGAGTAGATTATTCAATGTGATACATTCAATTTAATTAACAGAATCCAAAAAGCAAGCAGAAAATATGCAAGTTAACAGGTAATGTTATTTCATTTCAAGCCAGTGTTATAAATTGTTTAAAATCTAAATGAGCAAGAAGCTTTTGGCTGCACATGATTTCACATTTTCCAGTACACGATTTTGCTGCTCCACAATGTGACTTGGATTGACTCAGTACTGCAGTCGTGTTGAACATAGTTGTTGATCTTAGCTCTGCTGTTGAGTGCCCTAGGGAATGGAGAGAACAGCCTATTCTGCTTGATTCTGTGGGCTTTTCTGCCGGTATTTAATGCTTTCCCACTAGAAATCCAAGATCTAGTAAGAGTTGATGAGAAACAAATAAAAAAAAGACAAAAGAAAATATTCTTAGATACATTTTAAAAGATGTCAGCTATCTCATGTGTGTGTGTGTTTGTTTGTTTTTAAAGAGAGTGCAAATTGGCCAGAAAAAAAAAAGAAAGGATCTTCCTCCCCACTCCCTAAAATGAACCTGGAAATAATTCTTTATTAAAAACCTTGTTATGTGTTCTTTCTTCTCTTGGCTGAGTTTGTTAGATCTGCTTATTGATGCTTCCCTCTGGGCACGTAGCTTTTCTTCTTGCTACTTAGTCTCTTCTTACAGCGTTTTGCATTTTTATAGAAATTATTGTTTCATTTTTGTAGCTTAGCAACACTAAGGGTCTGCTGTAAGGGTAAATAATAACTAGGTAGGAAGACTGTGTCTTTCAACATGAATATTAATGACCTGCTTTATTTTGGAGAAGATTCCTTCTTTTGTTTAAACATTAATACAATAATAAATCAATATAATTTATTAAATTTATATAATGAAGAAATAGGAAATATGAGGTGCTACAATGCAGCTGCTAATTCTCTATGTTAACATTTACTGCATTCATAAAAGTATTGTTAGGAAGTAGTTTCCATTGGAAGTACATGTAAGCAGGAAAATAGTGGTTGGTGTTTGAGTGATTTTATTTTGTATTGCTAGAAATAAATACAGGGGACAGGAAACATTTCCCACCCAAAGGAGACAAATTAGTTCTCACAGGAATATAATCTCTCTCCTGTTATTGTTAAATGATTAACTGTGAATGTTGGTCACAAATATATTGGTATGGCGGGCTTGGCCTAGACCAGCTGCTCTCTCACATCCTCTCCTTAACAGATCAAGAAGAGGAAGTAAGATGAAAAAGCTGGTGGCTTAGGATAAAGACAGAAAGATTAATTGTCATTTACAGTAATGATCAAACCAAACTGACTTAGGGAAGGTTTAATTCAATTTGTNTGGACCTTTGGACACAAGATAGCCAATCAAATGGCAGTTACCCAAGATTTTGCCATATTGGGTGAAGCCATAGGCTTGCTTTATCCTTTTTTGGGCAGATCACGGGCCCTGCACAAGGCAATCATGTGCCCCCTAGCAACCACAGGTGATGGACAGACCCCGGACCCCAGACTTAGTGGCGCCAGGTCCTTTGTCCCCTTTCCCGCGGTTGCTCTCTCCCCAAAACAGCAGAAAAACATGTCTGCACAAGCCAGAACATGTACAAGCCCAAGAGGCCTGTTTATGCCTACCACGACACCTTCTTACTGTGTTTTAAGGTGTCAGTGAAGATAAAATTAAAAACACTCTTCCACAATTTCTTCCCAGGCTAAGCATTCCCTCATTACTGACTCACCTGTCCTCCTTTCCCTGAGCAGTGCAGATAGATGAGGAATTGTGGTTGCAGTCAGTTCATAGTGGTTTCTTCTGGCTGTTTCTTCCTCCTCACAATTGGCACCAGCTCCAGTGATACGCATGAACTGCTCTAGCATGGGTCTTTCCCATGGGCCACAGCCCTTCAGGATAAAACTGCAGCAGTAGAGGTTGCTCTCCGTGTGCCACTCCTACCAGGACCCAGCTTCTGCGTGAGCTTTCCACAGGCTATAGCTTCCTTCAGAACAGTCCCACTTGCTGTACTGCAGGGTCTTCCATGGACTGCAGTGTGAATATCTGCTCTGACATGGTCTGCTCCATAGGACAACAGGGTAGTCATTTGCTTCTCCCCCTCTCTCTTCTCTAATCTTGGTGTTTGCAGGGCAGCTTCTCTAATGATTTTTTGCCCCCCCTGCTTTCCAGATCTGTTCAAGGCACTACTGTGGGGTTATTCCTTAAGCACAATTGCATAAAATTATGTTTGCATGTTTAGTTTTGGTGGGTCTTAAAAGAAGGCTGCTCTAGTGATATCAGTAGAGAGGAACTGGCTGATAGATTGGAAAATAGTAATGGTCAGTATGTGGAGTGCAAAGAATAACAATTCTCCAAACATGAAATTGAAGCCAAAGTTTGTTTACACCATCTGTAAATAAAGGCTTACAATAGTAGGTCTGAACAGCAAAAGTTTTCATACATTTCAGAGAAACTGAGCTACACAGTGGTGGACTTTTAGTTACTGAACAACATTAGATGAATCTTACCTGGTTTATATTCTGTATGATACAAATGAGGTATTCTAGTATGATTAAAACAGATGCGAACAGGCTATATAAGTAATTAATGAAAACGACACTTTTATTAGATCTGGTCCTCTTCTCTGATTAGAAGAGCTTTAGACTTAGAGTTTAAGATAAGGTCTGATAGCTTGGCATGTCTTGAAAACCAGGGCTTTAGTCCTTTGTTGATCCAGGTTCAGGGCTGACTGCTGTGATTTATTTTCAAGTAGACATAAATCATAGAAGATTGTCTACTAGAGTTTGAGAATGAGAGAGTCGGTATGAAATCACGTTGCCATTTTCAAGGCAGAGCACATAAAAAAGATTTTATGTCTGAGGTACTCTTCCATGATCTTTGTGATAAAAAACTGATAAAAGTTATGTACATAGTGATTAGGGGAAAGCAGTAAGATACAATACAGGCTAAAAAGCTGACTGTATAGAGATGTTGGAAATGCACCTACCCTTGGAGACAAATGTTACCACGTACTTTGCTTTACTAGTGGAAAAATGGCAATAGATCTATCTTCCTACAAATCAGGTGATGTTAGAACAAATTTGTCCCAAGGACGTATGGTGCACTGTGGTCTTTCCTTCATCCTATGAATTAAAAGTCTATAGAGATGCCACACATATCTGTAGTTAAATTCCTTGCTTTTTTACCCAGATAATCACTTGGTTTATGTTCAATTGTTATGCACTGTCTGAATTGGTGTAGGTACACTTCATATTCTAATTTGTATAAAGGCCTTAAAGAAGGTGAAAAGCTCTATTATTGCATATTACATTGTGGTATAAAACCAACAAAGCTTGTAGTTTTTCTTGTTATTTTTTTTCTTACCAGGTTCCATCTGTGCTGAAAATGTGACAGTCTCTGTTCTTTGTCTTCAAGGTATGCAAAATCAAGTCAGATCAAGACCATGTCCAGCAGCAAGATATTTTTTAAAGGCAGTAGATTTCGATATAGGTGGGTGTTTGCTATTTTTTTTTCATAGTAAACCACTTCAGAAAGTAAGAGAAAACATCAGTCCTCGTGGCAAACTGAGGGCTTTACATTCCTGAAGACCTGTTCACACCTAATTCAGGACAAGATTTGAAAGACTTTCTATTGTGTCTTTAGCATCACTTATGAAATAAATGGGAAGCTACACATAGACTTCTGTCAAAGCTCAATTTCACCAGAAGAGGACTTCACTTTTGGTGCAGCTTCTGTGAAAACAAAGATGCGTGGCCAGTGGAGAAACTGTATGCCCTCTGTAACTCTGAAGAAGAACTAGTTAGCTCTGAATCCTGGATGAATCAGTGGGACAGTTCAGTCCCACTCCTAGCATTCTACTACAAAAGATTCCTTTTTCTGCAGTAGCTTTGCAGACAAGTGGTCAGAATTTTTAATGGAACATTATATATCCTCTACATATGAGCTTCTTTTTGGTAGAAATTTCCTCCGTTTGAATGTAACTTAATTGTCAGGTATGTATAGTGCTTGGGATGAAAGGAACACATCTTAGAATTTTCTTGAACATTTGTTTTGTGTTCTAATGCAGTGGAAAAGTAGCCAAAGAGGTTGTAGAGGCAAGCTCTAAAATACAGAGGGATCCTCCTGAAGTCCACAGGTAAGTCCAGACATTCAATATTAAAGTTTAAGGGCCCAGGAGGGTTATTATTCTCTACAGAGAAGTTCTTTTTCCTTTACTATGAGATTTAATATCTGTCATTTTGAGCTCTCACAATGAGGCATGCAAGCCTTGGGAAGTATGTGTGACTGCTATTAAAAGATTGTGGCAATAACTTACTCTCTCGTACACAAAGAAACAATCTGTGGTGCTTTGAAGGTGGTTTTAATCAGTCAGTCACAGAAGTAACTTAAATTATTTTATGTGTTATGACTGTTATTGCACCATCCTGACAGAAAAGTACATTGTCACTTCATTCATAATTCTTGCTTAGTTTTAAAATACTCTGTTTTATATGGGCATGCCAGTATGTTTAACAATACACTTGATAGTTTTTCCACAACACAGGCAGATTGAAAAGCAAGAATTTAATTCAGTATAGAGAAAAATGATCAGAGAATTTTTTTCAAGGAAAAAATTGTCTTATTAGAATGAAGCAGTTTGAATTTACAAGGAAACAAATACTTTCTAATTCTTACCACTCATCGCAGTGACAGTGAAAATTGTTAGAAACTTAATTAAAGTCATTCAGAAGAGAGGAAAGAGGCAAGAAAAAGCTGTTCAAAAACTAATTAAAAAGGTTTCTTAACTTTATGAACATTCCATAGCTATATCCCTATTTTTATATTAATTTTTTCAGGCATGGCAGGGTGTGTGTTTTGTTTATTTTTAATTGAATATAGCTATTCCAACTACATTTGAGAGAAAAGAGAATTATCTTTACTAAAGGTAGAAACAAACTTCCAGCAACTTGTTCAACCTTAATATGTAATAGATTGTAAGGCCATATTTTAAAATGGGGTAAGTGATGGCTTAGAACGTGCTAACTGAGAACACAGAAGGCAGAATATAAGTCCATCATTGAGGGAAGGTAGAATACTTGGACATGCAAATGAAAATAATTACTCACATAAGGAAATAAGTAATTTCCTACTTTCCACAGGGGTTGTTTTTTCCATAGGTTAAGACAAGATTTTCACATAAAATTATAATTTTAATTTTCTTTGCTTTCAGTAATTGAAGTATTTTAAACTTACCATTTAAAACTCTCAGTATACATAAAGATAAGCAAATCAGAGGCCAGATAAGTTTATAAAGCAACATCTTATTTATTTAACACCTATAAATAGTAATGTATATGTTTAATGATTAACCTTCCAAGTTCAAGCTCCAAGTTCAGTTTCTTAGAAACTCCAAGTTCAGTTTCTTAGACTAGGAAAAATCTAATGATTTCAAGTGTTTTTATAGTGCACATTTTGAAATTGAAGATAGTGGAGAGTGTGTCCTTCTAAAAGCATAAGTAGGCAAAAAGCATAGAAAATGTTTAGGTTAAAAAAAGGAAACAGGCTTTAGAAACAAGTTACTCTATGAAAGGGTTTGAGGATGGGAAGTGCTTTTTTTTCTGATATAAAACATTTAGAGGAAATAACATCAGTGAAGGTAAATATTATACATATTTAAAAATACATATAAATGTAAGTTTTCTCTTCCTGTGCCTTCTTTCTTGAAGCTATGGTTACATTGAGAAAGAAATGTCTAGTTTGAGGTTAGTGTTGAACATCTTTGTACTTGAATATTACACTTGAAGCACTGCAGACAAAGTCTATCAAAGTGTGTAGTTGTGCACCATTAACTGGTGGCAAGTTCTTCTGACAAATACATGCTGAGTGATTTAGTTTTTTGCTTCCAAGGCATGCTTGAAGGAGGAATCTTTACATGTAAGTACAAAATAGCAGGATTGCGTGCTCCCAGGCGCAAGTTCTATTTTGGGAATGGTTTGATAGCTTTTTCTAGCAAGCACAAAAATCCAGGGGATGTGTGGCAAGCCTGTGGCGATACTGTTGGGTTCACATGATTACAATTAAACTAATCTGAGTGAAAAACTGTTTTGGAATAGTGAAAATTTGAAATAAATTGTTATTAGAGGCTTCTCACAAAATGCAAATGAGGACCTGAGTAGCTTTGGGTATGGATTAATGAGCAAGGTATCAGGGCAATTGAGCAAGAAAGCTTGTTTTTCCTCACAGAATATTTAGTGGCATCTAACTTGACTTACAATAGGACATCTGTGTCCCAAGTTTACCTAAATGCTCAGCAACAGAAAGTTACTTTTTTTCACTTGCAAGAAGTTCTTTATTCTATTTGTTTATTTATGTGGAATTATAAACTGAGTCTTTGTTGTGCAAAGTTGAAATGCATTTTGTAGAAATTCAGCACTGTACATATGTGATACTGTGATATACCATTTGAAGTGGAAACCTGTTTCCTTTTATCTTGACTTTATTCTAAAGTAAATATTTTATATTGTAATGATTCAGAATTATTGCAGGACTCTTGCTTTAGGCCTCTATTATATAAGTTATAGATAATTTATCCTAAAAAGCAATTTTATGTTCTCAGTAATAGGATTTTGGCAAATGAGCCTCATGACTGAAATGAAACACCACCATCCCTCAGACTTTCCTGAGAAAGTTCAATACCTGCTACCACAAAAGGCTATCAGAATCATATAAGACAAGAAAGAGAATCAGTATGAGCACCTGAAGGCATGTAGAGGCAGTGTCTGGGGTCCATGAGTGTGGGAGTACTGTGTAGCTGTTAACTGAAGGGATACAGTTATACCTGCTTTATTTAGTCCACAGTGCTCAAACTGTGACAAATCCTTTAGTCAGTCCTGGAGGCAATGGAGCAACATCAGGAAAATTACTAGTTTCCTGTTTGCCTTCCCCTTACTTGAAGCCAAGTGATGATGTGTGCTATGCCATGTACAGAGGAGCAACACACTGAAATTCTCCATAAGATGACAGGGAGTTGGGCTATGTAGAGGGAAGTAAACCAGCATGAAACATTGTCTTACACTTGGACTGCTGAAAGGTGGAGTGTTTAGGGTGCAACACAAAATAGCTGAAAGCAGTGTTCATTGTGCTGAATTTATGATACGTCAAGGCCTAGTGTGATTTATTTTGAATAATTTTGAGATGATGTGTATTGAACTGCAGTTGTTTCTTTCTGAATAAACTGATCCCGTTTCCCCTATTCTTTTAGAACCAGCATTACCCAGAGTCGCAGCTCTCCCTCTTTGAATAAGCAACTCATAATCAACATGGAACCTCTACAGCCCCTCCTTCCTTCTCCTTGTGAGGAGGAAGAGGTTCCTTTAGATGAAGGTGAGTCGCTTACCTGCTTCCTGTCAAACACTAGCAATATTTGTTATAATATATGTGGAAAAAGGAGTGTTACTGACAGGAATTGTGATGGTTTGGGAG
>WBNM01002414.1:0-10876 GCA_013399055.1 Ramphastos sulfuratus | reverse complement strand
ATAACATCTATCCCCACACTCCAGTCATGAGCTCCACCCCACCATGTCTCACTGATGCCAATGACATCAGAACCCTGCAGACTTGGGCATATTTGCAATTCTCCCTGTTTGTTCCCCACGCTCCTTGGGTTACTGCAGAGGCATTTCAGCTGTGCCTCTGTTGGAGCTGACTTGCTGACTGATTTTCCCTTACCCTGTTCTTTGGGCACTCTTTTCTCAGTCTGTACTTCAGCCCCAGGCTCAGATCCCACCTGTCCACGCTCAGACACCTCCGTAGCTATCAACCTATTTCTACCTCTCATGTCTTCACTCCATGTGGATTTCAGAAGGAACATTTCTCTATGTAGCATGGGCTAGTGCTGGTAGTTTGGAGACGTGCAAGGTGCTCACAAAATAAAACCCAACAAACTCATTCTTGCAGAACTCTCAGGTTATAACTTTTTTAGCTTTCCAGTGATGCACACTTCCTTAACTGCTTGTCCTGCTCAATAAATAAACCATTGAGAGAAGCCTATAAATGTCAACGAGTACCCATGTAGATGTTTTGAGGTTTGTATGTGAAAACAATATATGTAATTTTTTTTCTCTCAGTTCTCACTCAGGCACAGTTGAACCCAAGGATGGAGAATAAGCTGATTAACCAATTTTTCTTTAAAACTTTGAAAAAAAAATTAAATAAATTCTATATATTCCTGTTAGTGCTCTAATTCTGAAATAGACCAGTGCGTATTTCTGCTGTTTCAGGTTTCACATGCTGTCTTGCACTTCATAGAGATGGCTTTCATTAATACTGAAACTAACCTGATGCCCTTTTATGTCAGTAAGCTTTGGGCACTCTGTTTTCCTCCTCTTCATCTGCCAGTTGTAATTTGCTTGACAAATACTATTATTTCATGCTTCTGTGCAACATACTTAAAGATTCGAAAGAGAGAGGAATGCTAAAAAGGTAACAGGTAGGTAATATAGCAGACAGCTCTGTCTCAAAATAGCTAAAACTAACAAGCAGTAAGATTGTACTTTTTCTTCAGAGCACAGGTGGAGAGGCCATGAGCGAAAACAAATTTCTGCACACAGACTCCAGCACAGGATCAGTGGAAACAACTGTCAAGCCGTTACCATTTAAAGATCAAAATTTTGTTGTATGTATACTATTTTAAAAATTCAAAACTCTTCCAGTAAAACTCTTCCAGTAAAACATAATAGAAGTATTAAGAAAATCAGCTTAATGGCCAAATAAAAGGTTGACAGTTCTAAAGAGATTGACCTCAAGTCAGTGCTGCAGCATGCTCCGAAGCCCACTGTTATGTACAGTGAAAATGGTGTTAGTCCAGAGGCAGAACTGTTGTATTAAATTCTGGAACAGATTCAGAGAGAGAACCTACCAGATCAAGGTAAGTGCAGAATTTTTATGGTGTGGTATCTCACAAACCACCACAGCTAGAGAGGAACAAATAATACCACCATGAAAGTAGGAATCCTATCTCCCAGTGTGTAGCCAAGGCAAGCTGCAAAGCAGTTGTAGTACAAATCAGCCAGAGTGTCTGACATTTTGCTCCTGTTTTGGTCCCTGAAACTTAACAGCCCTGTGGCATCCTTCCAGTAACTTACATAGTGCTAGATTTAGAAGAAAGCGTTTCATGCTCCCCAGAAGGCTGGCT
The DNA here is from genome assembly GCA_013399055.1 of Ramphastos sulfuratus. Classification (NCBI taxonomy): domain Eukaryota; kingdom Metazoa; phylum Chordata; class Aves; order Piciformes; family Ramphastidae; genus Ramphastos; species Ramphastos sulfuratus. The sequence goes on along the minus strand of WBNM01002414.1, from coordinate 9,218 downwards.
TGCTGGCATTCAGAAACCACGTCAACTCTGACAGCTGATGAAATACAAGCTGCTAAAGCACTCCAAAGTTTATGTTAGGGGAGAAAGTGAAGGAAAGCTACAACTAGTAATGCTGGCACTGCTGAGTTTTGGGTTTGGTTGTTTGGGTGGTTTTGGTGTTTGTTTTTTTTTTTTTTTTTATTGGGGTTTGGTTTGTTTGTTTTTTAATCTTGCTATGCCAGGGCCAACTCGTTGCTACACTGTACAAATGCTTTCTAGACAAGCAAACCCCTCAGGCTGCAGTACTTAGAAAAGAAAGATTTTGTCCCACATTTCATTCTATATGATATAATTTCTGTTTGTAAGGTACAATATCCCACATCATAAAACCTGAGTAATCAGGCATTACACAGCTCACTAAGCACAGGTTTGGCAGTATGAAATGAGTCTCTGACTTGCAAGTTGCTCTGTGTCTGCTTTGCAGGTAGCTTCTGCCACAAGAGGGGCATTCAAATGAATGTGTCCTTTGCTCGCTCTAACCCTCCAGTGAGCGCCAGCTTCTTTAAGGAATCACACTTACTTGAAAAGCTCAGTTTGCACCCAGAAACATTCCCTGTAGCTTCCATATCGGATTTAAATAGCCACAAGGCCTGTGCTGATCCTTAAGTTTCTAGAGGGATGTGATTTTGAAACGAGCAATACTAATGGCTGCATGCTTGAATTAGTAATGAATGTAGAAAGCCTTTGGCAACTGCTCCAGAAATAATGGGCAATTAAAATGAAATGTGCATCCCTGGGCCATTGGGAAGGTGCAGACGACCTGACAACGATATAGAGCAATGAATATCTCTACCTGTCTTAGCTCCACCTTCCCTTGAACTTGATTAGTGCAGAGGTGGTTTGGTTCCTTTGTGCTTGGCAGTTGTTGCCTTTTGGTTGTAGGTGTAGGAGGTAACAGCCCCATTTCTAGGACGCATAAATTCACGTAAACCCAATAGTTGCTTTTGAGAAACCAGATTACTGAAAAAAAATATTTGGGGGCAAATTCTTGTAATGAATTTGAATTAGTAACGTGGTAGTACATCTATTTTTACCTTATTCTGTCAATCTCTATTTGAGAACGATCTCTAGATTTGCTACCCCTAGCTTTAGAGTTGTTACTCTTGAGAACAAACATTTGCATGTACTTTGTACATTGGATATCTGTCGTCAAAACTCAACAACTCACGAGCGTCTTTTCTGAATCTATCCCATAGCTAAAGATAAAAGCTTTGTCGCTGAATCCTTTCCTCCTATTATTTTCAGCATTTTATCAGGCTAATTTATAAAGCGTGTTTGAAGAACTTTGATGGATTTTGATGCAACTGATGTGGTAGGTAGTAATTATTAACAGAAATAACTGCCCAATTGCACAGACATTTTCTTTTCTGAAGCAAAGCTGTCAATCTGTGTTCTTTGGTCATTTAGAAGTAGTGCAGTATGTTGTGCAACTTCTGTCTCTGGAGGGAAATAAGCAAATTACTCTCTAGCCATCACATTTGATAACCGAAACTACCATTATAGTAGCTGTGGCAAGCCTTCTATTTGCATCCCTTTCAAAATGCAAAACCATCTTGGCAGCCAACAACATTTATTACTTTCTTTCTATTCTCTCCTCTGTCATTCAAAAAAAAAAAAAAGAAAATATCCAGAAAGTTTCTCACAGTATTCACTATGTTTTGCAAGATTAGTTGTGTTTTCTGCAGTCATGGATAATCTGTCAAAAGTGCTAGAGCTGCATCTATAATAAGCCATAAAAAGGACAGAGGAAATTTAGCTCTATAATCACAATTTTAGACACAACTTAATAAGTTTTAATACTAAGGGAAGTACATACAGAATCCTATGATCTCAGGCTAACATAACCACATTGATTTTCTGTTTCCATGTAGAAGGCAGATTTTAATTTCCTTCAGTTAATCATAAACATGATTAACTGACACAGTCCAAAAAGCTTTGTTTTCACTTGCAGCCTGATGATGATCTGAGTGAGGATAACAAATGTTTGTGACAAGATGGGACATATCAGAAAGGCTATGAAATAGAATTTTCGTGCTCTGAAATAGTACTGTTTTGTTTTTTTTTTTTTCTCTAAGTGCCATATTTTTAATTCTAGCATTCTGGCATCGGTGGAGCAGCAGCTGGCAAGAAGAACAGGACTTGGAAGAACCTAAAACAAATTCTTGCTTCTGAAAGGGCATTGCCATGGCAACTAAATGATCCTAGCTGTAAGCTACTTAGATGTTTTACCTGCATTTATAAATAATAAACTCCACACAAATAACTTTTTTTACAACAGAATTTCATCAGCATGTAGTATGCTGCATGAACAGCATCCAATAATACATACAGGGCAAGTCCAGTCACACTGACCAGACCTAAGTGGAACATAGAGGAAGGGAAGCAATTTGTAGTATTGTGAGAAGGTTCAAATACATTACGGGACAGAGTTTAGTAAAGGACTTCTATTGATCCAAGCTAGTTCAGAAACTCCTTATTTTAATCAGGTCTTTTTGTCACCCTTTCACTGCTGAGGAGCTCACTCATCTTTATAATGCCCTAATGTCTTCTTGTGGGTGTCTGCTGCTTAATTATCTACTTTTGAAATATTTTCAAATAGATTCTGCTAAACCACATACCTGCAGTAGCTTAGATTTAAGCCCAAGCTTCCCACCTAGCTCCTTATCCTCATTTCTTAGGAGATTTAAATCCTACATCCCCTGTTTAGTTCAGCACAGCTGAAACTACATTATTAGCAGTCCTGATTAATAGTCCTAGCTGATGTGCATCTACAGGGGCACAGTTACAGCAGCAATCTTACTCTAAATAATACTTCAAATCTACTGATAAAGTAAGATACTGTTGAACATAGCTGGATGCAGAATGGAATCCTCTGATTTTACTTAAGCAAGTGAAGGCATTTCAGACTGGAGCATATACATACATGTTTTGTCAGACGTGGTGCTTTATCTAAAGATAGCTTGCCATTTCTTAAAGTGATTTAGACACAACTGTTACAGAAAAATGCAGACTACTGTCTGTTCTGACTGACAGTCCGCTGATGATGCTATTTCTTTGCAACCATAAATTTACAAGAATTTTTTCTTAAAGAAAGTGGGAAAAGAAATATTTAAAACCAGCTGTCTGTGGAATTAACATCCATTATGAGATGCTGAACTAGAAATCTGATATGGATGGAACATCTGAATTGATCATAGCACCTGAATGAGGTGCAAAGGAGATCAGGAAGGAGGAAAGAAGTGAGTCAGGTACAAGATGTTTTTGTAAAGATCCAAAATTGAGGATTTAACTACCTAAACATACCAACTATATCTTAAAAATGTTGATGAATGAGAGTTGCTATCTAAAGGACACCAAAGAACAGCAGTTTCCATACTTCAAACATTCAGACAATTTTATAGATCATTGACTGAGCTTATAATGTACATGTTTAAAGATATAACATTCAAAGGATTGCTTTGCTTTTCTGGATTATAGTGTTTCAGAGCTGCAATCTGAGCAAAGTTGCATGGTAGTAACATATCGCACACTTATGATAATGGCTGTTCTTTGCAAATCACTGATTGCAAGGGAGCTCAATAAGATTTTGAATAAATCAACATGTTTCAAATAGCCATCACATTCTTTGGTTTTGGGGAGGGAAGTTCCACTTACTGAACTTGTGTTACAGAGATGAGCAAATCAGGCAGTTGTTTACAGTGCTAACAGGCTAAATGTTTTCAGAGATCATTCTCTTTACCATAGCATTACCAGTTAATACAGAAAGTAAAGGTAGCATTTAGAAAATGTTACCTATTTACATTTGTGGTTGGCATTTAAACATATATAGCACACTGAATTTATCCTTTTTTTCTCTCTAGATTTTAATATTGATGCTCCTCCTTCCTTTAAGCCTGCCAAGAAATATTCAGACATTTCAGGACTTCCAGTAAGTACTGCTTTTTTCCCAATAAGTATTTTAGTTTTCAAAACTTGGATCTCACTTTTCACAANTGAGGAGAATTTTTTTTTCCCTGTGAGGGTGACAGAACCCTGGAACAGGCTGCCCAGGGGAGCTGTGTAGTCTCCCTCTCTAGAGATACTCAGACTCCACCTGGACACGTTCCTGTGTGATCTGGCATAGGAGATCCTGCTCTGGCTGGGGCGTTGGACTGGATGATCTTTCAAGGTCCCTTCCAGCCTCTGACATTCTGTGATTCCATGAATGAAATAAAACTGGTGTGTGTTTTTGTAAAAGATGTGCTTATTGTGGTTCCTATTCAGCCTTGAGCTTAATAGTTGTCCTGTGATTTATTGCCAAAACCCCAATACTGTCACCACATCACAAAATCCATAGGTTGTTAATAGATGCAAGGACAGATTAAATGCCTTGTCCTGCCAGGTGGTTCCTATCACACCCCCTTCCCAGATGTAGAGTCTGCATTGGTCTCCCATCATTTCTTATTCTTTAGATTGTTAACAATGAAAGCTGGTAGCAGTGTCCATGACTGCTAACTTGGCCAAGATTTAACCACACAGACTAAAATTTCTGTGCTGAGTGTTTGCCTTTCATTATACCTTTAGAGAAAATTTTTAAAAAGATGGCTCAACAATTTCCAAGAATGGGATTGGGCAAAGTCATATTGATTGTCCCAGGTTAAAACCTCCCCAGCTTGTTATCGTTGCTCTCAAACATTCCCTCCAACAAATCATCCTAAGTCAGACACTTGTCTGGGACTGGGGAATTTGACAAATGTATAGCCAGTGTGTCACAGATAGGCAGTTTTCTATGTAATTTTGCATTTATTACAAGGGAAAAAAAGAGGAATGTTGCATTTTAGACTATAAGTAAGGTTAAGTAGTAGTAAACACTAAATAACTACAATATTAAGTTTTGTAACATCAAAGAGCCTTAGTCAGAATTTCTCGGTCCCTTCCCCCAGTTCGATCTGTTTCTCATCCACAGGTCGCTAGTCCATCTCATAGGTTTTATATCACCTCATAGAAATGTCTGTAAATATCCACATTGAGTCTGTTGGTGTATGTTATCACAAGACCTTTCATTCTGTAAACTGAATTAGATGGAAGTCCCCATTGGGAAATAAATAGGTGAGCACTTAATTAAGGACTGCCTTATAGTGAGTACACAGTGCATGGTGTCAAAGAACAGCTGTAACACTAACTGTAATCCTGCACATTTGAGTTCTTAATTTGGTAGAGTATTCTTTGACTATTATTTTTTTTTTTTGGTAAGTAACACATTTAAATAAGCCATCTAGGAAGTGGTATGTTTCCAGCCCGTGCCTTTGAGTATGATTTGGAAATGGAGTGGCTGGTAGCCCTTGGTGTTCAAGAGGGAATGGGAAAGCAACATCTCCCTCACAGATGGAATGGCAGACAGCAAACAGAAGAGACTGCTTACAACCCTAGGGAAAATCATTCACTCCAGCCAGGGAGACTTACAGTCTTGTACTTGGAAGAGTATTGCTTTGATATAATAGCAGCTCGTTTTCATCTAAGGACCAAAACCTGCATAAGTATCCTTACTCTATGTAAAGATGCAGTGTATTGAGGAAGAGGAGATAGGTGTAAATGTGAAATAAAGCAGTTTGCACCAAAATAGCAAAAATTCCATACTGGGTCAGTTAATGGTTAATGTTTCCTGTCTTATCCTCTTATAGTTGCATTCACACCAGGTGTTGCTGGAGTTGCTGCAGCATCTCTGACGTTTGATGGGCTTATGTGGATCAGAAGATACAAAGGCATAAGTCCCATTTCCAGAAAACCAAATAATGCTTTTCAGCACTGACCTTTGATGCTTTTCATAATTGTTCAGTCATTGCACCTATAGTGAGATGATAATGCAGGTGATAGATGTGAGTGCAGATCAGGTCCTTACCAGCTAAGAGTCAGTTTAACCATGGGAAACACAAGTCTTCCTGTCAATTCCTCACTTTACCAACTTCTCCTTTCCATCAATAGCCTAATTAATCTAGCTCTGTCCTATCTATACTGTCCTTTAGATATAAACCCATTCAGTGCAGCTTTTCTTTCTTTTTTTTTTCAGTCTTCCCACTTTATTTTCCCGTTGATTTTCTATCCTGTCATTGCATTGTGAGACAACTTTCCTTTTTTGCCTTGCCTGCAAAGTTACTCTGATAAAAGTTACTATGATAAAAATACCATCTTTTAAAAACCTTTCTTAAGATAACTGAGACAGCATGTCCTTTAAATTGCTAAGTAGAAATGCTTCATAAGAAGCGCTAGCTTCAAAATAATTTCCTGGTAAGAAGATATGTAGGGTAATAGAATATTTTAGAAATCTGGTATAAGAAAAATGTCCCTATGTTTTCTGAGTAAAATTCTAAGTATTTGTGTAGGAATATATTTTCTGTGGGAATGCTGGATTCCCCATGGAAAAGAAAAAAACCCAGTAAATTCCTTAAGTATGAAAATAGAGAAGTATTAAAGCAGTCACATCAGTATGCTTGCAGTTACATTAAACACCACAGTGATCTTCTGCACTTTCTATGTGTAACACAAATGGAGTTACCTTTACCAATGGCCTAAGCAAAGCAGCCAAGGTATAGTCGTAAAGCAGCCTAGAATCCAAAAGCTATTGTCACTGCAAAATGAAATTTCTGTTTCCAAACTTGCAGGATGAATATTTAGACATTTTAATGTGCAAAACAAAGTAATTTATTAAAAAGCAGGTTAACACCTCCCAAACCTTCAAACGTTTGTATTTCTCTTACTTTTCTAAAAATGAATCAACCTAGTTACTATAGAAACAGACTATTGTATTTTAAAAAGCATGTATTTGTGCCTTTTGACTTAATTTCTATACATGATAGTTTTTGATTTGCAAAATCACCTTACTTTCCTAATTTATTTTAATTATTGATGATTAGTGGTAAAGTTTGTTTTCAGATTGAAGTCGTGGCATAACTGTGTTGTTACCATACATCACAGCCCAATATGAAGCATCAAAATAGTGAAGAGCTGCCGTAATGTTTTTAGCACAGATTGGTGCACAATACAAACTGCAGGTGTTGTTTGACTAGTTTATTACACAATCATGAACATTTGAAAATCAATCTACTTGGCTAGGTTTTTCTTACATGGAACTAGATTGAAGCTGTGAAATAAAAATAAATGTCTACCCGCTGTAACCACGAAGTTATTACTTGGGATAAATTTACCCCTCATGTCCTAACTCTCCTAATTTGTTTGAAAATTAATTAGTGTCTTTGCTGTTAGCTGACTACATTTTGTTAATCATGTAGCATTTCTTTGTAAAGAAACAAGCTACAAATTACACTCAGTTTTCTGCTAAGTCTTATCAGTCCAGGCAATCAATTGTATTGTTACCATGGTCAATAGATCCTTTACAGTATAAAAATGGTTCTGCACTTCAACTGTATGGATGGAGGGAATGATCCATCTCTTCTTGGCCTTTTCTTTTTTATTGGTAACATCTTAAGGGATCTCAGCTGTCTCTGCCTTGCAGTCTGCCACCATCTTCTCTTAAGGAGATGTACAAAAGACACTTTCAGACTCTTGGCAGGCACTTGGTAATCCAATGATGGTGAACATCGAGAGGCAATCCCCTTAAAGCTGCTTTCTTCCAGCCTAGCCTCTCGTGTTGCTCCCAGGCTCATCTGAGCTCAAGGTTTTTGTAGCAATAGTATGTGTGTGTGGAGGATGGCCAGGAACTGGCACTCCTCCCAGGCACCCAGGGTCCGTACGTAGCAGAGAATACAAATGTAGCCTAGTGTTTTCTGTTCAGGCAGCTATCCTGAACGCAGGCATCTAGAGCAAAGCAGGGGACACAGTTCAAATTTCTTACCAGTTCAGTCACAGGAACCATAAGCTGAAACTCCCTTGCTTTAACAACCACTTTAAAGTTGCATGCATGAAAAGAAAGTAAGTCCAAAGCTATCAGAACACCATCATTCAGCCTCTGTGGGTAATTTCTTGGCAGCAGCCCAACACTTTGGAGACCTGCCTAGGAAGAGACTGAACAAGGAACAGAGTTGCTAGGGTCAGTTTAGAGAGTTGAGGAATTTCTTCTGCACTGTGTTTTGTATGAAACTGGTTTAGACCTCTGCTAAGTTTAGTGCATTTCTAATGTGATTTTAGAGGGATCTATTAACATCTCAGAATTTCTGACAGAAGGAGAAATAAAAAAGTATAAACTTTTGGTCCCATGGTAGAACAGCAGTGCTGCAACTGGAAAAGAAACCCACTATTTTGTAGTCTTGTAATTAGAGACCTTTTTAGGGTTCTGTTTCAATATTTTATTTGAATAGCATCTCTGCTGTTTTTTCTTTTTCAGGCAAATTACACAGACCCCCAGAGCAAGCTCAGATTTAGTACTGTGGAAGAATTTGCTTATATTCGGATGCTCCCTTCAGATGTCGTTACAGGATACCTTGCTCTAAGGAAGGCAACAAGTATTGTTTCCTGAAAAGACCAAATGTTGTATATTGCTTGTGAACAGTGCTAATTTTGAGATTCGTGATGGAAACTGCCTGCAGGACTGAGGTTCCTTAAAACTATGTATGGGTTTTTTACATCTGGAAGGAGTTGATGATACATGGATTTAAAGGACATCTGGATTTCGTTTCAATCGGTGCTGATATTTGTTAGTTTGCCAGTTTGTAAGCAATTTGATTTGGTGAGAAGAATAGCTTACACCTTAAGGATATCTATCTGCACTGTAATGTCTGAGTTATATTAATTTTTGTAGAGCCAGGATTTCATCTACACCCTGTATATTTTATTTGTGCTGCTCTGGCTGAGAATAAGCAGTCATTTGATTAAGGAAAAGGTACCAAGATATCCCAAATTCTGAACACGCCTTGCCAGATGAGCTGTCCCCTTGGCTATGAAGAGGTTTATCCCCACATGTAAAATGAAGCTAAAATACCTAGTAAGTGCTGCTGTTGTGGTGACTGTTTATGGTACTGAGCACTGTGGAAATGAACAGCTTCACACAAATATCTACATTGAAGAAATGTCAGCATAAAGATAGACTCAAACTTGTTTTCAAAATACCCTATTTAATATGGATAGCAGGATCAGATCAATCACCAGGTATCTCTTAAACGCGACAGTTTGTAGCTGAGTGCTTCATGTCACAACCTGACTGTTCTTCTGCCTTTCCTAGTTATTACAATCTAGTCTAAATCTTCCCT
>WBNM01002404.1:0-10517 GCA_013399055.1 Ramphastos sulfuratus | reverse complement strand
ACATTTGAGGGTCCCTTCTAACCAAATTCATTCTATGGTTCTATAATTCTGACCTAAAATATTAGAATCTCCTTTGAATAATGTAGCCTGATAGCTATCATCTATTTTATGTAGCTAAATAGATGTTTTCACTTTGTCCAGCTTTAGCATTACTGAAGATATGAATATTCATTATCCTAAACTGCAGCTACTAATATAAATAAATTATGCATACATAAAGACTTTTTTTCATAACAAAAATAGCTTTTATAGTGCAACTCTACTATGTACAGACCATTTGCAGATATGAGGTCACAGGGTCAATAGATAGATTTTTTATGAGCATCTCACCAGCTAGTACAGAAAGTTATTGTCTTTGCTTCCTTAATCTCTAAAAGAAAATGGAAGGAAAAGGAAAATTATTGCTTCAATGAGTGTCTAGAAGAGAATTGACTTTTTCTTTAACATTGCTAAGAAGGAGCTCAAGATAACTCAAACTCCCTGCTTTACCAGATGCCTTTAAAAATGTGTGCTACACTTCAGCATGCTTCATATGTCATGAAAGATACTTTTGTCTCTGGTTGTTTGTTGTTTACACAGTCACTTTTTTACATAATTCAAGTCACAACGCACCACCCCCCCCAAACAAAAACAAAAACCAAACAAAAACCAAAAAAACACTTACAAATGAAAAATTTATTGAATCAGGGAAGAAAAATAAAGCTGATCCATCCCCAGCTGGATGGCACTTGCATCTCTGTGTGTGTGTACATGTGAGTGTGTGCATGTGAGTGGCTTGTGTCAGGTATTGTGATGGTTTGGGAGTTAACTGCCCCCCAGACTATGAAAAAATCACCCAGACTAGACTCAGCCAGCTGGAAGTTAAGGAATGAAGCTCTATTTACAGCTTAGCACAATATACAAGCAGATATATACACAATATACATGAATATTTACAGAAATATACAGAAATATGCAAGTTAAAGGTAATACAGAAACACAATACTCCTCCCAGAAATCACAGTCCCCAGGAGGGGCTCCCAACCACCCTCCCTTATCAACATTTGTGTCCTTGTTTTTATACATCTCAGCAAGCCTATGAGTGAAGCAGATGTCACCATTGTTTTCTTTTCACAGCCTATAATCAATTTTTTTTTCATTAAAACATTCCAATTAGCCTCAAACCAACACAGGTATTTTCATGTCTTTTATCAGAAGGTGGAGAACATCTACTACCAAGCACATTTGAGTAGGAGCATGGCAAAATTCTGCCTTTTTCATCAAGGTCTGTATATTACAGTTGTGTAGAAAATGCATGGCAGATAATCACCTTTTTTACCATATTAATTAGAAGGATTGGTTTGCACTATAGTATGTGCAAATACTGTGTGCGCATGAAGAGTAAATTTAATTTTTAACTAACGCACACAAAGTTGGGCATTTGCTTAGTTATGCTCTGCATGAGTCTTTACAGAACTACAGACACCTTTTTGGGTCCTGCAGATGTTAGACACTAACACTGTCAGGCACGCACATGGTGGGCTTGACTCTGTTGTAACAAGACCAGAAGGATCCGTGCCTTGCTTCAGCAGCAGCTAGACACTAGCCTTCTGAAACAGCACTAAAATGAGCCAAAGGCAGACAGGGATGAGAATCAGTTTCGGAGTAAGTTACTGTAGGGTTAATTTATGGGTTTATACATAGGTGCCTACACTATGTGGTCTCACTGAGATTCCATCAGTGTAGTTATCTGACCTAGTCACCAGTTGCTGTCACTGAGTCTATGTGTATCCTTAAAGTCACGTATCCAATCTGCAAATCATCTACAGATATAGTGGTTGTCTTTTGGTATTTGTGATGGTTTGGGAGTTACCGTCCCCCACACACAATGAAATCACCCAGACTAGACTCAGCCAGCTGAAAGTTAAGGAATGAAGCTATATTTACAGTTTAGCACAATTTACAAGCAGATATATACATGATATACCGTTAGACACAAGTTAAAAGTAATACAGAAACATGATACTCTCTCCAAAACAAGCAGATTGCCATGAGGATCCCAACCCAAACCTGCCCCTTTTCTTCCCTTTTTCACTCCCTTCAGAAATAACCAGGTCAATCCCCATATATCTCACATGATAAATCTGGAGAGATCTGAGGTGAGATGTCAAAAAGACGACAAGGAAGTTAGAGGAAATAAAGGGTTAGGTTGGATTAGAGTTAAGGCAGAAAGCAACCACAGACCATCAGAGCGAAGGAGCAGAACAACTGAGAACTAACTCAGAAGTGTGTGAGAGGTGTCTGTTGCATTTCTCAGTTGCATTTCTCAGCAGAAGAACTAGTGATATAGGTTACTGTTGTTGTTTTTCCTTCTTTTCACAGCTAAGGATTTAGCTCTCAGTAAAATATTCCAATTAACCTCAAACCAGCACAGTATTGCAGATGGAAATAACCACCTATGTTTAGGGCGATCTTTGCTGACTATGTGCTGGTTTGAGGCTAATTGGAATATTTTAATAGAGAAAATTATAGAGAATTATAGAGAAAACAACGGTGATGTCTACTTCACTCATAGGCTTGCTGAGATGTTTAAGACTAAGAATACAAAACAAAGACAAGACACTTGGGCACAGACACTCGGGCTGTCTAGCTTTTCTTGCCTTCTCTTCTCCAATGAATAATCTAACTAACCACTTTCCTTCTAATCCCCCTGGCTGATTCTCCAAACTCATCCTGTGCGTAAGCCAAACCCTGGGGTAAGGTAGAGGGGCAGAGAGGGGGTGGAAGGGTGGTTGGAAGCCCCTCCTGGGGACTCTGATTTCTGGGAGGGGTGTTGTGTTTCTGTATTGCCTTTAACTTGTATATTTCTGTAAATATTCCTGTACATTGTGTATATATCTGCTTGTATATTGTGCTAAGCTTCAGTCCTTAACTTCCAGCTGGTTGAGTCTAGTCTGGGTGATTTTACAAAGGTTGGGGGGGTGGGGAGCTCCCAAACCGTCACAGACTAGAAGGGCAGTTTAGGCATCTATTTGCAAGTTCATGTGAAGACACCTAAAGGTAGGTGTCTCTGACCAAGCCATGAATTCCTTATGTCCTTCACAGAGAAACCATCTAGGCTTGCATGACAAATAATCTGTGGATTCTGAAAATTATGCATTTTATTATATACAGATTATATAATGTGTGCAAAGTCTGGATTCAAAATCCTCTTCTCTGATACAAATCAGAAGAACAACTCGGAATGTCAGTCAGCATGCAGTGAAGATTTCATATTAAAAATAATCATGGGATCTCTCCCGCAAAGCACATAACATGTTTCATTAGAAAAAAGGCATTGCTAAGACTGAAAAGACACTGCAGAGGATTATCAACATTATTTCAGGCTTTCAGACTCTGAGTCATGAGGCAAGATTAGCAGCACAAAAAGAACAGAGATTTCACAGAACTCCATCCCATCTGGAAAACAGCATAACAGAGTCATGTTGAGAAACTCTTTGATACCGTAACTAATTCAAAACCATGATGCCTTGAGGTTGGCTTACACTTGGGAAAGTGATTTTAGTGGAAGTTCTGCAAATCTTCAAGTACTGCAATCAAGGAGTCAGCCTTCAATGAGGGAGGAATAACTCCAGCTTGAAAATGTCCTCTATCGCTCCTTAAAATCTTCTGATTTTTAACTCCATAAACCTAGACTGCAGAACTCCAGCTCTGTGGGTAAAAAGGTTTATTTTTTAATTCTCAAATAAAATAAACGGTTGGTCCAGTTCAAGAAGATTCCCTTGCCAGTATTTTTTTTTTCTTTCTCTCATGCAGAGATTTCCACAAATGGTAGTGGCAAAAGACACTGTTGCCCATTCTAGCTCTGTGGGAAGAGGAAGTGGAAAATATCCAGAATAAAAGGAGATGCAATATACAAATAAATGAAGTTCTTTTTCTGTTCTTCTCCTACTGTGGTTGTAAGAGCACAGCTAAGAGAGCACAAACCCATATGAAATCACAGGGGGGAATGTAGAAGGAATAAGAAAAAGGATTACCAGAATCAGTTCAGTTTTTTATGAATTCTCATTTAACTGGGGTTAAAATCACCTTCAGTACCACTCCTATTGTTTTGCCTTTTAATTGATTCTCTAATGATGGAGGTTGGAGATTACAGCAAGAAATGCAATAAATACTTCCACAAAGGAGAAACTTTACAAATCATAGAACAATACATTTTTTTTTCTGTTTGGGAAAGACCTCTCAGACCTTGTCCAATTGTCAGCCTAACACCACCATGGCTATTAAACCATGTCCCAAAGTGCCATGTCCATGCATTTCTTGAACAACTCCAGGGACAATGATTGCACCATCTCTCTGGGCAGCTTATTGCAATCACTGACCACTCTTTCAGCAATTTTTGCTAATACCCAATCTAAACTTGGCAAAATTTTAGGCCATTTCCTCTCCTTCTATCAACTGATACATGAGAGAAGAGACCAGCTTCCACCTCACTACAACCTCCTTTCAGGTAGTTGTAGAGAGCAATGAGGCGTCCCCTCAACATTCTCTCTCCAGAGTAAACAATCCCAGTTCCCTCAGATACTCCTCATAAGACTTGTTCTCCAGACCCTTCATCNGGAGAAGGTGGAAGGGTGGTTGGGAGCCCCTCCTGGGGTCTCTGATTTCTGGGAGGGGTGGTGTGTTTCTGTATTACCTTTACCTTGTATATTTCTGTAAATATTCCTGTATATAGTGTATATATCTGCTTGTATATTGTGCTAAGCTGTAAATAGAGCTTCATTCCTTAACTTCCAGCTGGCTGAGTTCTAGTCTGGGTCATTTTACAAAGTGTAGGGGGCGGGGAACTCCCAAACCATCACAAATTCTAAAAAAAGATCAAAAATAGATGAACACATTTGCATTAAACTGCACAATATGGATATATGGAAAATATAACTACTTATACAGATGTAAAAGGAACACTGCATATGCCCATGATGATACCAAATGTCACATTGACTTCTTTATTGTGCCTATTTATTTTATAATACTCATGTGAGGATATTTTAAGTGTTTGCATGTGCCTACACATATACAGGGACACATCTGTACAGCACTCAAGAGCGTGTAACTATCTAGAGAGATACAGATGTATTTATCTTTGGATTTATGGTATCTTTTTTTTTTCTTTTCATAAACGATATATCTTATTGCTACTTAGGGAACATAGCACTTGCTCCAGTTCTTTCAGCATTCTAAATGTCTCTTCTGATTCCAGTTTCTGTCTTCCACACAACTCTCCAGAGGATATTTTCTTCAAAATAGACAAATGTACAGCAAAAGGAATGAAGCTATTTAATAAATTAATCATTAAAAAATGGCTAAGTCAGACTGCATCAGAGAGTATCTTTGATTTGAGACATTTTTTTCCATGAGAGTGTCAGATTTATTTCATTCAATATTTAAATACCTCTAAAAGAAGTGAAAGCTCAAGGTCAAACTCAAAACTGTTTTGTTCAAAATGCAAACACTGTTTGACCTTTCTGTGCACTTGGTTTGCATCAGTGTAATTTTGCCTGTTTGGTTTTATTACGTTTGTCTGAGGATGAAGATGCTGAAATCTTGGATAATCCAACTGCTTGATTATCTTTTAATTGTATCTTTCCTGTCCTTCTTTACTGTTTTTCAACAAGTTTTAAAATAAATCATACAGTGAGAGATAATCCAAAGGTATGTTAATGAAATTGATGTCATGTCTCTCACACACTGAGAACTGTAGGTGTTGTTTCATTTCATAAATAGTAATGACTTTGGATTTAGCCACCAACTGGCAATTGCACTTGTATTACATGTTCAGGACTACCCAAAATTACCTGATGTAAGCTTTCTAATATTACTAGAAGTAGCTGTATCATCACGTAGAAATGATGATCACTATTTTATTGGTTGCAGCCTACAGCCAATGGATCAGTGTGTCTCCAAGCTGTCTTTTGTTTTGTCTTCTTGAATCACAGTATCACACATTCATGTCTTACTGAACATGGATATATGAATATGGTTTTTCTTGCTGGTTTTGGTTTTGTTTTATTTTCAATGATGACATAGCATCTTAAGAAGCTTTAAGACAGGCCTGAGAGGTGTGGTTGTTTATATTCCCAGGCAGTGAAATCAGGGATGACAACATTAGTCTGGAGTGTCAAAAGAATCCAACTGTTTTACTCAGTATGTGTTTTCTTCAGTTTCTTTTGGCCTGTACTGGTGATAAAGATAGAAATCTGCACAAATACAATGTTTTCAAGACTTCTTTCAACGTGCTGGGTTTACTGGTGTATTTGGGCCCTTTTCTTTGATTAATGTTGTTTTCTGCCTGACCTCCATCCCACCATGAACACTTCTGTACTATGATCTTTCTTATTCTTTCATTTCAACTCTTCCCAGTGCTGTCACCCTCCAGTTTTCTACAAATCAAAGTTCCTTCATCTTCCGGGTCCTTTAACTTTCACTGTCACTAGTGCAGAAGGTCCAAACATAATTTTCTCAGGTCTTTTTGGGGAAAGGGGAAATTTTAAGAACACTGAAGTATTTCCACAGAAAGCAGCAGGAACATATTCTGAAATATTTAAAAAAAAAAAAAAGCCACAACAGGAAAGTAGTATAGATTTTTATTGAGTAGAGGAAAAGACCAACTATGAAACTGTTTGTGAAACAGCACAGTCACATTTTCCTATATTCTAAGGGTTTTCCTCCTTAGGAAAGACCACCACTGTGGCATTTCAATAGTTTAACTTCAGTCACTTCAGTATGTGGCAAATGAAAAACACTGTCACATACTGGGGGCTTGGGCAAGAAGGTACTTTGCAGCTGGCTGGGTTGCTCTGCATTGTTTTCAGATAAGCTGTATTGCACAAGCAGCATTTTTTCCATATGCTGTTAAATTTCCAGTGGGAGTGAGGGGTAGTAGTTGATAAAGTCCAAGTCCCTGGCAGAATGCTTAGGATCTGTTAAAATAAAACCAGCAGCATTTCAAGATGCATATATACATTTAACAACTGGGAGATTTCAAAATTGCCTTTGCTTAAGCTGGTGAGGCTACATTTGCAGGACTGTTTGCGGTCCTTCAAAACCAACTCTGGAATGGTTCACACAGTAGAGAAGAGGACAAAGCATGTGGCCATGACAGAGAGAGAGGGACCAGAAGATAGCAGATCTCTGCAAAAGCCAGAGGAATTACGGTGACTTGACATTTCCTGAAGGAGTAGGGAATATAGCAGAATTTCAGTGAGGTAATGGGATGCAGAAACCTGAGTAGCTCTAAACCTGGAGTAAGCTAAATAAGGAAGCAATGAAGTTCAACAGCATTCCTTTATAAGACAGTGAATATAGACCTGGCCTCATGTCCCAGGTAACAGGTGATAGAATAAGAGGAATGGACTCGAGTTGCACCAGAGGAGTTTTAGTTATCAGGCAGTGGAACAGGCTGACCAGGGAGGTGCTGGAATCATCATTGCTGGAGGTGTTAGAAGACATTTGGATGAGGAGTTTAAGGACACTAACAATTGAGTACAGAAGGATGTTAAGTTATGGTTGGACTCAATGATCTTAAGGTCTTTTCCAAACAGGCAATTCTGTGATTCTGTAGCCTACACAATTGAACTCTTAAGATCAGCAGCAGAAATGCCACTCAGAAAGCTTGATGGTTAGTAAAAGGGTATAAAAGCTTGTAAAAAATTGGAACCAAAGAAGTGAACTTGAAGAGTTTGTTGTGTTTTCCCTTAAATGATTGACATTCCCTTCCTTCTGTGATAATCCAAATGCAAAACATATTTTGATAATAACTGCATGTGCTGCCTGAGCTGACAGCATGGGTGGGAGCAGCAGTAGATTAGGTGAGAAACAGGAAGGCCTTTTCCTTCAGCACTGCTTCTCAACAATGAGAAGGTACAATGTTAAGTAACATACACCATTAAGTACACATTCCTACATACACTTGCACTATGCAAGTAATGAACAGCCCTAGGTAACGGACACCCACTGTACACATGCTCTGCTTCAGACCATGTCCCAGAGATGGACAAAGTTTGCTGTGGAGTCAGGACCACAAACAGTAAATCTGTCTGGATGGACAGTAGACAGTTCAGATCCATATATGCTACAGGTAGTTGTTAATGCGACCCACAATTTCTCAGGTCAGTTTTAGGATACAGCTTTGTTCCTGCAGCAATTCCAGTGGATATGGCTAGATGCCAAATAGGCAGTTTACTTCTAAAACACCCTCTTTGAAATGACAGTGTAGCGTGAGATAATTTGTCTGAAATACACAATCGATAAAGGCTTTTCCCTTTATCTTCTGAACAGAAGCCAGGTCTAACTGCAGTTGTCTTATGGGTAGTTTCTGGTTGTATCCAAATTCTAACATCAGTTGTCCTTTTTGTTTCTTACACTGGTGTCTGCACAGACATGTTTTGATCTCCTTACTTGTAAAAGGAATTACTTCAAGTCTAGTAAATTAAATGTGTCGTGCAAATGCACAGTGAGGGACTGTTTAACTCTCTCCCTGGGTATGTAGAAACAGAGAAGTGTTTATCATCTCTGCTTGTGGCCTGATAAACAAATTAAACTCCACTATCCTTTGGGATATAGCTTTAGTTTAGTATAGTTATGACACACAGCTTTCTGGTCTTAAAGAATTCTCCAAACAAATCAAATCTCAGCTCTGTCAGAACACAGCCTGAGGTGTGGCATTTACTTCTGCATTATGAGCTTGCATGAGGTGAGGCTCATGCCTCGTGTTTGAGAATGTATGGAAAGCCAAAACTAGCAAGCTCAGAGACNAGCCACAAACAAGTTTTGCAATAAGTGATAGTGATCAGAGAATCACAGAATTATCAGGGTTGGAAGGGACCTCTAGTTCCAACCCCCCTGCCATGGGCAAGGAGACCTTCCACTAGATGTTTGCCCAGAGTCACATCCAGCCTGGATGAAAACATCCAGGGATGAGGCTTCCACCACCTTTCCAGGCAAACTGTTCCACTGTCTCACCAGCCTTATGGTGAAGAACTTTCTAATGTCTCATCTAAATCTATCCTCCTCTAGCACGGATCCATTCCCCCTAGTCCTATCACTACCCAACATCCTAAAAAGTCCCTCAGTGGCTTTCCTGTAGGCCCCTTTCAGATACTGGAAGGCCACAATAAGATCTCCCCGGAGCCTTCTTTTGTCTAAACCGAACAAGCGCAGCTGTCTCTGCCTGTCCTCATAGGAGAGGAGCTCCAGCCCTCTGATCATCTTCCTCATGACCCTGCTCTGGACATGTGCTAGCATGTCTGTATCTTTCTTGTAATAGGGGTTCCAGAACTGGACAGAGCCAGTCACTGCCCAGCCTATATAGGTGCCTGGGATTCCCCCAACTCAGATGCAAGACCCTGCATCCTGACGGAACCATAGGCTCTTTTTTTGAGATTAAGTCAGTCACCAGAGTAAAGTTAGAAAAGCCCTTGGAGCTTTTGCCCTCTTCATAACACGGCTCCCCTTTTGCATTCAATAAAATACTGATAATGTGATTCAAATACCATGAAAACTGCATAATTATTATTTTATGCTTAATGTGGTAGATTTGGTCGTTGTCTGAAGCAAGAACACACTCCTTTTTTTCCCCAAAAGGATACTGATTGGCATTGATTGCCCTGAGAAGCCTCAGCTGGGACCTCTGTAACTGTGCCGACTCTAGCTCTCACCCAACAGCACAAAAGCTGGTTGATCTACACTGTAGCTGTGCTTGTTTTCAGCCCTGCTCCTTATCTTTTCAGTTTCTTTTTGTTTGGGTTTTTTCATTTGGGTTTTGGGTTTGTGGTTTTTTAATTTGGGGGGGGAGGGGTTGTTTTTTTGGGGGGGGTTTTGGGGGGGGGTGTGTGTTGGTTTTTGGCGGGGGTTGGGGATTTTTTTGGGTTTGGGTTTTGTGGGGTTTTTTTGGTTGGTCAGTTGCTGTGTTCTTTTGTGTGTGTTCTAAATATATAGTTTAGCATTATTTCCAGTTCTGTCCCTGGTCATGTTTTTTGCTCCTAGATGGACCTTGTTCAGCCTCTTGCCTCAAAGCACAGAGGCAGAAGTTGTCTTGGTGGGTTGTTTTGCTTGTTTGTTTCCACGGTGAGAGGGTTCACAGTGATGTGTTTAACCATGGTCTTGGTACACTTGTTGGTTTTCACAGAACTAAGTTTTACTGAATAGAGAAAGGGAATCATGTGGAAGACTGAATGATCTAAAGGTTTTAATGGTGAGTGTAATTGTAGAAGCTGTGAGACCTCGTGACTCTTTAAAAACAAGAAAGTTAGGATCCAAAGCCTGTTTATGATCTGAGAGCATAAAGGGGAAGAATAGCAAAGGCTTGGAAGCCTACAGTGAGACAGGTATCCCACAACAATTCTCTTTCATTAGTACTGTCCATGAATCTACAGGTGTCAGGTAGCTAAGGTTCAGGATGGAGAAAACACCAGAAAGTGATGATTTAGAAGTACCCTGCAAACCTTAAGTTATGTAGGTGCCACGGAAGGGGTAATTAG
>WBNM01002393.1:0-14046 GCA_013399055.1 Ramphastos sulfuratus | reverse complement strand
TTTTTTTTTGATAACTGAAACAAATTTTTATGGTCAGTTTTCACAAGGCTCCTGTTTTTCCCCAAGGTTAGGAAGAAACTTGCAAGGTGTTAAAGCATTTGCATTTCCATTGGCAAAATATGAGCAGTGTCAAGGATAAGAGGGCCCTGTGGCTTCTACTGTGCCTTACAAAAATTCTAGTCTGTCAAAATAATGTCTAAGTTTGTGTTTAAGCTATAACTAACATATCCTTTGTCTTCATTAAGATGGCCTTCGTCGAATGTTGTGTCAGGTTGGTTTACAAGAGGGCCCAGATGGTGAAAATTCTTCTCTTGTAGATAAGCTGATGCTGTATGATTCTAAACTGTGGAAAGGTGAGTTTTCTCAAACTTCTGGAAAATGCTAAAGAATGCTATGCATAAGAGTTATTTTTCCCTTTACTGTATCTGCTAACGTTGCTGTGGTATATTTTAGACAGCATTGCCTGACTTGCTATGATCTGTCCCTGCATGATGCACTTCAAATATATTGAAGACAGGAGCACAAGGAAACCATTTGGAGATGGAGTTTGGTTTAGGTCTAATTTTTCGGAATAGTCTGAAATTAAGACTTGAGTGATTTGAGCTTTGTCTGCTTTCTGTGATCTCAAGCATCCATATCGTATCTACCAAAATGCTTCTTTTTAAGGGATAGATCAGAGGTTTCCTACTTGTGTTTGTATTCATGTTTTGAGAACATTCAGTGAAAACTACTCTTTTGTTCCTTTAGAGCCCTTAACATTTTAAAAACCTTATTGGTGTGTTGGGATTGGCTAGACAGTTGAGATTTTGAGAAGGTGTAAGTAGTTAATTTCTTTTCCCATATGGATTCTGTGTCTGATTTGATACCTCTAAAGGTTGTGTAAGAAAGAGAAGAACAAAGAGAAGGCAGAGAGTGGTGCATTGTACATGTCCTTTCTTTACTTAAATATGAATGTAGTGTTTTGAACATTGCTACTCTCCTTGCAGTATCTTTTGTCATTCTGTGTTCTGGGGTACAGATTTTCTAGAGAATAGTAGTATCTCTTTGTGTTATGTCTTGGGAACTTCTTAGTGCAGCAATAAAAGAAAGAAGTGAGGTGAAAAGCAGATGTAATATGTAACCACAGATTCTGTAGTGTGAAAGGTACTGCATTTCTGGGCCATTGTAATGTTTTGTTTGCAGGTTTTGTTGTGATGGTGCCTTTCATGTAAGGAAGGAGTAATTTCTGCATTTCTTGTTCAGTATCAATATTTTTCTGTACATGTAGTGTGTAGTTATCTGCATTAAGGAATGGCTTTTGACTTAAAGTGGCCTACAGAAAGAAATGGTATACATATGTGCATGAATTTTCAAGCTATGTGCAGATTCACAGGTTGTATCAGGCTGGAAGGGACCCTCAAAGGTCATCTTGGCCAACCCCCCTGCAGTGAGCAGGGATACCTCAAACTAGATAAGCCTGCTTGGGGTCCTATCAAATGTGATCTTGAATGTCTCCAGGGATGGGGCCTCAACTACATCCCATTCCAGTATTTTGGCATTCTCATTATAAGGAACTTTGTATGTCCAACCTAAATCTAGCCTGCTCCAGTTTAAATCATTGCCCCTTATATTATCACTACAAGCCCTTCTAAACAATCGTTCCCCAGCCTTCTGTAGGTCCTCTTTAGAAATGGAAATGCTGCTATAATGTCTCCCCAGAGTCTTCTCTCCAGGCTTAACAGCTCCAATTCCTTCAGCCTGTCTCCATAGGAGAGGTGCTACAGTCCTCTGATGAATTTTGTGGCCCTTCTCCACACTCATACTGACTCATATAGTCAGTAGTTTGTATTGATAGTATTTTCTGGGATGGCCTAGAAATTCAGAAATGACTAAGCTAATTATTTTGTAGGGTTGTTCACAACTATCAAATTTTATTGCCGTTCCCAAGACTTTTCATTGTAGTGTGCTTTTTTTTGACTCTGGACTATCCAAATCCTCTGTTTTATCCTAAGGATAAATAGGGTTCTGTTATTGTTTGCTGGACTTGCCTTGTGTGAAGGTTTATGTCCTCATGCAAAAGTACAGTGTTACCTTATAAAGAGTAACAAATAATGCCCTTAGAAGAATTTTGATTTCTGTGTTCCGCAATGAAATGCATTCTTACCTCCTTCCATAGAAGTTTACTTTTCTCATTGTGGCACAGTCTACTTGCTAGAGGGCAGGGATCCATCCAGAGGGACCTGGACAGGCTACAGANGGTTGGAGGAGGCCTTGAGTGACCTGTGCTATGGGTGAGGGAGGTGTCCCTGCCTATGGCAGGGGGTTGGAACTAGATGATCTTTGAGGTCCCTTCCATCCTTACCATTCTATGATAATGTTTCCTTAACACGTTGATAACCAAATATTGCATGTCACCATTTTCTCTTTTTTTCTTTAAAGGAGCTAGAAATGTGTATCACCAATTATTCATGAGCAGTCTGCTTATGGATTTGAAATACAAGAAACTTTTTGCTGTCCGCTTTGCAAGAGTAAGTATCTTTCTTACCAAAAGCTATCAAATGCTTACGCTGCTTAGCAAAGACAGTTTAGTTAGCAAAGAGTGCTTCAAATCAACTGTTCACCTTTGATGAAAGTGAAAAATTGAAATGCTGACTACTTGATACCTGTCTTCAGAATATTAGTTATAATGACATCTCATCTCCTAGGAAGAAAGTGGGCTGTCCAGGCTCCCCAGAATTAAAGAAGTTCAGATGTCTTCGCTGCCAGCTATGCAGGCTATCATTTCTTAAGAGCTAATCGCTTCTCATTGTTGAGATGTGAGCTGTTAGAAATACTCAGAAATACTGCTGAAATTCAGTTATGCTGATTGGTATTTCTGCAGTAATTAATATCTGAAGTGTTTTAAATCAGCTCACTCTGCTGAAGACAGTTTTTCTTTTGGGTCGAAAATAAAGTATTAGTTTTCATCGTGAGAATGAGTAGACCTCACATGTGAGCAGATTAAGTTGTCATGTTCTTTGTTCAAAATACCTATGTAATAATCCATAAGAGCTACTCTTCCCTTTATCATGGCATTAAAGTTTCCCAGAGCAGACATTTAAATTAAAAAAATCAGGTCAGTGTGGATTAGAGGTGAATTTCCCCTTGTTGTTTAGAATTACCGGCAGTTGCAGAGAGATTATATGGAGGATGATCACGAACGGGCAGTATCGGTGGCTGCTCTGTCTGTCCAACTCTTCACTGTACCTACTCTGGTGAGTAGTGCCTGTCTTTCTTTTAAAAACTGATAGTTGGCACTCCTTGCCTTTTTTTGCCTCCTTCTTAATAGAACTATGAGCGATTGCAGAGTGATTTTATGAAAGATGACCACGACAGAGAGTTCTCAATTGCTGACCTCTCGATACAGATATTCACAGTGCCTTCTCTTGTAAGTACTGAAAGACCAAAAAAAGGAAATCTTTTATTTGTTAAAAGCCACTCAAGGTTCTTGACTCGAGACTACAGGTTTCTTTAATGTTACTGTGGAAATTCAGGGCACTGCTGCTGCACAGGAGTCGGTTTGCACACATTGCAAAGGGTTTAGAAGTTAAAGCATTTGACATTGCAGAGTTAAAGTGTGGCTTCCCAGAGTGGGCTAGGTATCTTTTGGATTTCTTTTTACACTTCTTTCTAAAATTAGTAGAAGAGGTACTTAAATGTTTATTTGGAGACACACACAAAACATTTCCACTTCTTGCCATACTGAGATGCAGTTACTGTTAGTAGAAATCTGCTGTGGTTTGCATATCACTGTTTTGGAGCATACCCTTCTGGTCCAGTTTTATAAATGATCCACTTGATGGAAACTTTCCAATCAATGAAAGTGCAAGCAAAAATGGTCTCGTGGTATTTCCCACTTCCTTTGGTACTTCCAGACTCAGATGCCTTCTTTCAGGTTTCCAGTAAGCTTTTGTTGCAGTGTTGTTTCTCCCAGCTGACTAATTCTGCTGGTCCTTCACTAGTTTAAATTTGTTTAGGAAATGTCTTTTTATGCTTCAGGCTCCAAATAAGTCTATCTTTGCTTGTATTAGAGACTAGACAAATTTTAACTTTGGAGCTGTACTGGAAATAAAAGTCTGATTTTCATAGCCTGAATTGCTTAAAAATCAATGCTTCCAAATTCAATTAGCTTAATTGAGCTCTGAAATTCAATAGTAGCATGGCAGTTAAAATACTGACCAAGTTGTTTTTCAGTTTCCTAGGGGTGGATGTTATTTGTGGGGATTCAAGGAGACCTCAGGATTTTGTTTCCGTGGTAAACAGCAATATTGCATTACCTCTTTTTAATTTTGATGCTCTCAGTAAGAGTGTTGCCAGTATTACAGTTGGATTTAGCCAACTAGTATTATTCAAATAGCTATAGTAGTTTTTCCTTGAGCAGATGAGGCAGTGGAATGTGTGTATTAAATACATATAGAATCACAGAATGGTAAGGTTGGAAGGGACCTCAAGGATCATCTAGTTCCAACCCCCTGCCATAGGCAGGGACATCTCCCACTAGTACAAGTTACTCAAGACCTCGTCCAACCTGGCCTTGAACACCTCCAGGGAGGGAGCAGCCACAACCTCCCTGGGCAACCTGTGCCAGTGTCTCACCACCCTCACTGCAAACAACTTCCTCCTAACATCCAGTTTCAATCTCCCCTCTGCCACTTCAAACCCATTGCCCCTTGTCCTGGCATTGCAAGACCTTGTCAATAGTCCCTCCCCAACCTTCCTGTAGGCCCCCTTCAGATATTGGAAGGCTACTCTAAGGTCTCCTGGAAGCCTTCTCTTCTCCAGGCTGCAGAGCCCCAACTCTCTTAGCCTTCAAAAGAGAACTTCAAAGATATCTTTAGAGAATAATTGCAGTCTCCCTTTTACATGTTTTCTCTTTCAAAAGCATGCAAAGTAGAACAGCATATTGCTTTTGACTCTCTTGTAGACTGCTGACATGGGAATAATTGTGATAAGCTCTTAGCATGTAAATTGAGAATTGTTTTTATATGTATTTGGAGCTATTTATTCTTAACTGAATAAGTTGAAGAATGGACAACCACTCAACCATCCCTCAGTTACATTTTCTAACTTAGTAATTTATCTTAGTAATTTAAGGGTTTGAGCTTTTATATAACTGAGGTTTTTTGGCTTGAGAGAGGATGGGTGGCTGCGTTGGTGGTGATGTTACTGTCATTTGTTTGTGTGTTAAATGTTAACCATTAGATTTTTTTTTTTTTTCTGTTGCAGTCAGTAGCATTTTAGAAACTGTATTTTGGAGTATCATTAGCAACTGTAGAACCCAGAAGCTCAATTACCAGTGTTGTTGTGGTAGATCAGAGTGTCCAGTCTTCTTGGATCTCACAGTCACATAGTAAAATCTTCATGAGATCTGAGAACTCTAAGAGTGATCTTATTTACCTTGGAGAACCAACAGAATGGGGGAAGAACTCATAAGTAGGAGTGACAGGAATCTTTTAGTTCTCCCTACTCTGCTGTGGGGTTGGGTTTGGAAGACAACATTCATCATACTTTGCGATGCTTGTTGATTTGTTTCCTCCAACATGTGGATATATGCAGTACCCCTTGAGGGGAATCAAGTCATTGCATATCATTTCCCTGTGGAAATTGCACTGTCCAGTTCCTTAGCAGTTCAGAAGGTACTCAGTTCACAGGGCTTGACAGTTTGTAAACAAAAAAACACAAGAACTCTCACTCCCTTAAAGGACTTGTGCTTAAAAGGAGACAACACATATTTAAAGAGAGATACAATTAATTGTAAGATCCATCATGATATGTGTGGTGGCATAATGATACAGGTTACCAGGAGCCTAACCATAGTCAGACTTTTGTACAGAAGGCATCTGAAAAAAGAGATTTGGATTGTAATGACTTCTGTCTACTACTTTTTTCTTCTGTGAATGTGTGTGAAGATTGACTTCTGATATGTTCTTCTGCTCTACTTATTGATGTAACTACTTTGGACAGAAGTCTGTGTATTTTATAAGCTTGGTGTTTAAACTCTTAGCACGTGCTGCAGTGTGAAACTCTTGTGAGCTGTGTCCATTAACTACAGCAAATGTCACTGTCCTTTGGCATAGGCTCGAATGCTGATAACAGAAGAAAATCTCATGACCACTATCATCAAAACCTTCATGGACCACTTAAGGCACCGCGATATCCAAGGCAGGTTTCAGTTTGAACGCTACACTGCTCTGCAGGCTTTCAAATTCAGGCGTGTCCAAAGCCTGATTTTGGATCTCAAGTAAGTTAATCAACTGTTTGATTTGCTGATTTTTGATAAGCTGAGGAGGAAAGAAATACATAAAATTAACACTTGCATCTTTCTCGGGTACCCAGGTATGTGTTGATAAGTAAACCAACTGAGTGGTCAGACACCTTGAGGAAAAAGTTCCTAGAGGGTTTTGATGCCTTCTTGGAATTACTCAAATGTATGCAGGTATGTAAATCTGAATTACAACAATTTGCAAAACTGAAGCAGGAAGTTAGCTGTCATGATGTCAAAAAAGGGAAGAAATTTACCATACTCCACAGTTTATAACATTGGTCTGGTGTAACTTCTGGAAACATGGTGTTTCTCTGAAACAGTGTCACCTGGGTTTTCTCATGATGACCTTTTATAGAGGACAGTGAAATGGAAGAGTTGTTGAGAAAGAAAAAAATAATTTGAGGCCTATTCTGTATTTGTAGATGCAGGCAAGGCAATTAATTGTGAGAGAAATCTGGTCTGTGTTACTGACTCTTACTTCAAGCTCCAGTTACTGCTTAAACAACTCTGCTGACATTTCTCATATTGAGGATTATACAGTTTCTGATGTACAAAGAGACCTCTTCACTGTTTCTTTTCCCCAGCTTTTTCATGTGCTATGTTGCCTTAAGTGGAGTATTTAAGAGCAGTGAAGCTTTTAAAAGGGCAGAATGACTGTATGATCAGTAAGGTATAAATAATGTTTCAGTACCTCAGTAGGATACCTTCCTCAGGGCTTGGCTTTTGTTAGCCTGTTTGTGATAGTCTCCTGAATGTACTGTAATCCTGAGATCGTGCCTTTTTTATTCTTATTTTCTTATTCCAAGAGTTGATTAGGTAGTGTAGTCCCTAGTCTTTAGTTAGTACTTAATTGCCTCCAGAAAATGTATTATATTATCTTAGACAAACATTTTTTGTTTTTATCTAAGCAAATGTTGTTGTATTGCTCATGATACTGAAATCTCTGCAGGTGTTATAAGACAGTTCACATCCAAAACCATTCTTGTCTCACTGCTTCTCTTCCAATTCTCGTTTTGTTTTCTTGTTGTTATTTTCATAATTCCTTTTAATACAGTCCCAAGCTGCTTTTTTTACTGTTGTAGCAAGAGTATGTTTATAGGAACAGGTAGCAACTGTCTCACACTTCTGCTAATGCTAACAACTTATTTCAGTGCTATACTGCTGAAATTCATAATGCTGTTTGTTCTAGGGTATGGATCCAATAACTCGTCAAGTAGGGCAACACATAGAAATGGAACCAGAATGGGAAGCAGCATTTACATTGCAGATGAAGCTGACACTTGTTATTTCAATGATGCAGGACTGGTGTGCATTGGATGTAAGTTCCTTCTGAATTTTTCCATGTTATGGTAAAAATACAAACATTAACATACGTAACGATTAAGCTGAACACATAGAATCATGGAATCATAGAATGGTAAGGTTGGAAGTGACCTCAAAGATCATGTAGTTCCAACCCCCTGCCATAGGCAGGGACACCTCCCACTAGGACAGGTCACTCGAGGCCTCCTCCAACCTGGCCTTGAACATCTCCAGGGAGGGAGCAGCCACAACCTCCCTGGGCAACCTGTGCCAGTGTCTCACCACCCTCACTGCAAACAACTTCCTCCTAATATCCAGTTTCTATTTCCCCTCTGCCACTTCAAACCCATTGCCCCTTGTCCTGGCATTACAAGACCTTGTCAATAGTCCCTCCCCAGCATTCCTGTAGCCCCCTTCAGATCCTGGAAGGTTACAGACATATACAAGTTAAAGGGAATACAGAAACACAATTCCCCTCCCAGAAATCAGAGTCCCCAGCAGGGGCTCCCAACCACCCTTCCACCTTCATTCCATCCCTCTACCTTACCCCAGGGTCTGGCTCACACCACCCTGTTTTTTTTGGTTTTTTTTTTTGTTCGTTTGGTGTTTGTTGGGAGTTTGTTTGTTTATTGAGTTGGGTTTTTTTGGGGGGGGATATGTTTGTTTGTTTTTCTTTTCCCATAATCTCTAAACTTCAATCTTTCTTTCAGGAAAAAGTGTTAATTGAAGCTTACAAGAAATGCCTGACTGTGTTGATGCAGTGTCATAGTGGTTTTACTGATGGAGAGCAGCCTATTGCTCTCAGTATGTGTGGACATTCAGTTGATACCATCAGATACTGTGTTTCTCAGGAAAAAGTTAGCATTCATCTCCCAGTTTCTCGTTTACTTGCAGGTATGAACTCATTTACAAATATTTCAGGAAATGAAAAAATGTTGTATGGGTTTGATTCATGTTTTTGTGTGTATAAAGAGCCATGCAGCAGTTCTTTAAAGCCTGAATAGGATCTCTTTTGGGCATTTTCTAGCTGTTTGATAGCCTCTGGGCAAAATATTCCTGAGCATTAGTGAAGTTGTCCCTTTAGGCCTTGAGGAGATTGTTTCATGCCTCCGAATTTATCAGTGAATTGTGTTGTAGACATTTACTGTTGTTTATACCACTTGAATGATGCAAAATAAAATATAGACTGCAATAAAATACAGACTGCAGTTGACAGTTTTGAAATATGTTTAACTGTCTGATTGATTGGACTAATCAGCATTCTGGTAGAGAACAGTTTTATCCAACAGATGTCACCAGAAAATTAAGCTGCAGCTTTATGTTGTGCCTACCTTTTTTATTTTTTTTTCCCAGAAGTTGTGATGGAAAAAGTTGACAAATTTTTAGTTTATGAAGCTAAAGTCATCTGATAAAAATAAATTCAGAGGTAATAAAGTTAAAAAGGTAATTCTTAGGTAAAATACTGTACAGATCAAGGAGAAGTAACTTCAGATGTTTCAGGTTTTAAGCAAAACCTTTGTAGTTCCTAAGACAAAACAGAAAACCCTTATGGTTCTGAAGTATTTTATAAACCTCTGACAGGACAGAAAGAGGTATCTGTTGTTGATAATTTGTCCTGATAGATCAGAGACTCTTGGCTGTCACTGAGGGGACATGACAGTGTCAAAAGAAAGGCAAAAATCTCAACCTGAACTGCAAGTTTGGGGGGGGATATATGGAAATGCTGTAATTCTTTTTAAATGTGTGCTTTGTAATATGTCTCTTCAGGAAAGCACTGTGTAGCTTCAGGGTGATAATCTGCAGACTTGTAGCTGGCTGCAGAAAGTGATCCATTAGTAAATCAGAGAACCATTTTTGTCCTGTTAGAATGATATAAAATATTGTGTGTAATATTATGTTTGTGTTTTATGTGTTTATGTAGGCTTGCATGTTTTGCTGAGTAAGACTGAAGTGGCATATAAGTTTCCAGAGCTGCTACCCCTGGTATGTAATTAAATGAACCATATTAATTTATACTTAATGTCGAACATGAAATAGTTGACCATACAAACATGTATTAAATAAGAGGACCTTTTTATTATGACTTCTGTTCAGAGAGATCATCTTCAGTAGATAAAATTGTCTTTTAAAGGATTAATATCTAAATATTTGTGACTAGAGCATAAGCAATCATAGAATCATAGAATGGTAAGGTTAGAAGGGACCTCAAGGATCATCTAGTTCCAACCTCCTGCCATAGGCAGGGACACCTCCCACTAGTACAGGTCACTCAAGGCCTCATCCATCCTGGCCTTGACCACCTCCAGGGAGGTTGTGGAGCACAGAATCACCCAACATGATCAAAGATCACGTTGGGTGATTCTGTGCTGCACAACCTCCCTGGGCAACCTGTGCCAGTGTCTCACCACCCTCACTGCAAACAACTTCCTCCTAACATCCAGTTTCAATTTCCCCTCTGCCAGTTCAAACCCATTGCCCCTTGTCCTGGCATTGCAAGCCCTTGTCAATAGTCCCTCCCCAGCCTTCCTGTAGCCCCCTTCAGATCCTGGAAGGCTACTCTAAGGTCTCCTCAAAATCAATATTTCTCTCTTAAGACTCAGCTTTAAGGCTTGTATTTTGTTCTCCATGGGTTAAGTTCATTTAGTAGGAACTCCTGACAGCATCTCATTCCTTCTCCCTGGCATAAGTTCTAATTTTCTTCCCCAACTGTTCATCCCTGGGTGCTGATTTTTAAGGGAGAGTTAAAAAAAAAATAAGGTCAAGTAAAAGAGGAGAAAACAGCTATGAGGAAAAAAAAAATCTGTGTCTTTTGAAAGAAGTACTTAACCTTTGAAGGAAAGAAATCAAAAAGTGTGATTACATTGATAATGCTGATGTTTCAAGATACCAAACCTCCCCTCTTTTAGTTTGTCCTTAAATGCTTGTGAAGTGTTCTGTGAAGCAGGCAGACTGCAAGGTTGGTTAGCAATTGCATAGCTTGTGAATAGGCTCACTAAATTTGTGTAATACTTGTGCTGAATTTTGCTCCTCTTCTGTAATGCCAAAATGATGACAGATATCCTCCTCCTTCATTTCAATCCCACTTTCTTCTGTTTTCTGTTCATATATCAAAATGTTGCATCTTCTTCATGCAGAGTGAACTGAGCCCACCCATGTTAATAGAGCATCCTTTAAGATGCCTGGTCCTATGTGCCCAAGTGCATGCAGGGATGTGGAGAAGAAATGGGTTCTCTCTTGTTAATCAAGTAAGTACATATTAGCTGTGGAATCACTGGTTTTGCATAACTTCCCCAAGATAATTTAGGACACCCAAACCTGCCTGTTCTGTATTCATTTCAAGCTTCACTTAAATCTTACCTAAGGCAATGTGAGGTAGGCCTTTATATCAGCACTCACGTCATTTGAATGTTTGTATTTTCAAACTCCTCTTTGATTTCTTGGTCAGAAGTTGCTTTTTTTTGTTTCAGGAGTGCTACAGTGCTTAGTGAAGTTAGTGCCCTGTGTGTAAAGCTGTAGTGTAATGCAGCTAATGAGTGGTAGCCTTCATACTGCTGTTGAATAGCATAAAGTACAAAGTTANCCCTTGCCCTGCTGCCCACACTGCTCTTGCTGCAGCCCAGCACACAGTTGCTGTCTGGGCTGCACTCACACTGCAGCCTCATCTTGAGCTTTTCATCACCCCACACCCCCAGGGCCTGTTCCTCAGGGCTGCTCTCAGCCATTATAGTTGGATCTGTGTGTCTTCAGCAATGCATTCATCACCTTCACATGTGTCTCAAATATAAAAATATGCACCACTAATATATTCATATTGCTTATAGTGTAATTGAAATCTGAAGGCTACACAGAAGCATTAGAACCCATGTAGAATTGTGTCCTGTTTAGATTTTGTCTCTCATTTCTTTCATACTTCTGGAGTCTATCTCCATTCATCTCTGAAATTATGTTCTCTGTGTTTCTAAGGATTAGGTCTTAGTTATTATGCTTGAAACATCTGTAAAATGGGTACTGCAGTGTCAGTGCCACCCACCAGGGTGGTCATCAACAGTGATTTTCTCAGAAAGACATAGAATACAGAAATAGAATTGAATTCTGTGAGATGTTGCTGTGTTTCTAGCACAGCCTCAACATTTTTCTGAAAATGGTAAAGATTGTCTCAGATAAAGAGCAATTCACAAAGCAGAGAACATTTCTTCAGCCGCAAGGACTTTCTGCCCTGTGAATTTCAAAGTAGATGTTTCAAACTTTTGCCAAAGTGAATTTCAAACTTTGCCCAAAGAAGTGCACAAGACTTTTTTTTTTTGTTCTCAATGTATGCAATCTAGACATTACATCAGTGCAACCCAGCTAGCAGCTGTTAGCTTTGTGCTACATAAAAAGGCTTTTTGCATACCAATACATATTTGGAGATGATTTTTTTTTTTTTTCCAAAAGACAGATTTGTTTTTTATTAATAGATTTTTTTTTTTTTCCAAAAGACAGATTTGTTTTTTATTAATACTGTCTAACAAGATTTATTTATCAAGAATGAAGATTGTGATGTTTATTAATTGTCATTTGGGGTTTTGTTTCAGATTTATTACTACCATAATGTGAAGTGCAGGAGGGAGATGTTTGACAAGGACATAGTAATGCTTCAGGTACCATTTTTATCCAACATTTTCAGGATATATATGCATTTGCTTTTTAGCTCTGTGAGAACCATTTGATGACAAAGAAGAAAAGATAATTTTTATGGAAGGACATCTGGGTGGAATTTTTTTTTTATGTATCCATGTCTTTATGTGATAATTTATAAGGAAACAAGTTTGTTGTTCTAATCCTTGGATTTTTTAAATACACTGTGAAAAGTGCAGAATACTCTGTGTGACCTGTATGTAATGCTACAGCTGTGAGTCTGATCTTCAGTAATGTATTCAGAGTATGTCTTCATAGAATCATAGAATGGTAAGGTTGGAAGGGACCTCAAGGATCATCCAGTTCCAACCCCCTGCCATAGGCAGGGACACCTCCCACTAGTACAGGTCACTCAAGGCCTCCTCCAACCTGGCCTTGAACACCTCCAGGGAGGGAGCAGCCACAACCTCCCTGGGCAACCTGTGCCAGTGTCTCACCACCCTCACTGCAAACAACTTCCTCCTAACATCCACTTTCAATCTCCCCTCTGCCAGTTCAAACCCATTGCCCCTTGTCCTGTCATTACAAGACCTTGTCAATAGTCCCTCCCCAACCTTCCTGGAGCCCCCTTCAGATCCTGAAAGGCTACTCTAAGGTCTCCTGGAAGCCTTCTCTTCTCCAGGCTGTAGAGCCCCAACTCTCTCAGCCTGTCCTCACAGCAGAGCTGCTGCAGCCCTCTCAGCATCTTCATGGCCTCCTCTGGACCCACTCCAACACTTCCATGTCCTTCCTGTGCTGGGGGCTCCAGAACTGCACACAGGACTGCAGGTGGGGTCTGAGGAGAGCAGAGCAAAGGGGCAGAATCCCCTCCCTTGCCCTGCTGCCCACACCACTCTTGTATTCTCTTCTGTTGTACCAAGAGCTGTGGTATTTCTTGATAGAAAAAGCAAAACCTATCCTATTTTAATGGACTTTGGCCAGTTTGAAATGCACAAATAGTTTTACCTGTCAAGCTGGTAAATGTCTGAAACTGTTGGTAACTTTTACATTGTTTAAGAATTTTAAGGCAGTTGTGATTATATTTCAGTTTAGTTCAATTTGGGAGTGCTAAGGAAGAAAACAGGCTATACTTTGAAGCACTCTACAAATATTTTCAGCATATGGAATAATTCTTTTACCCTTAATGGAAAAATTTCAATTCTTTTGTTTTTTTTATTTTAATTCAGGATGTTGTTCAACAAAACAACACCCTTATAGAAGAGATGCTGTACCTCATTATAATGATAGTTGGTAAGTTCAGAATTCAGTAATTAAAAAAAAAATAATCTTTTTAATGGTCTGCAGTAAGCATTCTTTATTGTGATCTGAAACTGGGTTCTGTTTTGAACTTGCTGACTTATTTCCTATGAGAAAAGCCTTGAATGTAGCTTAGATTCATGTAATGAATTTTGGAACACTAGAGGGTGACCACAGGATTTCACAGAAGAGGCGTATTTTCCAGTCTCTTCCTTTTAAGTTTCAAAAGAAGAGAAATACATGTTTAAAATTCTAAAAACAAAAAAAGTTGTATTTGATTTTTGCAGGTGAAAGATTCAGTCCTGGAATAGGACAGGTAAATGCAACAGATGAAATCAAACGAGAGATTATCCATCAGCTGAGCATCAGGCCAATGGCTCACAGTGAATTGGTAAAGGCATTACCTGAAGATGTAAGTAACATAGGAGAGGGGGAAAAATAAGAAGGTAACTTCCAGCTTCATAAGGCTGACTGCTGAAAGGTGCTTCTTACAGAATTTTATGAAACTTCATGTGGAATGAGAGCAACATGATTATAGAATCATAGAA
>WBNM01002385.1:0-15614 GCA_013399055.1 Ramphastos sulfuratus | reverse complement strand
ACTGGCTGGAGGGTTTCACTGAAACCAGTGGCTGAACAGTGTTTGACTTCACAAGAGATGTGACTTCAGCTCAGCTATCCAGTCACTAGATGTATGACATTTTACTTTCCCATTATGGTGTATTATCTATACATTTTAATCAGTATTACAGTGATTAAATTAGTGTCTGTAATATAAACTCCCACTTTACAGCTCCTGTGGACCATGGTTTTGTTAAAGTTGTCCTTGGGTTGGCTCAACATCCTCCTGAAGTGATACAGTGTCATTGTATGTGCATCACTGTTGTCGCTAGGTCATCATTATTTGATAGTGTACATAGCTTAGAGATGCACTAACTATTAGTTTTCAAGAGAGACATATGGACAAGAAGTTAGTTGGCTGAAATTCAATTTATATTTTATTTAAATCTCAACCAAAGTTGATATCATGACAGCTTCAGAAATGGAAGCAGCATTATGGTTTTATTTTCTCATTCAGAAAATATACAGCTAGTCTGTTCTTGAGAAGGACGTTTCTGGCCTTGGAAAATGCTCTGAATATACTTTTCCCTTTTCCCCTTTCACTTCTGTACTTCAGGGTTATTAAAATTAAAACAGCCCAAGAAGTAAAAAATCATACCTTAAGTAAAACCTTCTCCTTAAGCATTCATTGTTAAATAACCTAAGTAGTAACATTGTCATCTTTGATGGTCAGAGCTAAATAGATAGAAATGTAAAAGCTCTATTTATTTTTGCATGTATCCTCAGTTGCCTACACTCCTCTTTCACACTACATTAATACCTGGAAATGGAACTGTTTTTAGTTCAGAGTAGCAGGTGCTTCCGTTGCTATTACAGGCTCCACCAGTATGATCTGTTCTGTCTTGTGATGTCAGAGATTGTTTCCTGGAGAGCTAGTTTGTCCAGGAGCATGCAAACAATATTCATGACTTTGTCCTCATTGCTCCAAGGTTATGTTCTCTTCCTCTGTCTGACATATAATTTAATGATAAGTAGTGAAACTCACTCTTCACATGAAAGTTGATAGTGGGTAGAAAGGGCAAGAGTTTAGCAGATGATCCAGTGACCATTTTCGTGATGGAGGTAAATATCTGGTGCAATCCCAAGATGCCTGTGTGCTGCAGTGAGACCCCTGCAAGTGGTCAAAGTGAGGATGGGGGAGCCAAGTTACTTGCATTTTCCTCAGTGTCTTTGATGTACATTCTCTGACATCACCAAGAAATCTGCAGATGAAGAGGCTGTTCTGCAGCATCAGGCAGGTACCTGTGTGGGGAAAACTCAGCCTTAACTGAGTGATGCTAAGCTGAGCCACTTGGACATCTTCCCTGCAGCTATTGAGCTCCAGGACTCCCAATTTTGCAGCTATTTGAGAAAACCATCAGAGAAAAGAGATTCACTCAGAAAACAATCCACAGAAATAGTTCCTTGTCAGAGAGACAGTATTTTTTGCATAAGTGGAGATTTGTAGTGGTACATGTTCACTGATCCACAATGAGACTAAACAAAGATAGATGTTTCCTTCATCATCTGTGTGGAAGTAAGTAACTTTAGTGTTCAGTCCTTACCATCTCTTGAATTGCAGCAGCTGTTCAGACCGTGTCCATCTCTCCCCATGATGCTGGAATATTCCCTTCATAACCAGGATCCAGCAGGCTCAATAAGCAGCCAGAACTAATTCAGATCATGCTAGAGCAAGTTAATCTAATTATCTGACTGCCAGGATGTAAGAACTAAAATGGACACTCCCTCAGTGGAGCAGACTGAAGCCAGCCACTGAACACTGGAAAAAAAAAAAAAACAAAACCAAAACCAATTCAAACTGCAGAAGAGAGGCACTTTCCCAGTTATACCTGGAAGATGACAGAGGAGTCAGATGGAGCCAGAGCCGTGTGCTGTTGAAATACTATGTTGAAGCACCTTCTATTTTGAAAGCTTCTCCCAATGAATACATGTTGCACTGATCCACGAAAAATACAACGAGGGGGAGAGCAAGGGAATTTCTGTGTTCAGCTGTATCTGGAGTAAAAGAAAATAAATTACTCCTATTATGACAGAATTAATAGTGAAATGATTTAACCTTCCATGTTTATTGCATAACATGACAATGGATGTGCAGCACTGGGTGCAATAAGTCACAGTGCCCTGTGGTATGTAAGCTGATGCATGCAGATAGATACCCCTAGAGAAGCCAGTTGGGAGGTTAAGATCAGGCACAGCCCAAGCATGTGGAATTAATAAGGTAAGAACAAGACATTGGGAGAAAGCAACTGGATTTGCCTTTTTAGATAATGTGATTAATAGCTGCTTTGGTGGTTAAGACTATTTAAAAATCTGGCCTACTTGACTTTGGCCTTCAGAGCATTCAAATCAGTATTTGATGCTGTAAGATGGAGAAGCCAGGTCACTAACTCACGTGCAGGAGGCTTTAGCAAAGCATCTAGATGCACAGCTTTGACTTTAGCCATTTAGAGGTTAAAACGATGGTGACAGGAGGGTGCACTGCCATTCTGCTAGCTTATTCACACAGCTGTGTGGTGCAAGCACACAGAGGCACTTTGTTAGGCTATCTAATCAAGTGTAATCTAATCAAATGTCTCACAGAGAGTTTAAAGTCATGCTTACCTGTCCAACAAGAACTCCTGCCAAGGAGCATTGCTGATCAATAGCATGAGAAATGCTCTTCACATAGTGTAAGATTTTTGCTCATGGGATAAGATTAAGATTCTGAGATTCTCTTTGTTTTGATTTTTAGCCACACGTGAGCTAGTAAGCTTGTATCACTATCGACCTAGGTGAAGCATCAAAATAGCAAGAAATCAAAGTGTCCCTCTATTCCTATTCAAGATTTTCACATCGGCTGTTTTGGATCTATTCGTGTGCATCAATTTTGGATGTACAGCAGCAGAATATGTGGTTTCATTATGGCATGTTCATTACTTGATTGGTGAGAATAGTCAGCTTCTCAGCAGCTCCACAATACATGCAGGTGATTGATAACAATCTTACTGAGATTTTGGGCTTTACCACCTAAAATAGTCTCATAACACTGCTTGTAGATGCTTTCAGCTGAAAAGCGTATTGGGATTGTCTAAAGCAAAGAAAGCAGAAGAGATTTTTGATACTGTCATTACAGAATTAGTTTTAAAATTGTGATTGACTTAAAAATAGATCTGTAAGACGAAGAGCCTATAATGTGGGGACTTGAATCCTCCTCAATGTCTGAACATTTTGCTAAATGTGTTTGCTATGAAATATTCAGCATCGGTTTTGATTAGTTTGAACCCAGCTCACTTCTTTAACTATTTTTTTCTCTTACTGTCTATTTTTCTCCACCACTAGAAGTAGTTTTCTCTCTACTATCACAATTATTTTATTATTTTAAATCAGCAGGTTTTCTTAATGACTGATTGTTTGGGTGGTTTATCAAAAGCTTAAAATGTTTTATATAAATCACTTCCAGAGTGCTATTCAGTGATATCTCATAAATGCTACATCAGCACAATAAAGAGAGTTAATTTGCACAAGGTTATCCAGAAAAGCTCTGAAACTGGTCCATTCTGTTTAATCTTGAATGAGATTAAGTTATTAGTTATATATGATTTTATTTTTCACATTAACATTCTCTTCTGCAAACCATAGTCATCTTTCTGTTGTTTGTAATACTGTAGCCCTTCCAGTGAGGGCAGTTCTCTACAGAGGAAGATGTGGTGGCTTCCTGAGGAGTGCCTCTTCACACAGACAAGGCAGGCTGAAAAAGAAACCACCAGACAATGTTTTGCCATAACACTAGAGAGTGATGTGGTCAAAGTGCAAACCGTCAACAGAGAGAGAAGCAAAATCCAAATCAACAGAACCTCATTCCAGTAGTGTATCCAGTGACCATGCTGCCTCATAATATGTCACTGTTCTTATTGTTCTTTCTTTATAGTTCGGGATCGGGTACGATCGAAAATGGAGAGAGATATTTTGGCAGAAGTGAATCATCCTTTCATAGTCAAGCTTCATTATGGTAATTATAATAAAATAGAATTCATGTTTGTTCTTTAATTGCTTGGGAAAATTTAACTAGATATGTTATAGTTTCATGTAGCTTACCCCCTGCCTACTTATGACTGTCTCTAACAAAATCATAGAAGTTACCTGTGTGAAATTCTTTATATATGCTAAAGAAGAATTTCAGTATAAGTAGGTTTTAGCCATTCCACCATCAAAATACACTTATCTTAAAGTCTGATATAATAGATAGAGCTGGTAGGGTAGCTGGTTTTAATAATTGGCACCAATGCACATTTGTATATATGTGTACATGAATGGGGTATTTTCCTGGAGTTGCCTGGCTTTGCCTCACCAGCTCATGAGAAGCCCCGTTATTAAAGGGTCATCTGAGGACATTTTGGATAGTGCAAGCTCTCCTCTCACACAAACTTGGGAGCTTCTACTTCTAGCCGTCAGTGACTCCTGGTGCCTTGTGCAGGGGAAGGCAACATTAATTCATAGATGGTTAGCATGGATAGGAGTATATTAGTAATGCATTGTTGTCTCTCAACTGATACCTTTTTCCCATAGTCTTAGCTCAATAGCTTAGTTCTGTGCAGGTTTTGTTGTTGTTGTTCTTGAAGTGCTGAAATGACAGAGAAGCTTATGGTGTAAATGATACATTGCTAGTGAATAAGATTCATTCTTTGAAGAGCCTATCTTGATTCAAACTTCCAACATCTCATCCTTTTCTAATGCAGCATTTCAAACAGAGGGAAAGTTGTATCTAATACTAGATTTCCTGCGGGGAGGAGACCTTTTCACAAGACTCTCCAAAGAGGTAAGATTATAGATTTTTACCTGAGAGATTAAATATTGTCCTGGATTTCTAGAACTTGGATTAAATTGATGGTAACTGAAAACAGTCTTGAGAATTATTCTGCTATGTATAGGTAATAGAGTTGTATCATCTCGCACCTTTAAGTGAGTTCTTAATGACTGCATTTGAATGATGCCATACAAAGTGCAACAGATAGCATTTGTTGTGATGATTACAGCACACTAAGCCATTCACACATTACAACACGCTACACCACTAGTAATCCATTCCTATAGCAAAATAGCCCCAGACTCACTGTTAGCGAAATCTTGGATGTGATGAGAAACATTTTGAGAGATCGATCCCCAATACATTTTGCCCTGGCCAAGGACACAAAACCCCTGAGAAAACACAACCACTACAATCAGAAAGAAAAGATGTCTGTAGTCAGGGCCTGACCCCTGCAGCAAGCGTGCAGAGCAGGGAGCATCAGCCAGTGAGCAAGGAAAGAGCCACCTCCTGCAACAGCTGCTGGGAGCAGGCTGGATGCCATATGCTACCCTGGGGATTGAAGGCTGGCTGTCACAGCCCTCACCTGCTCTCCTGCCTGCCTGGGAGGCAGCTGCTGCTTCCCGACACGCCCTTGGGCTCCCATCCCTCCCCTGCCCTCTGCAGCTTCTGCCCCTGGAGAGGTGCTGCTGCTGCTGCTGGAGTAAAAGGTAGCCAGGAAACTGTCCAAGCTTGATTCTCACTAATGCCTGTAGAGAGCATCAGATTTTCTAGGTTCATTTAGCACCTGCCTGCATCTCCAAATGCTGCTTTGAGCCAGCTGCCCACATTACTTGAAGCAGTGCATCCCTCTGCAGGTGGCCTCAGAGAAGGCCTTGCAGGTGGGACAAGCTGTGGCAGGGCAGCCCTGCTGCTGCGGGGCTTGTCTGTGCCCCAGAGTTCTGTCACCAACATGATGTCCCCAGCCCTTGATATTTTTCTGGGGTATGGAGTCAGAGATGCAGGCAACCACCAAATGCAGCCAAGATAGGGACATTTCAGCTGCCATCTTGAGGGGAAGATGTGTTCACTGCTTGGTTTGGGGAGTTACTGGTGGGCCGAAAATATGAAAACAGGACATTTATTAAAAATTTCCCATGAGTTCTGTTGTTTGTTTGTTTGTTTTCCCATCCAATTGCTGTTTCAAAGACATGTTGCAGGCTGCTGTGTATGCCATAGCTTGGCAGCCCAAGATTTTATTTTTAAGACTTATTTGCTGATGCAAGGAGATATTAGCAACAACTTCCTTGCACTGCCAAGTAATAATAGTTGTATAAGCACTCAATATGTGGTAGCAGTTATTTTTAATATGAGGAAAAAGATTAAAGAAAATAAAAATATCCCACAGTACCATGAGACCAGGCTTTGTTAGCGAGGCAGTGTGCTTGTCTTAGCAGGGGCTCTTCATGGAAGAGAGAAAAAATTATTATTCTTGCCCATTGAGGGCAGTTGCCATTCTGTACAATCAAGGAACTAGAAAGTAAAGAGAACAGCTCAGATTTTGTACTCCTTTGAAATTTCACGTTTTCCCCAATGCAGTAACTTCTGTGCTTTATACAATCAAGAATGAGACCTCCTGGACAGTTCTTTTATGTACTCTTTTCTCAGTGTTTGCAGCTCCTATTGTCTACCTGTATTTTGTAGCTGTTTAGTGGCAAGGTATCCCAAGGGATGGAATTGTAGGGAAAACTTGAACTGCTTGAAATTTGTTAATTATGGACTTGGTCCACTGATGTTGTTTTCAGCGGACTTCAGACAGATCCCATATGCTACAGTATGCAGGCCTGCAAAGCTTGTCTCTTGTGCTCTGTCTTTCTGAGGCATTTGACTTTAGGTATATCTGTTTAGATTAGATTTTCTCTGATTCTATTGATTTCCTCTTTTCGGCATTATTTATTTTGAACCTTACAAATAATTAAAATTTATTTTGGTAATTAATGCTGGGTTTGTGTTCAGACCAACTACATTTTTAGAGTTTGTGCTTGTGTATTGTTTTTCTTTCTAGCCTTTGTGGTAATATTGTTAATTAAATTATGTGACATCTGTTCTCTGAATCCTTTCTTTTTGCTCTCAACCCTCTGCAGATTCCCAGAGCAATCAAGTGTTGTGGCTGCCCCTTTCCAAGAGCAGTGATTTAATTAAAATAAAATTTAAAAAATCTCAGCAACTTCTACCGTAGATATTTATATATGACATTAAAATTTATATTGAGCTGACTCATCTTACTTCTGTCAAACATAGTATTCACACTTGTGTATCCAATTTATCAGCTTCTCTTTCTACATTATTATTGCTGTACGTATAGAAACTTGATTAAAGAGAACTTAATAACATCTGGGATATAATGAAATTGAACCAAATTGTTTTCTTGCCATCTGAAGTTTTCTGAGCTTAGTGTTCTTTCATTTGCAGAAATTTCTTCCCATCTAAAACAGTGCTTTCAGTGTTAGCAATATCTGTATCAGCTATAGAAAGAAAACAGCTGACCTCATGTTAGGTCTCATAAGGTCCTGAATGTTAGATGTGTAACTGCTTAGGGCATCTGTACTGAGATTCTTTGAACTCTGAATGCACAGGCATTTAAATCCATCTCCGAGTCTCTTTATGCTGTGTATTCTGCTGAGATTTGGAAGGATTTCATTTCTCCAAAGAGGTTACCCTATGTTATTTTTGGGGAATTTGGTGAACAAATGCAATGATTTTAGCAAAGTAACAGAGATGAAATCATACTGAATTTTGAGCTGAACATATTGAATTTTATTATTCATTTCCAAAGGCTAAGGACTTTAAACCTTACTATTGTGACATGATGTCATTTAAACAGATCAATAGAGTAATGAGAGCAGCATGTTTTAAGAAATGTAAGTATTTCACAGATCAAATTTTACTCTATGAGGAGAATCTGGCAAGAGTTGTTAATGTGAACTCAGACAAATTATGGAAAACTGAACCCAATATGGTGGTCCTTCCAACATTCCTGAGTTAAGCAATTCATTCCCCAAGTCTCTTTAATGCAAGCCAGCCCACCACTGTGTTCTCTTCCTTCTTTCTAGGTGATGTTTACAGAAGAAGATGTCAAGTTCTACTTAGCTGAGCTGGCCTTGGCATTAGACCACCTCCATGGTCTTGGAATTATTTACAGGGATCTAAAACCAGAAAAGTAAGTTAATGAGAAAGAGTGAATTGAAACATAAATACATGAGCTTTTAGGTCGTTTCTGCTCCTTATCATGCTAATAAGTCAAAAGGTGCCAGAGACTCTACCTACTTGCTAATATGAGAGACTCTGTAAGTGAGCTTCTCACCATCAGCAGTAGGGTCTTCCTATCCTATCATTTTAGCATATAGAAAAATACTTCAGCTCTGTTCCAGTATGATGTGACCTCTGCGTGCAAGATCTTCAGTTCAGTGAGTAATCTCAGTGTATGATTCATATCTGCATACTTTTGACTTTGGATACACTGTTCTCCATTTGCCACATATAATCTGGTCTTCCTCTAGGTGTGATGTGAAATGCTTAAAGCCACTCCACTTCTAGCTTGTACAAAATACATTGTGGCATCATTCAGTTTTACTGTAACTGTTGTTTAAAGTAAATGAGCATGAAAACTAGTGTGTATATTAGCTCATGAGAGACAAGATAATCAGGATCTTAAAAACAGTTAAATACATTATCCAAAATATTTTCTCAAAAATTATTCCTTCTTATACTCACACCTATTTTCTATTCCTAATGTGGCACTATACTGGATTTTTCCTTTCTCTTTTTGCTATGCAGTACATCAGCAGACTAAATGACACACCCAGTGCTGTCACCAAGAGTGGCATGTTATTGCTTTATTCCATTCCTCTTGTCTGTTGCCTTTCCTCTATCTTCTGTGCCTGCTCAAATAAAACTGGATGCAACATTTCAAGGTTATCAGACTTTCAAATGTAACAGTCACTGTCTTATGAAAAATATGACCACTGGTAGCCATCTGCTTAGTTGTTGCTTACATTTCCATATAACAACAGAACAGAATTGTTCTTCTGTGATATGGAGTTCAAAAATAAGCAGGTTTTTCTTTAAAATGGAATGCTGCTGCCTTCATACTCACAGACAAAGTAAGAGATAAAGAGTAATGGAAGGTAGATTTTGTAGGTGAGAAGTTGAAAGGAAGGAGACTGTTTATCTCCAACACTGTACAGTGTGATTTAAACCATAAATTCAGTGTTATGTTTTGGCTACAAAAAAAATAGTGGTAGTACTGTACAAATCCATACAGATGTTCCAGAGATGTCTGTTCTATGGGCTAGAGACCCTTTCACAGGTGACTGAAATTTCCAATCTTGGCTGTTTATGCAAACAAAACTGAAAAACAGTTTGGGAAATACAGGAAGTCATCCTCCAAATTAAACCACTAAAGGGATGGAGACACTGGTTTGTCACATAGTGTGTGGGTCACATATTATGTCACGTAGCATGTAGGCAGTGGTCACACTATTGCTGCCACTGCCATGTGCTGTTACATCATGTGCCAGCAGCTCTTCGATTTCTCCCTCATTCTGAATTGCTCTTCTATTCATTCAACATCAACAAACATGCACATTATAGAATAACTCCAATTATAGATTTTCAATTTTAAACTCCATTTCTATTGAGCATTAGTATGAGTCATGCACAACTTTTCTTTCTGGTGGTAGATGAAGCTGTTTTTCAACCTATCACATGACATGTGAAGCTGCTATTGGAAGATTTCCAAATAAGAGTTTGTATATTCAAATAGATGTCATGGTGCTGTGATGTTCACAGGCTTATGCTGTAATTTTTTTATTTAGGAGAAGTTAGAAAACTAGGAGAAAATGAAGTGCATGTCAAAGCTAAGCAACATATTCAAGAAACCAAGAACCTGATTTTTCAGAGTTCTCAGAAATATGTGTCACTTTGCATTGCAAAGCACATCTCTGACTGACTTCGGTTACAAGTGAGAGCACTTAAAATTTCTGCAGACCAAACTCCAGTGTCTCAAACCAGGGATCAACGAATTGAGAAATTACACCTCACTTAAGAAAGGAAGGTGTCACTGATTTGCCATTGTCACAGAGAAACATGTTGAAAAGGCAAAATGGAAAACAGTTATCTGTGCATTTTCATCTGACCTGAAACCAACCAGCCATCCCCGTCATTGTACCACTCTTCTAGAAATCCTCAAGTTGTTATCTGTTTTGCTGAGACCAACAGTACTGTGGGGAAAAAACCAAAACCAAAACAAAAACAAAAACAAAAACCAAACAAAAACAAAAAAAAACAAAACAAAAAAAAAAAAACCAAAAAACAACCAAACCAAAAAAACCCCCCAAAAAAGTAGTAGTATAATTAAAGCCCTTTATACAATGTAAAGTTAAGGTAGGAACCCTCTCTCTTTCTGGTATTTCCTAACTTCTCAACATGTGATTTAAGGGCTTTGATGTATAGTTTAAATAGATATCAGTAATACAATTGAATCTGGATACAGCTGTCACAGTGTAAAATCACTTGACATGAATATAACTACTCTTGCATATGAAAAGGAATCACCCAGATTGGTGATTTGTACCCGAGGATAAACCAAGGTATCAGTTTGATTGCCTATTTGTGGGACAATTATGAGTCTAACATGTCATTCTTGGTTTGAAATTAACAGATTGATAATTATAATATCCTGTAAATACACTTGAACTGAACAAGTAAAATGGAAGTATCTTATAGTGAAAATCTATGGCATTATAGCCTAGTTTAACATTTAAAAGTAGGCTATTTCTTAGGGGGGGTATATTTTCAAAATGTTGATTTAGAAGAAAGCCTGAATCACAGTACAACTTCTGTTTCTTTTTTCCCCTTTTGCAAAATAATACTATCTTATTTCAGATTAACCAATCTGCAAACCATAGCTAAAATAATTGTAATCGTTACTATAGATTTTCTACTAGT
The DNA here is from genome assembly GCA_013399055.1 of Ramphastos sulfuratus. Lineage (NCBI taxonomy): Eukaryota > Metazoa > Chordata > Aves > Piciformes > Ramphastidae > Ramphastos > Ramphastos sulfuratus. Next base: position 4,823 of record WBNM01002385.1, on the reverse strand, counting down.
AAATGTAGAATAAAAAGGAGCCATTATGAAATAAAGATAAAATGAGAAGACAGAAAGCATGATCAGAGGAGTTTGCTTCCAGGGTTGAAGCACAACCATGTCTTATCATAATTTGGATGCTTAGAAGTAACTACATTGGTTTTTGATTCTTAATGTCACTCAAAGCTAATTCACAGATTATATCTATGTATCTATAAGTAGATAGATAGATAGATAGATAGATAGATAGATAGACAGATAGATAGACAGATAGATAGACAGATAGATAGATAGATCGAGTTAGATAGGGTTGGAAAAGACCTCAATGATCATCCAGCCCTCAACCCAGCACTGAAGAGTCAACACTTCTCTCTTTCTCACTGTAAGTGTATATTATTTTCATTTTACAGTGAGTGTAATTTTTGGTTCTTAGGAATACTATTGTATGTGTTGGCAGATGACAAATGTGGAAACACTCAGCTGTCCAAAAAGTGATTGCCAGGGGCCACAAGGAAGCTGCAGGTAGCTGAGGGCATCACCTAAGGGCAACACAAGACAGAGGGAAAAACTGTATACTGAGTTTTAGGAGATATAGGATGCACATCCATAGGAAACTAGGATTCATTCTTTTTTCTGTTTGTACAAACACTCTGAAAGAGAAAGTCTGTTGTATGCTTCAGGTTCATTTACCCCGAGACAGTATCATTAGTAATAGCCATGTTGGTATTGCCTCCATTCCTTTAATGAGGTTAAGGTACAAACCCTTTTAATGAGGCAAGGGAATGAAAAACATACATTGTATATGGAGAAAAGTGGCATGGATTTTCAGTAGGAAATCAATGAAATATAAAATAGATGCTTCTGGGGAAAATCCCACATCCTTTGAATTGCATTATTATTCTTCACATTGGCTTCCCGGGTGAGGGGCAAAATTTTATGTGACTTCTGTGAACTGTACTCCTCCTTGTCCTTTTTTCAGAGCCAGGGCTGTTCATACATTCACCTTAGTTCCATGCTGGCAGATGTTTGTTTGCTTCTCTTATTTCCTGAAGCATAAGCCTCTCGTTTAGGGATTGTAGTCACAAAAATACATTTAAATATGCATGTTAAAGGCTAGTACTTAAAAATTAAGCCTCTTTAAGAAATCTGGGGAGAAAGAATAAAGGTAAAGATGCTTCTGTTAAGAGGAAAAACCTTTAATTATTGAACATGTAGTGACTCAGCTGCTGGCCTTTGAATTGCACAATAGCAGTCTGCTCCAAACACCAATGACAGAAGACTACATCTTTTCAATTATGTTCAGCACAGAGAAAACCTTTCATAAAAATACAGGACAATGTGTTTGTTTCACTTTTGTCTTATTTTCTTCCTGGATAATTGAATTAAACTATCTTTCTAAGAGAAGAGGGATATAAAAATAGCTGACACCTTGTTAGGCTGTTTCAAAATGAGAAGTATGCTAAATCTAACTCGAACTGAAAAAAAAATACCGGCCTCATTACTGTGGCAGTCTTTACAGGCAAAAAAGTTACCGAAAGTCATTCCTTTCAGTTTTAGTGTTCCTTCTTGTTTTTATAAAAACTAGCAATGTTTTTTTGTGAACCACAGCCATTTTTTCTCAGAGAATTGTTGAGAGTGCCTTTGTGAGAATAAAATACGTTGGCAGGTGGCAAACATGAGAACACTTGAACTTGGCTTCCAAGCTGAATTTTAATTTATGCTTCCGGACAGAATAAATTAGCAGGGGCTAAGATCCATGCAGTTAGGCTGTGACTAGTCATTGTGCTCTACAATCACTTCTATTACTTCAACATGAGTGTATCTACCTTTGGAGTTAATTTTAGGCCCAGTGAGTCCAAGCCTTGATTATTTGTATGCTTGCCTTTATTATTATGGGGAGAGCAGGAAACCTGTAGCTCCTTCTCCTGCTGGAGGCAGATACTGTGCACTTACTGGCTTTGAACACTCTGTTCTTTCTGAGCTTACTTTGTATACTCGCTCTTCATATGCCATAGAACAAGAGACTTCTCATGCAACTGCCACAGGATATACATGCTTCACACATGAGATCAGATAGATTTTAAGGTTCATTTTTCTTCCTGGATTCATATAATACACTGAGGGGTTGTTTACATATACATATGAGTCTTGCATATCTCTGTACCAGCCTTAAACATGTTTTAGGCATGTTTGTTAACTGCAATTTGGGCTTACCTAATGAATAAATATTTGATTTTTTTGCTTTACAGCATTCTTCTTGATGAAGAGGGCCACATTAAGATAACAGGTATGTGAGGAACAGAAAAAAATGTCTACAAGATGGGTTTTCTTTTGCAGTGTGTTCATGCATCTTGGTTTTTGCATGGACAGATTTTGCTTACAAAACCTCAGAAGCCAGGAGAGTTTGAGTGCTGGACTTCTCTGGCAAATCATTAAGCACCCATGCTGTGCAGCACATGTAGATCATGGTGTTTTCTTGGTAAAATTGTACTCTTGATTGACATGAAGCATGCCACCTTGACTGCCTACCACCATGGATGGAAGGATATTTCCAGTATGACTGCTTACTCTAGATTATATTCTCTGAATTAAAGTGTTCCGGAGGATACTTGGAAAGACATCTATTTACCACTCGGGAGGTGCTGTCAGGCTATCCTTTTCACTGGTGTCAATCTGGGATAATTATTCCTAATGCTTTGGTTATCTGAGTAGGAATCCTTACCAACATCTTGTTCATCAAAGCTGAAGTGTGTATTTCTGTTTATTTAAGTATTTTCTTGGCTTTGGGCCAGCATCTCATTCTGATCAGTGGAAATGATACACCTGCTTTCATGACCTATTTACATATGGCAACGAGGCACTCCACATAGACAGGGCTCAGCATGCACATGCCTGTGGCCTGTTTTGCGTAGAGACAGAAATATGTTTCATTGGCTAGTTGGTGTGTTTTGTTTGAACAGTTTAAGTGGGAAAAAAGTGCAAATAATTATTTTACAGGCCTGACAAGTCTTTTTTTTTGTTTCCATTTATTTAGATTTTGGTCTGAGTAAAGAAGCTATAGATCATGACAAGAGAGCATATTCATTTTGTGGGACAATAGAGTACATGGCCCCAGAGGTGGTCAACCGACGAGGACACACACAGAGTGCCGACTGGTGGTCTTTTGGCGTACTCATGGTAAGAGAAAAGTTAATGTGAAAGGATGGCTGTACAAATGATCAGATCCCTCAGATAGAAAGTACTGCTTTCAGCAACTAAGGGTTGGTAGAAAAGTAGGCGTGTAGTGGTTTTTTTACATTGCATCAGTGACAGCAAACCAGATGCTTGTGGCAGTATATGAGGTAGCATTTGGACCCATATTCTCTTTTCTTTCTCACAGTCCTTTGCTGTTTTGGTTGGTTACCATGAGCCAAGAATATTTCTGCCGCACAGAAACAGGGCAGGGTAAGCTCAGAAGAGCTCAAGCATTTCAGAAGAAACATCTGCCTAGTTGTTAACATGGGTTCTGTTAGGAAACAATTCCTCAAGCAGCATTTTTCAAATGTTAGGGACATCCTTATGGAGAAACTCAGATGTTACTTTTTTTTTCCTGTTAAAAATAGATTAAAGGACATATTTTAGAGAGAACTGTGAATGTTTCACAGTCCCTCAGTGATTCTTTTGACATTCAATGTCAGCATTGCTGACTGTCATTCCACTAATGATATTTAGGTAATATTTGGACTAATAGTGGATTTATTGTAGTCTTACTAGCTGGCAGTATATTGTCACTCAAAACCCACTCTTTTCTCCTAGTGGGAAAAGAAAACAAATGCATATGTGCACCATATAGAATCATGGAATCATAGAATGGTAAGGTTGGAAGGGACCTCAAGGATCATCTAGTTCCAACCTCCTGCCATAGGCAGGGACACCTCCCACTAGTACAGGTTACTCAAGGCCTCGTCCAGCCTGGCCTTGAACACCTCCAGGGAGGGAGCATCCACAACCTCCCTGGACAACCTGTTCCAGTGCCTCACCACCCTCACTGTAAAGAACTTCCTCCTGAAGTTCTCTTATCATCCTCTTGTCTTCTGTACCATTTTGCCATGTCTTAATTATGACTAATTTAGGATGTTTGCTTTGTCCTGAGTGCATGCTGAAGCTATTTTTAAAATTAAGTGTCTGAAACAGTTTTAAAATAACTGCTCTTCATAGGGGAGAAATCACTGGAAACAGACACAAATGTATCACCTGGCATGGAGGGATAGTTAGGAATTAATCTTTTTCTTACATATCTTTGCATTGGATTAATGATACAGAAGTTGAAAATTTTCCTCACTGTTATTTAATATTTAAGAGTCCTGCAAACTATTCCACACGTAGTTTAAACTGAACCCATATGAGAAACTGTGCTAATTTTTTATACAAGGAAATCAATGAAAAGTTAATTAAAATGCAGCATGAATTTACCAAAAATCATGCTAGATTAATTTGATATTTTATGTGATGAGATAGCCATCTGTTTCTAAACAAAGTAAATTAAGCAGATCTCATGTGCCCCCATCATAAAAAACTACTTGATACTTGTTGCAGGGGAAGTCCCTTAACTGAGGACACTTAGTAGTGCCTATACTATCTATGAATACATCACAGGGGAAAACATCCTGCACCTGGGCTGGAGCAATCCTCACTATCAATACAGACTGGGGGATGAGGTGATAGGAAGCAGCCCTGTGGAAAAGGACTTGGAGGTGCTGATGGACGAGAAGCCGGACATGAGCAGACAGTGTGAGCTTGCAGCCCAGAAGGCCAACCACATCCTGGGCTGCATCCTGGGCTGCACCTGCTGAGCCACTTGGACA
>WBNM01002339.1:0-12373 GCA_013399055.1 Ramphastos sulfuratus | reverse complement strand
CCTCTTTCAGTTTAAACCCATTAATCCTTATCCTGCCATTACAAAACCTTGTCAATAATCCCTCTCCAGCCTTCCTGTAGCCCCCTTTAGATACTGGAAGGCCACTTCAAGGTTTCCTCAAAGCCTTCTCTTCTCCAGACAATCAAAAATATTCTTCTGAGTTGTAACAACTCCTTGTTAGGCTTTACTAGCCTGTCTTTTTTGGAAGTTCTTATGGAATCCTGTAAGCAGTCAGTGCAAGGCTGCAGAAGTTATAACCTAGCTAGTCCTGGCACAGGTTGCCCAGGGAAGTTGTGGAGCACAGAAGCACAGAATGTGATTGAAGATTCACAACCTCCCTGGAGGTGTTCAAGGCCAGGTTGGATGAGGCCTTGAGTGACCTGTACTAATGGGAGATGTCCCTGCCTATGGCAGGGGGTTGGAACTAGATGATCCTTGAGCTCCCTTCCAACCTTACCATTCTATGATTCTATGAATATTCTTGTCTGACATTTATTCAGTCCTGGGCCACAGCACTGAGTGGACTGGGAGATAAATTTTCATTTAGGATCTCTCTTGTGATTATTTATTTATTTGCAAGTTGTGTCGCAGATCCACTGACCGTAAAAAGGCAGTGGTAAGAGGAGCCACAGAGCTAACTGTGAGCAATGGAGGGGCAGAGATGCAGGCTTGAGCCCTGCTGAGCCCAGCCCTGAAGCCAGGAGAATAGCTGCTCTGCTGTGCCCTCGGTGACTCTCTCAGCTCACCGTCTGTTCATGTGCCCTCCCTCCCTCGCAGTGGGGTTACTTGGGAAGCTCTTCGGCCAACAAAATAGCTAAGAGTCATTTGTAATGCTAAGGACAGCAGTTAGTGCAGCAGAACCGGTGGGCCTGGGCACTTACTCTTCCCTCCTGTTGTCTACATTATTATGATCTGGCTGAAATAAGTATCATCAATCAGTGCCAGCTGCAGTTTCGCTGGAGTGTAGACAAGGACAAACTGCACACGTTGGCTGCCTGCAGACAGAAGCGGTTTGGACTAGTTTAACTGCAGACTGGTAAAATGCTGCAAGCAAACCCATCCTTTTTCCGGGAAGAAAGTGCATTCTGCTATCAAACTTGACAAGGAAAGCAGCCTGCCTACCTGCAAGGCTGTGAATTGGTTGTGGGAATGAACGAGGAAGGAATTATCAAATCTGTAGTTATTTATTTCTGGAAAGCCCTGCCTACAACTCCATACAAATTAGTTAGGTTGGGATCAAATTCGTTCAGGAAAATCTTCACAAGGATGCTTATAGGGAATTTAGTAATTCAGGAAAATCAGGAAATTGGAAAAGGTTTGCCAGAAAACAGCTTTCCCACACTTACAAATGAAGGCAGCCTGGAGCCCTAGGGAACATCTGTGCTACTCACGGAGGCGGAGTAGGAATTTGGAGCTGGTCCCTTGGCTCCTTTGTGGCAGTGTCTGGAACTGTGAATTGTAACCCAGTGGTGGATCAATGCAGCACAGGATCCAATGCAAGTAAACCTGCCAGAGTCCAGAGTGACTGCAGACATGGCTGCCACGGGCACAGAGTGTGGGGCAGCACAGGGCAAAGCTCAGGCTGCTCAGCAGTGTGCCCACCAACGGCGGCAGTTTGCGGCAGAGGCAGCTCCCTGCAGCAGGCAGGCAGGATACAGTGGTCCAAAAGCAGGGACTGTGCACTTTGTCCTCACACTGCTGCCAGATGCCCCTCCAGGTCCGACTCAACGACCGACTCCAGGCCCCCCTCAAGGTCTGGCTCAAGGTCCGAGTCAAAGTCCCCCTCAAAGTCACCCTAGGCAATGTGTCCAGTTGCCATATGTCTATGCTGGGGTGATTTACTCTTCCCTATTCAAGCCCACAGGTGTGGGGTAAGGTACTTGGCGCCTACTTCTTTCACATTCCAAACCCCCGGAGCCAGAGGTGGTGGGAAGCAAAACAGTTTTGTGCCCCATTCAAACCTCCTGTGGGGCAGGGATTTGGATGTGCCCTGCCACAGGCTGCCTGGGTACAGGGCAGGAGCGAGTTAGAGAAGAGTCTGCCCACCGTGTGGCAAGGTGCTGCTGGGAGCAGAGTGTGTCCTCTGCTGAAGGCCTGGATCTTGCTGCACTTTTACCTCTGTGGCACTCCAGGCTGCATCATTACTCTTGATCTCCTGCAACAGACCTGAGATCAGCACGAGTTCAAAGCAATTTGTCTGCTGGGAAAAGAGCTGTGTCTGTGGGGAGAATGTTTGCAACCCTGTTGGTCACCATCAACGTCACAGAACCACAGAGTCACAGGGGTTGGAAGGGACCTCCAAAGCTCATCCAGTCCAACCCCCCTGCCAGAGCAGGAGCACCTAGAGCAGATCAGACAGGAACACATCCAGGTGGGATGGTCAGGTGGAGTTACTGAACAAAGAGATGACCGAAAGCAAGTGATGCAGATCGGATATTAGCTAGCATTTGCTACCCAAAGTCTTTCTGTGCTCTGCCACTGCCATCTAAAATGGCTTATTCTTGTAGAACACAAACATTCCTTTGGGCATTTACCCTTGGACCAGTAATTTCAAGGACTGTGGCATCACACCCTTGAGTTCACAGAATCACAGAATGTCAGGGACTGGGAGGGACCTTGAAAGCTCATCCAGTCCAGCTCCCCTGCCAGAGCAGGATCACCTATACCAGATCACACAGGAACATATCTGGGCAGGTTTTGATTATCTCCAGAGAGGGAGACTCTACAACTCCCCCTGGGCAGCCTGTTCCAGAGTTCTGGCACCCTCAGAGGGAAAAAATTCCTCCTCATGCTTCCATGGAACTTCCTATGCCTCAACTTCCACCATTGCCCCTTGTCCTGTCGCTGGGCATCACCCAGCAGAGCCTGGCTCATAAGGAAAATATTCCTCTGCCTTCAGTATTTCTGTGGCTCTGCACTGGACTCTCTCAAGCAGTTCCCTGAGGTCCTTCTTGAAGTGAGTGGCCTAGAAAATATAGATGGAAAGAAGAGGATGTTTCCTCTGTGCCTTTAAAAATACTGACTGTGTGAGGTGAGGTGTTTTTAAAATTAGGATTGGTGGGAAATGAGAAGGGGTCCTGGAACTGGGGAATATTTGAGATGGTAGCCTTAGCTACCATGACTGAGTTGAGACCTGCTGGTCAAGATAAAGGGCAAGTTGGAACTGCACAGGAAATGGAAGGAGGGACAAGCATCCTGGTGGTTAAGGCTACCATCCAGTTTTCACCAGCAAATTGGGGGGAAATACTTTTATTTTATTGTAGGGGAAAAAAAAGGAGAAATAGCTCTTCAGAAGTGCTGTGGAATTAACTGGAAGCTGGGTTAGTTTTCAGCAGTCAGTCTGTAAATCTAAGGAAAAAGCTGAAGTGTGATATTGGTCTTGTTAATGAAGAGCAAAGTGAAGCTCTGTTATGTTATTGGTAGAAACAAAGTGAATTAAATGCCTCCAACTAAATCAGCAATGAAAGGTGTCTCTTGCTTGCACTTCGGGATAAGTTGGCTATGAGTAGAGCAATTTAAAAGTCAGTGATTGGCTTCTTTATTCCCTTTGGCCTTTGGTGTTAAGTTGCTGGTGAGCAGGACTTGGGGGGATTTGTAGGACCTTTAGTTAAGTCATTTCCATAGTGCTTTTTTGGCAAAGCCTCCTCTCTGGAAGGAGAGCCTTTATGATAGTCTGGATGAGGCCTTGAGCAGCTTGTTCTAGTGGGAGGTGTCCCTGCCCGTTGCAGGGAGTTGGAATTGGATGATCTTTAACATCCCTTCCAACCCAAACCATTCTGTGACTGCGATTCTGTAACAAAAATGAATGAACTAACCCTAAACACTTAAAATCATAGAATCATAGAATGGTAAGGTTGGAAGGGGCATCAAAGATCATCTAGTTGCAACCCCTTGCCATAGGCAGGGACACTTCCCACTAGTACAGGTCACTCAAGACCTCGTCCACCCTGGCCTTGAACACCTCCCTGGGCAACCTGTGCCAGTGTCTCACCACCCTCACTGCAAAGAACTTCTTCCTAACATCCAGTTTCAATCTCCCCTCTGCCAGTTTAAACCCATTGCCCCTTGTCCTGGCTTTGCAAGACCTTGTCAATAGTTCCCAGCCTTCCTGTAGGCCACCTTCAGATCCTGGAAGGCTACTAGAAGTTCTCTTGGAAGCCTTCTCTTCTGCAGGCTGAAGAACACTTACTTGTGTTTAAGACCTTGTCACCCATTCTTTGGCTCCCACTGTGCAAAGTGATCATTCTGGCATGGATTCCTATGCACTTATTTGCCTCAGCCAAGCATCTGGTTTGAGGTTAACAGCTTAATTGGCCTGAATTTTGGATCTGTTTTTGAGATAACAGCCAAATTTTAGTTATTGCCACTGATCCCAGAAGGCACGAGTGGTGGGGAGTGAGACCAGTCAGCAGGAACCCCTCATGGACAGGCTCCCTGGCATCCCATCAGAGCTGAAACCCGAATGAAGCTGCATGCAAAACTGAAAGTTACCTCAGCAAACAGGGCAGTTGAAGGAGAGAAAATATGAGTAGGGATAGTTTGGGCTCAGACTACATCAAACTCATTACCTTACAAACAAGGTCTTGGTGATTGCTGCTCTCAGCGTGCCTGCCCATCGGTTTTGGCTCTCAGCCTGTCCCCAGCCACAGCATGGGGAAGGCAAATGCAATCCGTGGTCCTCTCAGGAGCCAGGGAAGAGTCACTTCCCAGTCCTCTGTGCAGCAGGAGGATTTTCAGTGTGCTATTCATACAGTTACAGTACAGGAGAGCCAGGGAAAGGCACAGGCACCTCCCACCTCAGACAAATGTAATTTCAAATTCCTCTCGGAGGAGTCAATGTTGCTTCTCAGGAGAGGTCAGCAGTGGGGCACAGAAATGTGCCAGCATACTGGAGCACATCCCACGCAGAAACGTAAAGCACTTCGGGCACAGACTCTGCTTTCCAGCCCAGAACAAAAAAATAAAAAAACCCCAGATTAGCTAGGTTATGCAATTGCTGGAGCTGGCATCAAACCAGCTGCATGCCAATTACCAGCCCGTATGCAAATGCTTGTACTGAAACACAGGATGCAGCTGGACGTGGGGCTGGGCAGCCTTCCAGGATTATTTCAAGCTATATTATGACAGTTTTGAAAGAGAAGGGCTCTATGGAGCCAGTAATTTTTTTGCAGCCTTTCAGGAGATGAAGGAAATTACCACTACATCCAGATCTTAACTATTTAATTTTTTTTTGGTATTTTTTTAAATTTTTTTTTTTCTGAAGAGAGAAGGAATTTCTGCATGTTGATGCCAATCAGGATGTACTTGAGGCACTTAGGCTCCAAGAAAGAAAACTATCAGTCTGTTTGCCAAGTGCGTGGCCCAAGAGCCAGATGTGCTGGGGATAGAGAGCAGGCTGCTGGAGTTTGTCCCCTATACTATGAAAAGAACTAAAAAATACACCACCAAGTAAAAAAGTAAGGCCAGAGTTGAAGCTCCTGGGGGATGCTGTAGGGAAACCCTGCTGCATTGTGGTGGTAAACGCTGACCAAAGCCCCTCTATCACCCAGTATAGATGGACAGGGGAGAGGGGAAGACAGAGCAAAAGGCCTGTAGTGAGATAGAAACAATTTAATAATGCAAAGCCAAAGCAAACCAAGCTGCTGCTCTGTGCTGCCCATCAGCAGGCAGTGTTTGGTCACTCCCAGGCTCCAGTATGCATAGCGGCTGCTCCGGAGGACAGATGCCATCAGCCAGTGTCCCCACACTGCCTTCTGTTGCTTAGCTGATGTCATGTAGCATGGAACACCTCTTTGGTCACTGTGAGTCAGCTGGCCTGGCTATGCCTCCTCCTGAGATCTTGCCTCAGTGTACTCCTGGGGATAGGAAAAGTTGGCAAAGCACAGCCTGGGTGCTGGGCTCAGCAGTAGCCACACCCTGCTGTGTTACCAGCACTCAGGTACAGCACTGTGAAACAGCACTAGAAAGGTGCTCTGGGCAGAGTTAACTGCAGCTCAACCAAACCCAATACATTCATTCAGATGCCCCTGGTCTTGCTGAGGTTTCTGTTCCTACAGCTGCTTGACTTCCACTTGAAAAACCTGCTTGGACAGGAGGCAGCAGCGACGGCAGACAAACCATCAGGCAGCATTTACTAAGTGTCTTAGAAAGAGCTGATGCCAGGAGAACAGGGACACGGCTGTCTCACAGCTACAGATCTTAGCAGATGGAAAAGATAAATTGAGAGCTGCCACTAGCAGACATGAAACATTGCAGGTTTGATCAAAATATTATATAGCAAATGTCCTGACAAGGAGAGGCATTTAAAATGCTTATGTCTGTCTTGGCAATGTGGAAGTGCATCAATCAAAGCGTGAGGCCTCATCCTGGGCAAAGAAATGATCTGAACACCCTGCTAGGAGAGGATTTATAAAAAGTTCAGGAGAGGGGGAAAAAAAAATAAAAAAGAGAGACAATAAATGCTCTCAGTGCCATTTCTCAGATGTGGCCCACACGGATTATAGGAAATAGAAGGTAAGGCTTTAGTGGACAGTTGGTTTCCTTAAGGGTTTCGTTTGGCTCAGGTGGACCTGATACTTATTAGGTGGCTCTGAGAATCAGCTTCCACTTTTTCTGTCCTGGAGCAGGATGTTCTCTCCACTGCTGCCATATTTATTCAGCCTGCCCTTGAGATCTGAGATGGAAGGAGATGGGATGAGTACCTACTGGAGCAGTGGGACAGTAAGATTTAGGTCCCAGTATCATATTCTAGGATCCTGAGCTAGCAGAATGGCTGGCCATAGCTGAAGGAGGATGGTTGAAGGATCAGTCTTACCCCAGGAAGGCATGACTGATGCTTCTCTAAAGTATGTGGGTGTCTCTGCAGCCAACACATACATCCTGGAGGCACTAGAAAACTCTGCTGGAAGCCACTGGTGATGTTGTAGGGCTGGCAAATAAACGAACATACTCAGGAGCAGAAAACATCCTTCTGGAGAAAGGCTTCCGGCACAGCAAAAGCACTAGAGAAGTTGTGAAGAGAAATGATAGAACTGTAGAATCACAGAATGCTCTGGGTTGGAAGGGACCTCCAAAGCTCATCCAGTCCAAGCTCCACTGCACTCAGCAGGGACATCCTCAACTAGATCAGGCTGCCCAGAGCCCTCTCCAACCTCACCTTGAAGATCTCCATGGATGAGACGACAACCACCTCCTTGGGCAACCTGTTGCAGTGTTCCAGCACCCTCCTGGTGCAGAACTTGTTCCTCCCATCCAATCTCAATCTGCTCTGCTCTAGTTTGAAGCCACTGCCCTCGTCCTGTCCCTGCAGGCCTTTACAAACAGTAAAGCAGCCTTCTTGTAGCCCACTTCAGGTACTGGAAGGTCGCTGTGAAACCATCACGGTGAGGCAGGAAGGGTGGTTTGAGTGTGTGCTGTTGCTGCACTGTTGCAAAGGCTGATTAGTGTGACAGATGAAGCAGCTGTTGCAGCTATAGGGCATGGGTAGCATATCAAGAGAGCCAAAGAAGGGACACTGAGGCCTGTTTGGTCTTCAGTGAACAAGTTTGGAGCATGGCTGCCAGAAAGCAGGGCTGTGTCAAGAAAGACTGCAAGGCAAACGCTGACACAGACACCCTGGGTTATTACACCTCATCATGCCCCACAGGATGCTTACCACTGGAGATGGTCAGATAGCAGAGATGAAAGTCATTGCAGGGGCATCTGTTAGAGCCTGCAGGCTTTCTGGAGCCCACTGGGACCTTGCCGGTGCCCTCAGCTCACAGCACATCCTCTCCTGCACTTTCCTGAGAAAGACTAAGGATAGGGTAGAAGAGAAATCCTTTGTTTCAGACTCAGCAGGTTTAATAACTTCTGACTAGTCAGATGACCGTAGCTGTGCTTCTGTGCTGGCATTCGTACCTAGCAGTATGGCTCTTGGAGCAAAGGAAAGGTCAGCAGTGCCCAGGAGCAGTGCTACCAGAGGTCTCCCTGAAGAGTCATAGAATCATAGAATCGTAAGGTTGGAAGGGACCTCAAAGATCATCTAGTTCCAATCCCCTGCCATAGGCAGGGACACCTCCCACTAGTACAGGTCACTCAAGGCTTCATCCAACCTGGCCTTGAACACCTCCAGGGAGGTTGTGGAGCACAGAAGCACAGAATGTGATCTTTGATCACATTCTGTGCTTCTGTGCTCCACAACTTCCCTGGCAACCTGTGCCAGTNAGTGACCTCAATGAATACCATTTTCTTTCTGCTGACAAAAGATCAGAAGCTCAAGGGGCAGCAGTTCCTCCATAGTGAAAGCCTTAATGGTTCTTAGCCCAGATGTGCCCTCTGCGTGCAGTGGGGGACAGCAACAGTGACATAGGTCCTGCACTTCAAATGCTCCAGCACTTTATACACGCCTGTGACGTTCTTTTAAAGGCTTCTTAGCTTCCAGATGGGTGCTTTGCATCACTAAATGCTTATCAGTAGATAAGAGTGTAAAGTAAAGTCTGCTTTTGTAAAAATGGAGAGTGGTTGCTTACGGAGTCTGGTAAATGCTGCCAGTAGCAGGTGATTGACAGTTGCAGAAGGGGAAAAGACTTTATGTTGGAAGGGATATCAGGAGGCCACCTGGTCCAGTCTTCTGCTCACAGCAAGAACAGCTTCAGATGAGGACCAGGTTCATAGAATCATAGAATCATAGAATGGTAAAGTTGGAAGGGACCTCAAAGATCACCTAGTTCCAACCCCCTGCCATAGGTTGTTGTTACAGGAAGGCTGGGGAGGGACTATTTACAAGGTCTTGCAATGACAGGACAAGGGGCAATGGGTTTGAACTGGCAGAGGGAAGATTTGGAGTAGATGTTAGGAGGAAGTTCTTTACAGTGAGGGTGGTGAGGCACTGGCACAGGTTGCCCAGGGAGGTTGTGGAGCACAGAAGCACAGAATGTGATCAAAGATCACATTCTGTGCTTCTGTGCTCCACAACCTCGCTGGAGGTGTTCAAGGCCAGGTTGGATGAAGCCTTGAGTGACCTGTACTAGTGGAAGGTGTCCCTGCCTATGGCAGGGGGTTGGAACTGGATGATCTTTGAGGTCCCTTCCAAACTTATCATTCTATGTTTCTATGATTCTTTGTTTCTGAAAATCTCAAGATGAAGGTATCACTGTATGTCTGCTCGCTCTGCTCCTCTGCTTAACTGCTCGTGTTTTGAAGAGTAGTTTTCTGATGCCCAGTCAGTGATTTCCATCTTGCGGCTTGTGCCTGCTACAGCTTTCCCTTAAGCTGTGCCCTTCTCAGAGGAGTCTGCTCTGTGCTCCCATGTAGCCCTCCTTTAGGTAGAGGTAGTCTACAGTTATCTCTCTCCCTTCCCCAGTCATCTCTTCTTTGGGCTAGACAAGCCCAGACTCTCTCACCTCTCCTGGTGTAACAACTCCTCCAGCCTCTAACCACCACAGCAGTCCTTCTGTGTCATCTCTTGCAGTTTGGCAACAGCTGTGTCGTACCAGGGTGCCCAAAATGAACCCAGGGCTTCAGATGCATCTTCATGAGTACATCTTCACTTCCCAGGGCTTCAGATGCATCTTCACGAGTACATCTTCACCTCCCTCACCTTCTGCATCCCATTGTGTGACCACTTTCTTCACTCGCACGGGTGGGCTGCTGACTCATGTCTGTTTCACCAGCCCCAGGGATCACCAGACCCTTTTCTGCCTCTTTCTCTGATTTGGAGAAACCCAGAGGAAGCCTGTGGATTGTTAGGGTGTTATGGTTTGTATCTGTTAACCTACCTGTCGCCTTCCAAAGCTGTAGTAAGAAAACAGTAAGTCATGCCCTTGCTTGCTGACATCAGGATCACAACTTGACTGGACAAAGAAGTGAGGCAATTAACTTCTCCTTCTGAAAATTAATATCCTCATAATGGAGTCAATGTTTTACATGAGAGCTCCTCACCTGCAAAGTCAGCTGGGTCAAACAGCTTTCAAAACCTAGTGATGGGAAAAAAGGCAAACAAATGAGATGGGTAGCACTGTAAACAGCTGCCCCTGCTTCTGCAGTTAACATCTGCAAGGGCAATAGCAGAGCTGAGACTGGTCATACTGCTTTATGCCTACGCTGGTGTTAATTAGCACCCAGGATGTGTGGTACTGATGGCAGGTGTGTTGTTAGCTAAAGTAGTCTTAGCTGAAATCAATACCTCTTTTCATTCTCTGTTGTCAAAGCAGAACAATTATTACAGGAGCAGGAGGTCTCCTCCAGGATGGAAGGGAAGGAGATGATTTAAATGTAAACCTGGGCCTAAACCCTTTGAGAAATTGATATCCAGGTAGGGAGAAGCTGCTGTGATTGTTGCAAGACCGCTTAAACTGAGATGCAGCAGAGAGCAATGAGGTCTGCCCTCAGCCTCCTTCTTTGCAGACTAACAGCCCCAGCCCCCTCAGCTGCTCCTCACAGCCTTGTTCTCCAGCCCCTCACCAGCTCAGTCACCCTTCTCTGCCCCCACTCCAGCCCCTCCATGTCCTTTCTGTGCTGTGGTGCCCAACACTGAGCACAGCGCTCGAGGTGCAGCCTCACCGAGGCTGAGCACAGAGGCACAGTCACCTCCCCGCTCCTGGTGGCCACCCTGGTTCTGATACAGGCCAGGATGCCCTTGGCCTTTGTGGCCACCTGGGCACACTGCTGGCTCCTGTTCACCCTCCTGTGAGTCAGTGCCCCCAGGCCCTTTTCCTCCACACAGCTCTCTGCTGTTCTTCCCCAAGCCTGCAGCCTTGCATGGGGTTGTTGTGGCCCAAGAGCAGGACCTGGCCCTTGACCTTGTTGAAGCTCATACAGTTGGGCTCAGCCCATGGGTCCACCATACCCAGGTCCCTCCCTACCTCCAATCAAATCAGCACTGCCACCCAATTCTGTATCATCGGCAAACTCCCTGAGGGTGCCCTCGATCCCCTCACCCTTTGATAAAGAAACTGAACAGGACTGGTCCCAGTACTGAGCCCTGGGAACACCACTTGTGACTGGCCTCCAGGTGGGTTGAACTCCATTAACCTGCCAGTGCTTTACCCAGCAGAGTGTGTGCCCATGAGCAGCCAGGGGATTCTGTGAGAATGCCATGAGGAGTAAGTGCGTAGTAGGTGCTCAGGGGGTGAGGCTGAATGGGGCCCAGTAGCATTACCCGCAGCCTGTGCTTCCCCAGGAGTGAGGCAGTGGTGGAATATGTGCTGTAATTCTGGTGGTTACTGCAGAGGGCTGGCATCCTTTGTGCTGGTGTCTGGTCTTAGAGAGCAACCAGCTAAAGGCCTTGGCCTCTTTATTTTAATCAGTCAGTGAGAAGAAGGAATTGAGGACATAGAATCATAGAATAATAGAATCAACCAGGTTGGAAGAGACCTCCAAGCTCACCCAGCCCAACCTAGCACCCAGCCCTACCNTCCTGATCCAGGCCAGGATGCCATTGGCTCTCCTGCCCACCTGGGCACACTGCTGCCTCATCTTCAACTACTCTCTACCAGCACCCCCAGGTCCCTCTCTGCCTGGCTGCTCTCCAGCCACTCTGTCCCCAGCCTGTAGCACTGCTTGGGGTTGTTGTGGCCAAAGTGTAGAACCCTGCACTTAGCCTTGTTCAATCTCATCCCATTGGCCTCTGCCCACCCATCCAGCCTGTCCAGGTCCCTCTGCAGAGCCCTCCTACCCCCTAACAGATCCACATCTGTTCCTAATTTGGTGTCAGCTGCAAACTCACTGATGCTGGACTCAATCCCCTGGTTCAGATCATCAGTAAAGACATTGAACAGCATTGGGCCCAGCACTGATCCCTAGGGCACACCACTGGTGACAGCTGCCAACTGGATGTGGCACCATTCACCACCACTCTCTGGGCCCAGCCCTCCAGCCAGTTCTTGACCCATATGAGAGTGACTCTGTCTAAGCCAGGAGCTGCCAGCTGTGCCAGGAGCTTGTTGTAGCATATGGTGCCAAAGGCTTTGGTGAAGTCCAGGCAGACTACATCCACAGCCTGTCCCACGTCCCACAGGCTTGAACCTGATCATATGAGGAGATTAGGTTGGTCAGGCAGAACCTGCCCTTCCTAAACCCATGCTGGCTGGGCCTGATCCCTTGGCCATGCTGTAGGTGATGTGTGATGGCACTCAAGATTACCTGTTCCATAACCTTGCCTGGCACTGAGGTCAGGCTGACAGGTCTGAAATTTCCCGGAGAGAGCAATAATCCTAGAAGATACAGAGCTCTCCTCTGAGGTGGATAATGTTGCTGACATTCCCTTTAGGGAGCTGCTAAAGTAAGAGCTGACCAGAGCCTGTTGTCCTTTAATGAAATAGCTAAAGGACTCTCCAGGACCCTTTGGGCCCATCCTCACATGTGTGTGGTGGAAAAGCTCAACATGAGCCTG